>CM070830.1:26850217-27450217 GCA_036326025.1 Chrosomus eos | reverse complement strand
TAGTGCGGCCCGTCGTTGCGTGTGCCGCGTTTTAAAAAAAGGATTTTTTTTATCCCTTATGGGCTACCATAGATAGTCTCGTGACAGCTTACGGTGGGCTTGTTGTCAATATTTGTCATAGACAACCGTGAAGTACAAACATACTGCGCGCGTTGCTTCAATTATGAGCGCGCTTGCCGCGCGCCTACATTTGAAATAACGAACTTGAGCGCGCAAAATATGTGAGCGCGATATGTGAACAGGCCCCTTGGCGAGTTACCACCAATCAGGCCACGAGCTACTGGCCGCTCGCGAGCGACGTGTTGGAGAGAGACCCTGCTCTAAAACAATGTGAGAATAACCATTTTGAGCTTGTAGTATGTGTCCAACAGGTTGATAAGAAGGTTTGCTTTGATTTGTGCAAAGTCTGTAATTTGAGACACCTAGGCCTACATGTGTAGAAAGAATTCAATAAGACGGGCAGACATGACTGCAAATATTTGTATTTCAAAAGCAATAATTGTTTTTCTAAGTATAATAAAAGGAAATGTGCCTTCCAAAAAAAAAAAAAAAAAAAAACATTCAATATCGTTAATATGTTGTATAAAGAAAATAAAAAGGACATAAGCAAATATAAAGTCACAATTATGTGTTATAGGGAAAAGACAAAGAAAGTTTGTAAAAATGAACTTCAACTGTCAGAAGGACAGCTCATGAAAAACCAATCGTGTACAAAAAGGAATGTTCAAATTCAGAGGAACAGTTCAGAAGAAACGTTAATAATAAATATTGAGAAGATTGGATCAGTTGTGCTCCTTTTTTAGAATATTTGAATACTATTTTTTGTGGAATACTTGATGTGGCCCAGCCTGACCCAGACTCTCCCTCCAGCGGCCCCCGGTTAAGTTGAGTTTGAGACCCCTGCTCTAGCGCCACCACCTGTCCAAAGTTTCATTTATATTTAGTCTAATAACTTTTGATCCATAATAGGTAGAAACACAAATCTTTTTTCCTCTGATTTCTGAGCTTATGCTGATTCGATTGCACTCCATTACGTCATTTTATGTCACACAAATATCTCCGCCATTTTGAATTGTCCAAAAAACATTCTTTTGCAAACTCGTCCTAGACGATTTGTCCGATTTGCACCAAAATTGCACCAGATCATCTTCAGGCAGTGTTGACAAAAATTTATGGAATTCAAGTTGATTCGTCAAACCGTTCTCGAATACTGCGCAAATTAATTTGATGTAGCGCTTGCAAAAACAGACATAAGGCTGTATCTCCGCAACGCATTATCGTATTCAGACCAAACTTGGTCCATGTCATCACAAGCATGACCTGAGGCTACATGCTGCGTTTCGGCATAGCGCCACCTACTGGTCTAGAGATACAAAAAGTTGCTATTTCTGCTTATAACTACTGAACAATTTGTCCAAAAATCATAAAAGTGGTCTTGTTAGATTCAGGGCGTCATGCTGAGTTAACTGATATCCAATGTTCCCAGATCGGCCATTTTGTCTGTCGGCCATTTTGAATTGTGTGCTAAAATGCTGTATTTTCTGAACGCATGAAAGAATTGTTACGAAACTCGGTATGGGTCATCAGTATGATGCCTTGAAGGAGCCTGAGGAGTTTCGAAACAGCGCCACCTAGTGGTACACATTTTTTTCCAAATGCTTATAACTCTGGGTGTGGTTGACTTATTTTCACGGGAGTCATCTCGTTGAGTTCCTGATTCTTTGCCAAGTCCACAGATACCAAACATGCTAGGTTTCATCTTACGGTTTGTGTAGCGTTGTGATTTAACGCTTAAAAAACATTTGCCAATATCTTCGAAACCTTTAGTCCAATCGAGACGAAACCACCATCAAAAGTTTGGAAACATAGGTCGCTGATAAACATATATGCCCAAATGCCAAAATATTGATAGTAAGGGGTAGTAAAATTCAATCAAAGCCATGTGTCAGTCATTTTTTACATGTTTTTTCATATAAATGTCTATAACTCCGAAGTGAATTGAGATATTTTCACCAAATTTGGCACACAGGAAATGGTCTCATTTTGAGGACACATGAAATAAATGCTGGGGTTTTGCCTCTTGGTGGCGCTATAATAGAACAAAACATGAAATTCCCATTGACTTCAATACAGTTTTGTGATGTAAAATGGTATACTTAAATAATGCACTGCTGTAACATTTTAAAACTCAGAATTTGCCATCAGCACCATCCCCTGAAGGTACTCAAAAGATTTCGAGACAGCGAAATCTATTCAAAAGGACTATTCAGGCTTTATATCTGCAATGCCTCGACATATTGACACCAACCTTTGTATGTGTCATTGTCACCTCACTCTGACCACACCACATCAATTTTGTAACTGCGCCACCTATTGGTCGAAAGTGATAATCCATTAAATCATACTTTTAGTTAGCGTATATGATTTTTCAGCCATTTTGCCAAAATTCTCTTAAAATGTCTTTAATTTCTCCTTGCTGCAGTTGGTCTGCCACTCCCACTCATGATGACATCTGTTGCCGCTTCTTGCGCTTGGCCCCGGTAATGGCTGCTTGCAGCTATATTTTTAATGTATTGTTGTAATTATAAAGACACTGGTTTGTAGTGCAAATAGTTTTACTGTTTACTGCAGTTTGTTAATTCTTCTCGTTATTTTCCTATAGCATCAGAAGTCTCACACATTCACAGAAAATAGCATCCCTTGAAAAACAAGGTGAAACCACTGAAAAGGCAAGCGAAGAACGAAAAATAACTTTGGCATGAGTATAGGATGTTAATAATGCACTAATTTAAATTTTAGCCCATTCACTGTAGCTCAAAACCATTAAAAATGACTTGAAAAGATTTCTTGGACAGGTTGAAATGCTATTCGACAGTTCCAAGCGTGTCCCTCGTGCATCATTTGCTGATAGGTATGTTTGGCGTAATGAAGATACTGTCACTTGAATCCTAAACGTACATATCGAGTTTGATCTCTCACTTAGTCCGGATTGATTTTCCTCTTAGCACCATGGTCCAGCGCCTTGCTTCAAATGAAGAGGTGAAAATGAGGCTCTTTGATTTTATCTGCAAAATTAAAGAAGATTGAGGTAGGGGGAACTGGTGCTGTGGGTCGAGAGAGAGTACGACTGCCTCCCTTTGATGTGTTACTCATTTATCTGTGTGTCAACAAAGAGTGAAACGGAGGAATAGTGAGAGTTTGGAGAATGGCAATCATGCATTTCAAACCAGCTCAGCTTAGAGCAAGCCCACCAGGCATGTGGCTAGGTGATTTCTGTCCTGCGGGCAAGAAGAGGGATTTTACAACTAGTTTGACTTTTTCAGGGCATGCAGAAAGAAAGGTAGAAAAGTTTTTAAAAGGGAAGAAACTGAGGGCTTGTTGAGTTGCTCATGTTTGCTTCGTATAATGAAATATTTGCTTACCTGAGAGCTTTAACCACAGTAATTGTGTCCATGGCCATATAACACAGCCACCAAAATTGCCTTCCTACACTGTCAGCCAGACTTTCCATAATATTATGTTCTGTTTTTCCTTAAAGAAAAATGTATGTATTCATATGTAAGGGATAATGTACAGCGAGGCGGTCGTTATAGCGAATACCCCCCCGACAGGCTGACTAGGAGCCCGACGCAAAGCGGAGGAGCAAGCAAACCATGGCTCATAATATTGATTTAAAAAGGAGTTTATTGATTTAAAAACGATTGTATTGCTTCCGCTAAAGAAAATAGTCCGTTCCATCTCTGAACTGCGTCCATGGCAACGCTCTGTTTTTCATGGCAAGTCTGTTATACTAAGCAGCGTCTGTTATCAAGAGATAAACAGACCGCATTCTACATTGGAATTCTACCAAGCTAAGTAATACATACGTATAATACAGTAACTCCATATGAAGTAAAAAGGTTAAAACTAAGTATCATTTCAAGGTCATACATTTCCTGGCAGGTTGTTTCATGATAGGTAGGATTAAAATGGCACAAATATATTTAAATAAATAATTTGAATAAAAAAATAAGTCAGACCAATATATTGGGGTTTCTCAGGAGAATGCGAAACGTTTGCGAGGGAACACAAAGATTCTTGGGGGAACGCAAATCATTTTGCGAGCAAACAAAGTTTCTCGGGGGAACGCACAACATTTTGTGAGCGAACACAAAGTTTCTCTGGGGAACACCAAAACATTTTGCGAGTGAACTATGTTTCTCGGGGGGAATGTATAACATTTTGTGAGCGAACACAAAGTTTTCTAGGGGGAAGGCAAAACATTTTGTGAGTGAACGCAAAGTTTCTAATGCGGAATGTGAAACATTTTGCGAGTGGACACAAAGTTTATTTGGCTAATGCGAAACATTTTCCAAGCGAACACAATGTTTCTCAGGGGGAACGCGGAACATTTTGCAATGTAACGCAAAGTTTCTCAGGAGGAACATGAAACATTTTGCGAGCAAACGCAGTTTCTCAGGGGGAATGCGAAACATTTTGTGAGCGAACAAAGTTTCTTGGGGGGAACACAAAACATTTTGCGAGCGAACACAAATTTTTCAGGGGGAGCTCAAAACATTTTGCAAGCAAACCAATATATTGAGGTTTCTCAGGGGGGAATGCGAAAAATTTTGTGAGCGAACAAAGTTTCTTGGGGGAATGCGAAACATCTTGCTAGGTAATACAACGTTTCTTGCGGGAACGCGGAATATGAAACATTGGTAATGCTTCCTTGTACAGTACTTACAGTGTACTTACCTAGAAAATACTGGCTAATATAAGGTAAGTACATGGAACAGGGGTAGGTTTAGGGGTAGGTTCTCAAAAAAATGATGTGTTGGCTTTACTTAACTTTGTTTTGTAAACATGCACCACCGGTTCCACATAACTATGTTTCGTTAAACAAACATAATATGTTCATGTAACTTCAACATCATAGAATTTGGTAATTTTAAGCGACCCAATTAAACTCTGAGTTAATGAGATAATTAAGTGAATAACTGAGTGATGATTGAGCATTACTGAAGACACCTGATGTTAACAAGCAGAATCTCTGAAGGAGAAAACCGGATTTTTTAAGTCACCATTATGGAGATAAGTATTTGTTTTAGTTGGGCTCTTGACCATTAACTTATTAACTTTAGAATTTGTTTGGTTGCTGTACATGAGTTATAACAGCCGGATGAACAATGAATTGAGGAGAACTGATGGTGTTGGTTGTGTTTTAACGTAATCAGTATTTCACAATCATTTGACCTTAATCACTGAACTCATATTGAACCCAATTTCTGAGTTAAGTTTACATTACTGTCATTGTAGAGCATACTATTTTTACCCTTTTCAATGAAATTCAAAATGACCAAATCAAGAAATAAAAAATAAATTTCTTAAAAAATATTTTGAGTAGGCACACACAGACATCAGGAATCAACATATGAATCTCAGCAATGGTGACAAACAGATCATAAGCTCATTATTTATTCATGCAGCAATGCATGATGGGAGCCATGAATGAGTTTTGATTGGTGGCACCCAGAATGCACTGCAACATGCTTTATAATTGTCACCATTGTTGAGATTCACAGGCTGATTCTTGATGTCTGTGTGTGCCTACTCAAAATATTTTTTAGGAAGTTTCTTTTTTGTTTATTTATTTGATCATTTGAATTTCATTAAGTCTAAAAATAGTATGCTCTATAATGACAGTGCTGCTATTATCCATAAGGTGAAGTTAACTCAGAAATTCAGTTTAATATAAGTTAAGTGACTCAGGTCAAATGATTGTGAAATAATGATTATGTTAAAACACAACCAACACCATCAGATGAACTGTTTATTGTTCATCCGGCTGTTATAACTCATGTACAGCAACCAAACAAAATCTAAAGTTAATAAGTTAATGGTCAAGAGCCCAACTAAAACAAATACTTACCTCCATAATGGTGACTTAAAAATTCTGGTTTTATCCTTCAGAGATTCTGCTTGTTAACATCAGGTGTCTTCAATAATGCTCAATCATCACTCAGTTATTCACTTAATTAACTCATTAGCTCAGAGTTTAATTGGGTCGCTTAAAATGACCAAATTCCATGATGTTGAAGTTACATGAACATTATGTTTGTTTAACGAAACATAGTTATGTGGAACCGGTGGTGCCTGTTTACAAAAAAAAGTTAAGTAAAGCCAACACATCATTTTTTTGAGTGTACTAGTTATTACCCAGTAATTGTAGTTACTAAAATAAGTACATATTTACATGGGTAACTGGACTGTTAAAGGAAGCGTTACCGAAACATTTTGCGAGCGAAAGCAGTTTCTCAGGGGGAATGCGAAACATTTTGCAAGCAAACACAAAATTTCTTTGGCTAACGCAAATCATTTTGTGAGCGAACACAAAGTTTCTCGGGGGAACATGAAACATTTTGCGAGCGAATGCAGTTTCTCAGGGGGAATGCAAACATTTTGCAAGCAAACAAAATTTCTTTGGCTAAATCGAAACATTTTGCGAGCGAACACAAAGTTTATTTGGCTGATGCGAAACATTTTCCAAGCGAACACAATGTTTCTCATGGGGACGTAAAACATTTCGCTAGCAAAGTTTCACGTGGGAGCGCAAAACATTTATGATGTCTCCCATTTCCATCTTTTTCCCTATTATTTAACCTTATTTTGTGCCATTTTTCTATAACATTCTAAGTTACACTTTAATATAATTTCTTCTTATATTGACAAATTGATGGCACCAGTATACAAATAATCAGAGCCCCAGCCCCCAAACAATTGTTACGGCATTGATGTTGTTTTCTTATATTCTTTGTAAAACAAAAGATTGAACTTTATGTTTGCTGTCAAAGCACACCAGTGATGGTTGAGAAGAATTGCATAAGTATTACTAAATCTTGCCTCACAGTAGTAGAGACAATTGCTCTGCTGAGTTTGGGAGAGTTTCAGTGGGGTCTGATAAATTGCATTGGGTAAGAACTCTAGCCATGAAAGAAGAGCTAAGAGTGCAACCATTAACAATAGTCCATTAATACTTACAAAAGAACAGCGATTTTTACAAAAGCTGCCATGTTAGAATGAATATCGGCAGGTTTCCATTGTGACAAATTACTACTGTGCAGAAAGTGTGACAACATCCCTGCCTTTATTTAATTTCATTGTATATGTTTTCATGCATTTGGGAGATGCTTTTATTATTTATACATATATTTGATTTTTTTAAAAATCTAAATTATAGTACAATTCTGGCTGATGATTAATAATATTTATTCATATATTTTTTTAATGTTATGGTCAATAACCACTAAAACCAATAAATAAAACTAATTTTAAATGCTTATAGTTAAATTTAGGGATTACAACATTATGGTGTACAGTATGAAATATATTAAGTTTGATTTGTTACTCTTTTAATTTTAGATATTTACTTAACAGTCCTAAAATCATTGTCAAACTGAGCATGTAAAAGAGAGAAAGCGGGTGGGTGAGAGGGTTGGCCTGGGGGGCCCATTAAGCCCTGTAAGTGGTCAATAATGCCCACTTCTCTTCACACTCTACACATGACTGACAGCTGTAAAATAAAGCTACATTACTCCAGGGAATATGTTATTGACTCATGCTCTTGGTAAATAAGCTGTTGAGCATCTAAATTAATTTCCAAAAGCCCACTCCAGTCTGACAATGGTTGCGTGTTATTATAGTAAAGGGCATGTAGGCTAGTTGTTAACCCCTGAGGTGTCTCACTATCTCCTCCTGCTGAGCTGCCCAGTCCTCACACAATCTGAATTCCTCTACCAACCCGGCTTCTCCTTTGAGTCCCTTAACAGAATGCATCATTTTCCTTTTTTGTCTGATTAGTCTGCTGAAGTGTCGTTTTGAATCGCAGAAGACTGTGCGCTAGCTCAAACAACAATGTTTGCATGTGTTGTTGTTTTTCATTCAGAAACTGTAATTCTTTCAGTCAGGGGGAATAGTAGAAACAGACATCTCGGCTTTAATTTTGGGATCTAACAATTCCTCATTAGCTGCTTCTTGATCTCGGTGGCTCTCGCCAGCCTCTGCCGTGTTCCTTCCTTCCCCTGATTCATTGTGGTGACAAAAGTCCTCCTCCACGTATAGCAGGCTGTGATCGCTACACAGGAGCCGTCAGCAGGAATCTCTTTCCTCTGTCTGATTCCACCTTGCCGGGAACATTCCAATAGTCTCTCAGTGTCTTTCATGCATGAAAGTAACTTAGCGAATAAGTTGAAAATTTCAGCAATTTAAAAAGTTTATAGGCCTACCCAAAAGTGACAATAATCAAATAAAGAGAATAACAATAAAATACAATAAAAAAACAACCTGTGAATATCTTATCTTAATCATCAAAAATGAAACTTTTACAGCAATTTGTATACATACTGTACAGTCTGTGGTGTTTTTCTTTGCATACGTTTTTTTAAATTTTGGAATTGGTTAGTACACCGTTATTGTGTGCGAAATGAAAGATACCTGAATCTACAAAAAAAAAAAAATATCTATAAAGCAATCATTTCTATCTTTTAAATACTGTTAATTTCTTAATTTATTTATTAATAAATTAATGAATCAGGGTTTTTCCTGCATAGACAATTATGAGGCGGCCGCCTCAGTCAAATTTCGTGCCGCCTCCGCCTCCCGACAAAACTCGGACAGACAGTCACGTGCTCATATACACTTAATCCACCGTGACAGTTCTGTCGCGATTTCCGCTTGTGTCCATTCTCTAACCGATAGTGCTGCACGGATCATAATCCGCGGGTCGAGCGGGGCCGAGTAATAAAAACATTCCATTCAATCGAGGGTGGATGACAGCTAATGAGTGTAATAAAGACACGGAACTCCCATCATACCTAATGTACGGACGGAAACAAAGTTGCGCTGTTGAGTCTCGCGCAGTTATTTATAACATTAATTATAGTTAAGAAACAATATAGGCTATACACACGACCAGAGTGCTGTTTTCCTGAATAACATCACGATTGAAACCGAGATATTAATTTCATAACAGTTCAATAAACAAATAGTTTAAATTAAGTTACTTACATTTTTAGACTGTTTTTGTTCTGTTTTAGCAGCGAAAACAGTTCCAAACAACAGAACCATATCGCGTCTCACAGCAACACTCATCCATGATTCATTACTGAATCATTCAGCGTTTTGAACTAATCGCTTGAGTCAAAGATTCAATTGCCCATTATTAAACCGTCTCATTCTGAATCAATCAGCCGTTTGAACGAATCGTTTACATTAATGACCCAATGACTCGCTCATTAAGACGGCCGCCTGCCCCCTCCTACTGGCGGTTTAGTTTCAAAGTATCATTCTTTTCAACATTCCTTGTATATTCAAAAAATATTCAAAATAATCTAATTTAATACAGTTATAATTTTTCAATGTAAATTATTTAATTTGATTGGTAACAGCCTAGTGTCTTATTATTTTTAATTGAATGTATTGATAAAATGTAAGAATTTTAAATGAAATTTAGAGCATACATTAAATAAAATTAGGGGGAAAATGCCCTTTATAAAGGTACAAAAAATTATTCCGATAAGAGTGTTTTCAAAAATGAAACATTGACAATACGTTTAAAGGGAGTAAAGCCTCTGTTTAGGCTATAAAGAAAATGCAATTTTGCCAAAAGAAGAACTTTAATTAATTTAAATAAATGTTAATTGTGTGATATGTTACCATATTATCATGCTTAATTGAATAATTGTAATGTGATGATCAGATGCAGATATCTAAATCAAAGAATATGGGTGGTTGGCGGGTGGATTATTATTTATTTTTAACAACAGATTCGAGTGACTCAAAGTGCACCAGATTAATGAATTTATCTTTAAAATGTACAAAATTTTCTCCGGGGGGGCATGCCCCCGGACCCCCCTAGTGTTACAATTTTACCACCTCCGCCTCATTTTGAGCCAGGAAAAACCCTGAATGAATTATTTATTTTAATGTATTTATATCATTTTAATTTAATCTATACGATTAATATTATTTTTATAATTTATAATGTATTTTTATTTTTATTTTATTTAATACATTTATGTAATTTACAACTTTTAAATTATATATATGCTCATCAAGCCTGCATTTTAAGAAAAATACAGAAGAAAATTTAGTATTGTGAAATATTATTACAATTTAAAATAATGCTTTTCTATTTTAATATAGGCCTACTTTAAAATATAATTAATTTCTGTGATGCAAACACTCAAACACACAAAAAAATTATGTGTTGGCTTTACTTAACTTTTTTATGTAAACAGGTTCCACCGGTTCCACATAACTGGGTTTCGTTAAACAAACATAATTTGTTCATGTAACTTCAACATCATGGAAGTCATTTTAAGCGATCCAATTAAACTCTGAGCTGAGTGTTAAATGAACACTGAAGCAGTGTTAAAGTTAATGAGATAATTAAGTGAATAATTGAGTGATGATTGAGCATTATTGAAGACACCTGATGTTAACAAGCAGAATCACTGAAGGAGAAAATCGGAATTTCAGGTCACCATTATGGAGATCGGTGTTTGTTTTAGGGGACTTTCGCACTTGCAATTTAGTTCGGAACAGGGCACGGTTCGCATGAAAAATCGCTAATGTGAACGCTGTCATGTGACAAACGAGCCCAGTGTAAAAGCCCCCTTAGTTGGGCTCTTGACCCTCACATTACCGTATTAACTTTATATTATGTATGGCTGTTGTACATGAGTTATAACAGTCAGATGATCAAATAGAAAATGTGATCTGATGATGTTGGTTGTTTTAACATAATCATTATATCACAATCATTTGACCTGAATCACTGAACTCATATAGAACCAAAATTCTGAGTTAAAGGGCACCTATTATGGAATTTTGAAAATTACCTTTCATGTAGTGTGTAACATAGATCTAAGTGAACGAAAATATCCTGCAAAGTTTTAAATATGAAAGTTCACCGTATAGTTATTGTCTCTCAAAAGTAAGAGTCGACTCTGAGTCGCTGATATGAATCGATAGACGAACGATGCTTTTTCTCTATATTTATGACGTCACCTCGACAAGTTATTTGAATAAGATACGCCCACTCATTGCGCGCGCCGCAGACACCAGTGAAACGTGACAACAACATGTCGACGAGACGCTGTGTTCTGAAGTGCGAATCAAAAGCAAACTTTTTTTTCACTGCCCAGGGACGAGCATGTGAAGAATCAGTGGCTAGAGTTTATATTTACAACTGTACCCGAACCTTGAGCTGTGCTCGCGTCATTTTAATGACGATTCCTTTACAAACATAAATGCTTTCAAGTGTGGATTCACGAGCCGGTTGATACTGAAGGAAGGTTCAGTACCAAGTTTATTTGGATCGGCTTCCTCCTCCGAATCACAACCTGTAAGCATTATTTATAATTGTTGCTTTTATGGGTTTTGTAGCATGCTCAATAAGTATGTGTGGTGTGTTGTGTAAGTTACGCTCAGCGCAGCTTCTATAGGTCTCCAATGTCATTTTTTTTTTTTATATGTGAAATGTTTGTCGTTGTTATTGCAGTTGTCATAAAGAATAGAGCGTATTGTAGTACTGCAGTGCTTTATTAATATGTTTAAGCTTTGGGCTAACGCAAAAAATAACTGACTGGGTCATCTGACCAATCACCGCAGATTAGCGTCACGCAAAAAAACATTAAAAATACTGTATTATTGTTTCCAAACTTTTTGTCATTTCTTCTTATTTGGAGGGCTCTTGAAAGAAGAAGTGGAGGTCTAAAAGGGCATTCTTCATGCCATAATTTTCACACACTAGGGAGGACTTGCTTATATTTTTGTGTGACAGGTTTTGAACATAATGCATTGTCAAATAATTCTCAATATGGGGTGGGTGACACAGACACGCTCTCAATATTCAAATGTAGCTTGGCTCATAAACCTGGCCACCTCGACAGTCTGTTCTCCATCAATCAGCAGCTGTCCCCATCGCTGGCACCCCATATGAATATATGAATGCATGACTGCCACAAACTCATAACACAAAAGCAAGCAGAACTCAGTTCTTTTTTCTCTTGGAAAGCATATTTTATAGATGTAATGGTAATGCCAGTTTAAATATAGGCCTATAAGAATTTGGAAATGTCTCTTACTGGATTCACAGATTCCGTCGCCCTCCTGCTGGTGCATTACACACAAAAACTAATGGCATGAGACAAATACTCACATCACCCTAGTGAAATGTACAGAAATGGAGGACATTGGTTCATATTGAAAGAATGAAGAATATTTAGAAGAAATGACAGGTGTGTGTCAGGGGGAATGTTTATTTATCATGCCCAGCGCACTTCAGATAGAGATGGATGGTGTGAAGCAGAGGCTGATGGGTAGAGACGGGGTCTCACCATGTGGTCCTTTCCATGAATTAGATTCAAAGGGAAAGGGAGCATAACAAGCTGGGAAAATCAATGGTAAACAAAGCGAGGAGGAAAAAGGAGACTCAACTTTTAGGCATACATGATCAGCACATTGGCCAAATGATGTCATCCATCAGAGTGGACACAGCAATTTGCCATCTATTTCCTCATCCATCAAACCTGATGTGTGTGAATCTGTGCATGTTTGCGGACGTGGATGCTTGCACAGGGCAAGGAAGCTGTTTTGGGAGTGAAACAGAGGATATTCCCAGGTATCTAGGTTTGATAAACATTAAAAATTGTCTATTTTACTGTGTAAACAATAAAGGAGCAATATTTGCTGATGTCAATACATGTTGCTTGATGTGCTTCAGCCCACACTGCAAATAAAGATTACAGAGAATTCACATATTCCACAATCCTGTTTCCACAAACACTGCAAAATACATTGTCATACATTCTTGTTTAATCTTCTTAAATGCCTTATTGTTTGAACATGGTGTCCACACTAAAGCCAATAAGATTTATTAACGATGACTCTCTCTCAGTACAATCTGTCAGCTTATTAGCAGTTAACCTTTACTTTCAATCTTTATTTCAACAAGCACTAGATATACAATCATTGTCAAGCTTCTGGTTGCAATGCTATTGATTGTCTTTGTTTCAATTCTGTAGCAACAACTTGATCAATATCTGCAGTAGATAAATAGTTCCTGTTTGTGGTATAATTTTGTGACAAATTGGTCCAGGTCCATGCTCATGAATGTTAATTAGTTGATGTGACGTCCACACAAAAAAAATATTTATAGTTACTTATTATATAACTTAATTATTGTTTGTTAATTTAAACTAAAGTAATGTGAGCGTTGATGTGTGCCAGCCAGGACGCGGGGATGGCCTAAGTATTAGGCTAATACTAATAGACTGATAGACTATACTAGATATAGGAACAGGCAATCAGACTCAGAATATGAACGTAACGTGCAAAGTTTCACGCTAAGAGATTCCCAGTGGAAAAACTGCCATAAAGTTGACTTGACACAGGATATTCGATATTTGCACATTTAAGGACCAGCAACTTTATGCCAGTATTTCACTGGGAATCGCTTAGCGTGAAACTTATAGGCCTACGTTCATATTCTGAATCCGCTAGCTTGTTCCCTTATCTAATATAGCCTATTTCCCAATAAGATGCGAGTTTGGTCTTAAATATGTATTAGTCCATTAAGAAGTGCCCTGACAGCAGGGGGATCCTGGAGAATGACGTATTGAGGGAATCTAACCCATAATTAGAGTCATAAAACCAACTGTAAAGCGTTTGTGAAGGTGTCAGGCACGCACACCTTTAAGATATTTAATAATATTTAATGAAATGAAGTGTTAAATCATGTGTAAATATTAGGCCTACCACATGCTCTCATAGCCTATTTATTTTAATATCAACTGTAAAAAGTGTGCATCAGTCCTGACATCTAGACTACATTAACTAAGTTGGTTTTATAACTGCAAGTCATTCTCTTCAAATGCTATTGAAGATAGAAACGTGTGTACCAATGTCGTATGTAACTTTAGAGACGGTCCTTAAATGTGCAAATATCGAATATCCTTGGTCAAGTCAACTTTATGCCTGTGTTTTTCACTGGGAATGGCTTAGTGTGAAACTTTGCACGATACTTCATAGTCCGATTGCCTGTTCCTAGCCTATCACTGGTCTTATATCACTGTTAGTCCATAAAGCGTAAAAAGGAACACTCCACCGTTTTTTCATATTAAACTATGTTAATCCATTAACTAAGACGAGTTGATACATACCTCTCTCGTCTCAGTGCGTGCGCTCAATCGCTCTGGTGCGTGGCGAAACTTTGATAGCCCAGTTCATTCATTAGGATCCAAACAGAGATAATGTTAGAAGTGACCAAACACCTCCACGTTTTCCCTATTTAAATACAGTTATACGAGTAGTTACACGACCAAGTATGGTGACACAAAATAAAACGTGGCGCTTTTCTAAGCGGGTAAAATGGATAACTAGAATGCATGGCGGAATAGCACTTGGGAGCACTACGACTCGGCGCAGTAATATCATCACTCCTGAATGATCCTGGTCCTGGAGAGAAATATATGTCTACTACCTCAGATTTAACGTTTTATCTGTAGCCTACATCAGCATTGGGGAATAACATTATAATATCGTTCACGGTAGATAAAGCTGCTTACATTTGAAAAACTAAATGGAAAGACTTAAATATAAACACAGCTTTTGTGTCATAGGCTACGTTCACACTGCAGGCTGAAATGACCCAATTCAGATTTTTTTGCCCCTATGCGACCTGTATCTGATCTTTTCATGACAGTCTGAACGACACAGATCCGATCTTTTCAGATGCGACCCAGGCCACTTGGGCCCCGTTTACACTGTCAGTGAAATGTGACCCAATTCCGATTTTTTGCTCATATGCGACACAGATCGGATGTGTTCTATGGCAGTGTAAACAGGAAAAAAACGCATGCATTCGGATATTTCGAGATCGGTTTCAGGCCTCGTTCATATGTGGAAATAAATCAGATATAAATCCGATATGTGCCAATGCGACTGTCATGTAAACAGGCAGATCGGATTTTCTGAGGCATTAGGCTACGTCTCCGCGGTTTAATGATGAGAGAAACACAGACGCGCGTCTGCGAGGGGACGGATGGCCCGACAAAACATTGTGTCGTCGTATAGGAGAGGAATGTGGACACATGTTGACACAACATATGAAAGGTTGGCTTGCTCATCCTAAAATTTCTGACCCTCTTCTCCTCGTTAAAGCCTGCCACGATCACATGAAAGTGCGTTTACTGCACAATTTTCTTTCACGTGCCATTTACGTCAAAAATAGTTTTTGCGTGTATGATTTAAAACGCATGTTTACAGTGCGTATCATATGCAAGCAAAAACTATTTTTGGCGTATAAATGGCACGAGAAATAAAATTCGCGCTAGACACTCACTTTCATGAGATCGTGTTTTAGGCTATGTTCCCACCGGACTCCCAATAGTCCTGCATAATGTGCATATTGCAATATATTGAACATGAATATATAATGTGTTTATATATCATAAAATATATGCAATTTTATTATTTATAAATAACCACCACAATGTATTGCGATTTATATGGGAAAAATGTATTGATAATATATATAAAGATATAGTGTCACATGTATGTTTAATATATTGTAGAATATATTTTAAGTATATGTAAATATACATGAGATCTCACTGCGCGTTCGTCCATCTGTGCAAGAAGACCCCTTTAAACATGCGATGTTTCAGATCTATGTCAAGTGTAAACACATGAATCGGATATGGGTCACAATTTAAAGAACGTGTAAACGGACGGTCAAAAAAATCGGATATAGGCAACAAATCAGAATTGGGCATCAAGACCTGCAGTGTAAACGTATGTGGTCCAAATCCGATATGTATCCGATCTTTTGAAATGCGACCTCAATCTGAACGGCCAGGTCACATGTAGCCTATCCGATCCGCACGCCATTGATATGCGACAAACATCATAATTCTACGTTGAAGTAGGTGGGAATGAGAAGATAAACAAGTTAGCTATCGTATGATAGCACGCACCTGTAGCTAGCCAATACACTCCAACGTGTTGCACTGTTATGGTCCGCCGCAGACGTGTCTCTTCCCGTGACAGAGTTAATCGAAGGTGGATCTGGTCATTCGGAAGTTACTGATGAATTCTGTAGTGAAGCCACTCACATCAGTATCCCACCACTCCTGGCTGCTACTCCGCACCCACACGTTTCTCTGTACCGACGTTGCTACCACTGCTCCACAAAACGCCATGGCCAAAAACCTTAATTTTCATTCATGTTCAGCTACTTCCGCAAACAACAAGTGACGTCGTTGACCGTTGAGTACTCTTCTGCGCATGCAGGTCACTTCTGGGTCATTTCACGTTCACAAAGGAGATCACAAAAGGTCGCATTTAATTGGAAATGTGAACGACCTTGCAAAAAAATCGAATTTTTTCCAAAAATCAGAATTGAGCATTAAGCCCCTGCAGTGTGAACGCAGCCTTTATCAGCTTTTCCATACAGTAGCCTATTGGCTACTGGCACACATCACAAATACTTACCGCTTGCTCCATTTCTGTAAATCCTTTTTTTTACGAATGAATGACTCTCTTAGGCATTTACTTCCATAGGCATAGTGTTGCTTGCCTATATAGCCTATTGCATTTACATATCACACATATAGGCCTACAGTAGTCAATCAGTGTGTTTCCCAATTTTTTCCACAGCTTTAGCAATAACTTTTATTCAAGTGAATCATTAAAAAATATCTTGAAATAGGTAATTTTTTATTTTTACATTTTTCTTTTCTATCTTTAACAAACCATGAATCGTTTGTTGAATTTGGCTATAGGCATATATATATATATATATATATATATATATATATATATATATATATATATATATATATATATATATATATATATATATATATATATATATGCCTATAGCCAAAACCCTCACGGACACAGTTGGAAATCACTAGTATACACTATCATGTTACACAAAGTAGTAAGCAAGCTGTGGTAAAGTCTAATCCATTCCAACGCAACCACAAACAAAACAGCTATCTCTGCCATAATTTATAATTTCAATAAATAGTTTAAATAATTCTTCTAATCCTTTTGATAAAACACATGTACCTAGCAGATCTTGTGCAGGATTTGTGCTGTGCAATGAGGTTGCGTGCTTGAACAGCTTAATGTTCCTGCTGGACATCCTGCTGAGAATCTACACACACGGCAATGGCCTGTCAATCATTCTTCTAATGCATGAATGGGGATGGGCTGACGGAAGAGGATTACACTGTCATAGTGATATTTATCTTAATGGTAAACATAAGCTTAGCAGACAAATAGATGTGTGTTTATCCATCTTTCTGTGTCAATGTGTAGGCCTAGTGCAGGGATATAGAATGAAATTCAGAGGCCATGCTCAGTGCACTGACTGCACTCCACAAGCAAGAGTGTGAGGCATTTCACAAAACACAGACATAGTACATGTGGTATTATGGATCGAAAAGTCAACAAAGCAGTTCAATTTGGAGTGGTACCAGATTAAAGAAAGAGACAGGTTGGAGGAAAGGTCACTGTAGGACTTTGGGGTAAATTGTGAAGCATTCGATACATGACACACACACACACACACACACACACACACACACACACACACACACACACACACACACACACACACAGGAGCGGATATGTTATGGGAATGTAAGTTTATCAGGTTCCAGCGAGGTTCTATAAATTCTTCCTCATGGCAGAGACTTTCCCTTGTGTGCCATCCACCTGTGTCTGTGTGCTTAGTATCTGCCCCAGGGCACCATACCTCTCACACAAACACAATACATGTGTGTGAAAACACTTTCACATGAGCTTCATCTCAGTGCTGATCAGCAGAATTTAGTTTAGGCAAGAAGTGTCTCTTATCTGTGTTTACTCTGGTCTGTTTTAATCAATGTCAAGACAACATTCTCAAATTCAGCCCTCACCGAACATAACACAAAGTTCTTTATTCCCTTTCATTAATGTGTCTGCTTAAACCAAAATAACTGTGAATTAGACAAATTATACAAGAAACCTCCATGTTCTCATTTAGTGTTGAGTTTTAGCAGTGCTGCGTAACAATGTCTTACAATGTTAAATAATATTTGTGAAATTTAATTAAAGTTATCATAAAGACCTGTAATTTACACTGAAAATTGTATGACTTTCTTCTTTCAGCAGAACACAATTGGGGTTATGTTCAAAAATATCCTGGCTCTTCCAGGCTTTATAATAGTGAATAGTAACTTGAGATTTTGAAGCCCAAGAAGCTCCAGGGGGTAATGAAGGCCTTCTAAAGCGAACCGATGCGTTTTTGTAAGAAACATATTCATATTTATAACTTTATAAAAACTATAATCACTGGCTTGCGATAACGACCATACGGGAGTCAAGTTCCGGCGAAAGAGTGACCTCTGACCCAACGCATGTAGTATAAGCTTAGGTGAGAGTAGACGCCTCTCGTGGTTCAAACAAATAGAGCTGAGCAACAAACTCGAGCTACTCTTCTCTTATATCGAAATCCTTCGACATTTCTCTTGAAAAATTCTCGTTTTAGACTTCTAATTCATGACCAGTGTCTTGTTTTCTTCAGTGTTATTCAGTACATGCGTCGGGTCAGAGGTCACTTGCTCTTTTCTTGGGCTTCAAAATCTAGGGAACCATTCACTCCCATTATAGAGCTTGGAAGAGCCAGGATGTTTTCTAATATAACTCAGATTGTTCGGCTGAAAGAAGAAAGTCATATACACCTAGGATGGGTTGAGGGTGAGTAAATTATTGGATAATTTTCATTTTTGGGTGAAGTAACCCTTTATGTTTGATTAAAAACATTAAGAAACTGACAGAAATCTTTTGATACAATGTAAAATGTTTCTTTCAAACTTTCTATTGATCAAAGAATCATGAAAAAAATATTGATAATAACAAAGAACAATTTACTTTAACACAAAAATCTGCATATTATAATGATTTATCTTTGTCATTACATGAGTAAATGACATTTAAAAATATATATGAAACAGTTATTTTCATTTGAATTAATATTGCGCAATACTCCTATTTTTAATGTAAAAAAAAAAAAAGTTATCCTATCCGGAAGTGTCACCACCAAGCGTTTGTTTGTAAACATGGTTTTTATAATAATTATTATTATACCTATGATTATTATTTTCCTGATGTAATAACCTTTTCTTCAAGAGCAATAAAGAAGGCCCACTGAACCATCAGCGGCAGAAGGAACACATAAGGTGGATGTCATCACTCTGCAACCCACATCACTCCTCCATGAACTTCTGTCTTTCTTCACCGCCACAGCACCAAAAAAAAGAACAATTGAGCGCTCTTCTTCCAGAGGTCAAAGGTCAATCTGTGCTTGTCAGGAGAAAACAGGCTCGGGGCAACAGGTTAGATCAGAAGCTGTGGCCTGTTGATTGGGTGAGGTATGATCAGCTTCCACGAATTGCGCTGGTGTGACAGCGTGTGGGCGATGAGCTGTGAGGGAATAAGAGCTGACATGAGGAGATTCAGGGTGGGTGAGTCTTTCTGTCACTACCTGACACAATGACACTAAAGAGAGACACACAGAGAGAGAAAAGACGGAGCGATTGAGAGACAGAGTGTCAAAGAGCATGTTAGGAAAGGAAAGAGAAATACCTCAACAGGCAGAGGAAGAATAATGGAATGAGAGAAAGGAATGGAAACAGTTGACCTGAAATGTTTGTCACCGACGTCAAAGATTTTTGTTAGACCTACACCTGTCGTACTGTTTGGGACAGTTCATCCAAAATAACTTAAATTCTGTCAATTGTCCCAAACCCAACTTGTGAGAAGATATTTAGCAGAATGCCCACGCTGCTTTTTGCACAAGTGGAAACAGGGTTGAATGATCAGACAAAAGCAAATTTAAAGAGATATTTCATTCAGAAATTGATCCACAGTTAACCAAAAATAATGAATATGAGATCAAGGAACAGTATTGTTTTCTCTCTTAAAGAAATTATCACTTTTATTCACCAAGGATACAATAAATTGATCAATGTTGGAAAAAAATCTATTTCAAATAAATGTTATCTACCCAGCTAACATATATGAATCTATCCATCAAAGAATCCTGAAAAAAGAATCCTTTTTGTGGTTTCCACAAAAATATTAAGCTGCACAACTGTTTTCAACATTGATAATAAGAAGAAATGTTTCATGAGCAGAAAATCAGCATATTAGAAAGATTTCTGAAGGATCAGGTGACACTGGGGATAAATTTGCTTTTGTATGATCATGATCATAGCCAAAATAAACATGAATATGAGGTTAAGACTAAAGAAACAGCATTGCTTTCATTCTAAAGCATTAGGGAGGATTAAAGTAAATCAAATTGTGAAACAACTTTATTAACAGTTAAATGCTTACAAAAACAATATTCAAAAAGATGATATACTCTCATAATAAAGGGATGCAGAGCCTTGGAAGATAAATAAACCTTTTGTGTGTGTGTATTGAGTCTGATAAAATCCCAGTTGTCTATTCATTGATAGAGAAACATCTACTGGACAAAAAGACAAAAAGTCTAGACAGATTTTTTTTAGCAAAGTACATATACTCTATTCTCTCTAGTTGCTTTATGTTTGCTAATCCTCAGGTTTACTACGTTTTTCAGTCCATTTTTCTCCTGTTTGTCAATATGGGCTTAACCTCCATGTGCGAACCATTTACTGAGATGTTGAACCCAGCAATAGCCTTAAAAACAGCTTTAAATTAAACAAGGGAGAACACAGATTGTTATATAATTTATCCGGACCTCCCGCTGAGATTCCTCGGTTCAGTTATGTTACTGTCTAGATTGGAATTTCCTTTTTTTCCCAGTGTTTTTGTGATACACAATCTGGATTCCTGACAGGGCCCTGTAAATTACCTCTTTAAACATTCATTTGGCTTAAGCAAGAAGAGAAGGAGAAAAAAGCTCTTGATTTCATATACAATGAATAAGTTAATAAAAAGGGATTTTTTTTCCATACACACTTTTTTCTTTTTTTCCCCCTCTCATCATTCCCTCAGAAATCAAAAATATGTCTGAGGAAGAAAAGAAAAATACACACGCTCAAGAATGTATGCGCGCACAGACATACAACAACAACAAAAAGAGAGGGAGAGGAGAGAGAAAGAGAAAAGGAAGGAGAATGAGCAGGCAATGATGTGCCTCACAGGCTCCCTCCTGCCTCCCAAAATATCCAGCGCGGGAGCCGTGCGAGGCGGCCCGAACTCCCATGAGAGCCCGCGCCGCTATCATTAGCGAGGGAGACGGCAAGCTCAAGTGGCATACAAACTTCAGCAAAACGTCAAGTGAGAAGAGCACGCCACTGCCGAGCTGGCAAACTCCACCAAATTAATACTGCTGAAAATAAAAGGCAGGACAACTTTCAACCAGCCAGTGAGGCAGAGTGAAAGAGAAATGTGAGAAGTATGAGAACGGATGAAAGGCACAGGGAAGAAAGTATGGGTCTGTGCTGGGTTCGCACATAAGAGACACGTTCATTTTGGAGATCTGTGCCGGAGCTTTTCTCTACCTCAGCGACTTGGCTGGCGTTTGAAGGAAAGAGACACTGAGGATGGGCGCTTTCCTGATGAGGTCATCAGCGGGCTCGGAAACAGAAAACTTTGTGTCGCTCGAGTTTGGCTATTAGTATTCCGCCGGAAATAAATGAATCCCGAACGGAAATCTCGAATGAAACAACTGCACACCGTGGAAATCAGGAAGCTTCCAGTAATAAAGAGAACACGTATAGGCTACATTTAGTTTTCAGGGATGTCAAGCAACATAATGTGATGCTTGAGAGGGTAATACAAATGCTCCTAAAACCTCAAAGAACAAAATACAATAAATTATACCTAAAAACAAACAGTAACGACACTCTGAACTGTATCACAGCAAATGGCTTTGGTCAAAAAAACTATTCAAATGTAACAGCTTACTAAAAACACACTAAAATTTTCCTCGTCACTGTTTGATGTAATAACTTTTTTTTCTTAATTCCTAGCCAAGACAACTTTATTTATATTGCACACATTATTTAAAAATAATCATAAAAGACGCATAAATAGTCATTAAAATTTAGGAAACGTTTATTTTACAGTGTCTTTACGTTACATAGTTACTATAGTAATAACTTTAAATTATGCTTGCAATTTCAGGGAAATAACCTTAAACCAACCATAATACTAACCCAAACCCAATAGTAAGTAGGCCTTCATGTAATTAATTAATATTACTCCGTACTTAAATTCCTTCAGTGATAAAATCCTCCAAAAACATTAATATAGGCTATTTTCCAATGCATGAACTGATAGCATGAATAACTTAATGGCAATCAGAAGAAAGCATCTGCCAAATACATAAAAATAAATATTAACAAAAAGCAGAAGCCCATTCAGTCAATCATAAATAAACATTGCAAATCATTTTGATGTTCCCTAATCAAACTTAATACTGAGAGCTGAAAACACACTGACATCTCAGCCTTTTAGTTTGCAAGGATGGAGGTCAAAGCAACTGTGCCGTAGGCCTTTAAATGTACATTTCCAGGTAGGCCTACTTTACATGGGGTCAGAGGTGGAGGAACATTCAAGGATCATGGCACTTTAGAGAGAGTCAGAGGGCTGCTCTCAAATGAATATATTCAGATTTCAGCATCTCAATAAAACCAAAGCAAAGAAAGTCAAAGCTTATGTGCTTAATATTTGAACCAGGGTGTCATTTACAACCCCGAGACACAGTATTGCAATTTTTCACACATTTTCATTTTCAAGTATTGTAATTATGACATTTTGTAACAAAATTCACTAATTTAAATATGCTAGAAATATGTTTAAAAGTGATGTTAGTTTTCCATGATTGGTCAAAGATGCAGACTGGAGAGACACACAACCGCCACTGGAATGGACCGGCCCTTTTCCAGCCCGGCAGCGATCGCGGCAGCATAATCACGGATGTTAAATGACTGGTTGAGAGATGCTGCAGAATTTAGGCTTAAGCTCTGTACAATTCAGAGCCATAATTACCAGTTCGGTTTAAATAAACAAACAGGACTCCGACTAACCGCTCTTTCAAGAACATTTTGGCTGTGGAGCTTGTGATTTCTCTGATCTGAATCACATTTCTAAGACTGCATGGATGAAACCTATGTACAAACACATACCGATATAAATTTGCATTTCATATAAATGATTTATTAATATATAAGTTCTGTTTTTCATTAGTTATACCATCCCTCAACCCTTGTCCACAATATTTAGCTGAATACTTGCTTCTATAAACCTGAGGGACTATTTTAAAAGAGCTATTTTCTCAAGGGACAGAAATAGTTTACTAGAAATACACGGCAACGAACCCAACAATTTACCCATTTTGTGATATATGTTTTTTTTTTCACTCACAATTCCTTGAAAACCAACTGAGGGAGCCAATGGCCTGACCGAAGACATGGCACAAAACTGGGAGTGTGTCAAGATTTTTTCTCTCTCTCCATGCTATGGAGAAACTGCAGCTGTGACGCGTTCTCCGAAACATATCTGTGGATCTGCACCACTAAAGACTCTGAACACAGCCTTTCTAGTAAATTACATGTGAGGCAGTTAAGTTGAAAAAGCTTTGTTTTTGTGGTTGGTGGAGAGGATCTGTTTTCTCCTGAAGTGGGGGAAAATGCAAAAAGTGAATGTAGAGGTGCCACTGCCACATTGTAAGTAAATACACTGATTACACGCATCATTTATTCACAGCGGTGCCACACACACACATACACACTGATTTTAACATACGCTTGGGACCAACTTAGCTCACGTTTGTGCCATCCAGGCTAAAAAAAAACAGTTTATTGTTGAGTGCAACTGCCTTTTTTCCCCCAACAAAGCACTCGGTGGATAGCAGCAACATTAAATAAAAACTGGGGTGTTTGACATTAAAGAGATCAGTTTAGCACTAGTTTGAGATGCAGTCTGCTATTTATTGTTTTAAGTCGTTTTTCTCACACATGGGTGATACCAGCATTTGCACAGATCCTTCCTTTCAACATATGTGAAGCTACATCAAATGCTTCTAGCTAACCTCAACAGAAACGGGCAGGAAGTGTATACGATTAAACAAATTAGTCTGCAAACCCAACAGATTGATTAAAAACCAACTGGAGAAGATAACCATTTACTATTTATACCTTCCGTCACGGTTGTTAGATGTGACTGGTTTTTCTTTGAAAAAAGTTATATTTTTATTTCAACTGCATTTGAATGTGAACGTGGTCCATTTTAGTCTGCAAAAGGCACACAAGATAAAGATAATGCATTTGTGACCTGAAAAATAAAATATTAAAAGTAGCCTACAAAAGACTCAATGTCCCCTTAGTAAAGTATGCAAAGGTCTCTCTCTCTCTCTCTCTCTCTCTCTCTCTCTCTCCCTCTCTCTCTCTCTCTCTCTCTCTCTCTCTCTCTCTCCTCTCTCTCTCTCTCTCTCTCTCTCTCTCTCTCTCTCTCTCTCTCTCTCTCTCTCTCTCTCTCTCTCTCTCTCTCTCTCTCTCTCTCTCTCTCTCTCTCTCTCTCTCTTTCTCAGTCTCTCTTTTTGACAGGATCACTGAACTGAAAGATCACTTCAACTCAAAGTCTTTTTCATCAGTCCCCACGAACACTGATAATCACTTCCCCATCTTTTTCTCCCCACGTAAAACATCTTATTTGCTTTGATTGTGCTGTTTAAATGATTAGCATGGCAGCTCTGCGGAGACGGGGGCTGATGGCGCACGATGTGTGTGTGTGTGTGTGGGGGTGTGTGTGTGTGTGTGTGTGGAGTGTGTGAGCCGCATCTCCTGCTGAGCTCACCGCACTGGGTTTGAATCGAGTTGAGTTCACCCCTGTCACATCACATGCATGTGAATACATATGAACACACACCCCAACATGCACACACAGTACCGCACTGATGTACTGTATAGACACAAAAACAAAGTTCTGTGCATCTGTAGTTCCATCATCATGTAGCTATGACTACATCTAATCTCCCTTATATGAGCTAAAGAGCCTTACAGTCTCCATGGTGACAGTGGGCAGCCAACAGCTCAGGAGATGCTTAATGTATAATGACAAGACACAGAAGAAATGATGGTACAGTATAAGTTAAGTTTAAGCAGGAGGATTCTGTAAATGACTGACTGTTAATTAAAATGTTTTGTAATACAAATAAATATATTAGTGTGAAAAGCTGTTCTTTTCATTATGTGTAAGGGTGTATTTTAATTTAATTCATTCCATCAAGTAAGTTTTTTTTTAATCTTCATCACAAATAATTAAGTAAACTGACAGTTTACAAAAAAAATAATTTGGCCACTCGAATGCACATAATGAACAATTTTCAAGTTCAATTGTTTTTTAGGCATTAGCAAACCTATTTTGTTTAGGATTTGTCAAAGGATTTGTGGACAGTATTACATTGTTTTAACTTTGGACATGATGAAGACAATTAAATTGTAATACCCAAATATCTATGTGCACATCACAAACTTTTTTAGTCTATTTTATCCTGAAAATGAATAGCATACAAGTGCAAATAATGTTACAGATTTGACATCATTATATCACTATAGAGCACAAGACGGGCTAGTGACTTCATGACCGGTGACAGACAGCGAACTGAGCAGGAAATCAAAAAATGTAAGAAAAATGAATAAATAAGGGATTATTTTTGATATATTTTAAAAGCCTACGGAAACAAATAAAGTGGAAGAAATATACGGTATAAAATAATGCAATTGTAGACTATTATTAACATGTTCATTTATTCACTTATACTATTGTTTCTTACATATCTTACATATTGTTTATGTAATAATAATAAAAACAAAGTATTATAACATTTATAACAAAGTGTTATTATAGCCTAAGACTGTATAGTAATAGCCTTTATAGTGGAAAGCATATTATTCTCATTTTCACCTGCACTCTACATGATGTAAGGTTAATATATATTAACCAGAATCTGCAGATATTTATTAAAAATGTACTAATTTAAAAATACCAATTTATATTTAATCGAATTAATATAAACATTATAAAACGACATAGGCAATCGCTCTTATTCTTTGTATTATAAAACTGCCTAAATAGCTTACATTTACAAGTCAGTGTCATTTTCAAATGTCTTGGAATTTCCCTTTAAAAGGAATTGAAAAGTTTTAGCCTCGCATATTTTCTTTGTGATGTTTCAGAATGGCGTGTTATCGGTGGCTTTAAAGCACTTTGAAAGATACGGAGAAGTGCGTGTTTGTCCTGTACTTTAGCGCCACCAGGTGGTCGAATGATAGAACGCGCACCTGCAGAGAAACACAGGAGCCGTTTGAAGCTCTGGGAACTCTGTCATCCCACTCCTCTGTCCTACACGATGGGAGCTTTCTCTTCAGTTTGTAAGATCATAATACAGTGCATGATGAGTAATGCAACTCATAAACATGCCTATAGACATGAGAACTACGACAATCATGTCAATCTCCCTTGTTTTTCTACAGCTGAGCGTCCAGCGCTATCAAAGCAAATGCTCACTTTTACAAACACAAATATAGCTCCTCGAGCCAACACAAACATCTGATTAGTGACAAACTGTCTTTCTGTGTTTCCACTTCGCTTCTAATCTAGCTTGGCACCAATGCCTCCATTTATATTTGAGGATAAAGCAACAGAAGGCAGAGGAGCCACCATATATTGCGACTGGAGCCCAGTGTGCCGTGAGATAGGCAGGCCAGCGCTCTCTCTTCCCATCTTTTCCCTCGTAGCATCCGCACCATGAAAGCCGAATGAAGCGCAGAAAGAAATGAAAGTGTTTCTTTTCCCACCCAATTCCCTGCCAACATCTGTCACTGCCAGTGCTTTGCATTTGTGGTTTGTGTTTGCTCTTTGTGTGCACAAGTAGGTGTGTATGTGTGCATAATTGTGCCTGTGTGTGAGAGTGTGCAGTCCTGCATCCTTGTTTACAGTTCTCTATTGTGGGTTATGTTGATTGTCCCTGACAGGTGTAACTCTCTCTCTCTCTCTCTCTCTCTCTCTCCTCTCTCTCTCTCTCTCTCTCTCTCTCTCTCTCTCTCTCTCTCTCTCTCTCTCTCTCTCTCTCTCTCTCTCTCTCTCTCTCTCTCTCTCTTCTCTCTCTCTCTCTCTCTCTCTCTCTCTCTCTCTCTCTCTCTCTCTCACGCTGTCTATCACCGTCCAGCGTTGGCCTCACTAAAATAATGAATCCCTCAGATAAGTGTGAGGGGCAGACTCGGCTTCATATTAGTCTGGTCCTGTTCTCATTGAGTAGGTGCACAGAGACACCATCCCTCGACGCAATACCACGAACGAGGCCCTTTCTTTTGTAAAGAGCGAAAGAAAAAACACGTCTCGCTTTTCATGCCTCTGGCGCTCACACACCTACAGCTACTCCGGGAACCCACAGCTGAAACTATAGGAAGGAGAGAGAGGGAGAGGGAAAGAAGAAAACACCGAAGAACAGAAAGAAAAGACACCTGAAGAAGTGAATGTGGGAAGCCGCCGAAATACTAAACGCGCTAAACTTGCCGCTTCCAATCTCACCTGTTAGTGAGCTGGAGTCAGATCTGTAAATCATCAGCAGTCCATCTGTGTTCTATCAGTGGAGTGACCGTCGGTTTACATGGACAAACTTGGCCTGCAGCAATCCACATGATCCAATAAACAGAAAAAAGTAGACCCCGAGATCATGGATAAAGCGAGAGGAGAACATATGACACTATACATTTAAAACAACACCGAATTTTTCGAGCCAAGCCTTGTGCAAAAGTCAAAACTTTAATATAGCATGTACATTTTTTTTAAATGTAACGTGTGGAATTTTATGATGTTAAAATCTTTTCTTCTAAATATTTATACTACATAGGCTATGGTGATGTCCTTATAATAAAATAAATACAATGACAATAATATAGCCATTTTATTACATCAATATTCACCACATAAATAAATATGTTCACATTAAATATTTATTAGAGTTGACATTATTGTTATAATTTTACCTGTCGGGGCTAAAGGCGCACTGGGGTAAAAGGCACATTTGACTTTATTCAAAACCACTAAATTTCACTAAAATTCAGCTCAGCTTTTTTCTTAAAGGATTAGTTTACTTCAAAATTAAAATTTCCTGATCATTTACTCACCCCTATGCCATTCAAGATGTCTTTTTTCTTCAGTCGAAAAGAAATTAAGGTTTTTGAGGAAAACATTCCAGGATCTTTCTCCATATAGCGGACTTCAATGGTAACCAACGGGTTGAAGGTCCAAATTGTTTCAATGCAGCCTCAAAGGGCTCTACACGATCCCAGCTGAGGAATAAGGGTCTTATCTAGCGAAGCAATGTCATTTTCAAAAAAAAATGTATACACTTTTTAGCCACAAATTCTCATCTTGCACTAGCTCTGCGATGCACCACGCATTACGCAATCCCGTTGGAAAGCTCACACGTGTTTCGGGTTCAAAAAGGTAGGGTTTAGGGTGAAAAACGTAATCTCATTTTCTCCTCCAACTTCGAAAATGGTCTGACATCGTTGTTTTTACCTTAAAATGGCATTTAGTCTTTGCAGGGTCGGTACTTCCGCCTGCACTACGCGTGACCTTTCAACGTGATTACGTAATGCATGGCACATCACAGAGCTAGTGCAAGACAAGCATTTGGGGTTAAAAAGTATATGCAAATTATTATTATTAATATTATTATTAAATTTTTTTTAAATGACCAATCGTTTCGCTAGATAGCCTAAGACCCTTATTCCTCGGCTGGGATCAGAGCCCTTTTGAAGCTGCATTGAAACTGCAATTTGGACCTTCAACCCGTTGGTTCCCGTTGAAGTCCACTATATGGAGAATAATCCTGGAATGTGTTTCTGAAAAACCTTAATTTCTTTTCCACCGAAGAAAGAAAGGCATAAACATCTTGGATGACATGGGGAAAATTTTCTTAAGTGAACTAATCCTTTAATGTATGGCTCATGAAAAACTAAGCCATTCATTAATGATTACCGCATAACTAATCTGATCAATACAATTCAGTCATATTTGAATTGATATTTATTAAATGTGTCAACATGGACTAATTCCCTATAAACATCTAGTATTAACAAATAGTGTAAATCAATGTGCTAATTACCACAATTGGTCGAAACCATGTATTTAAACCTCCAGCCTTTTGTTTTAATAAATCATTGCTAATAATGATTTGCAAAGATATAATGTTATGATTTTACTTTTTGAGGCACATGGCTATTAACTTATTAAGTACCTAGTCCATAAATGGTTATGGGTTTTTGAGGTCTGTGGGACAATTGTACAGTGAATGTAATTTCAGAGAATGTGTTTGAATGGGTCAGTTGAGCTGCAGAAATATGAGTGCACATTAAAGGGTTGGTTAACCCAACAATGAAAATTATCCCATAATTAAACTCACCCCAACAAGCCATCATATACAGTATGACTTTCTTCTTTCAGCAAAACACAATCAGAGTTATATTAAAAAATTATCCTGGCTCTTCCAAGCTTTATAATGGGAGTGAATAGTATTTTGAATTAGATTTTGAAGCCCGAAAAAAGTGTATCAATCCATCATAAAAGTAATCCATATGAAGTGAAGAAATGCATTTTTAAAAGAAAAATACCCATATTTATAACTTTATAAACCAGAAAGTAAATAGTGAGTAAATTATAGGATTATTTTCTTTTTCGGGTGAACTAACCCTTCAACTAAAAACTATCTGTGCATTACGCACGCATATTAGTGTACATGCATGCAGTGTAAAGTGTTACCAATAATTTAAATTTGATCAAGAATACTTGACAATATGCAATATATTCCATTATGGAAAAAAAAATCCAGGTAGTGCCTGAAACTGGTCTTTGTTAGCTAGTTGTTTCAAAGCCTTATGAATGGGAAGCTATATTCTTCAGCCAGCCCTCTCCAGCTCAGACCGTGTCCACTTTAACTGGCCTTTAAACCGAGCCTTTTCCCACCCTGACTGCAGCAATCCACAGCTCAGATAAGATCTCTCCATCTGCCCGGCGGCGGGCCATTCGTCCTGGAAGAGCTTTGTCCTGCGTGCTGATAAGGATGTTTTCTCCTCCACAGTTCTGAACCTCTACACTAGTATTAATGATTGGAATACCGTCTGCTTCCACCAGCAGCCAACAGGGACCGACCTCTGCACTCATAAACACGTCCAGGTCATTTTACGTCTCCTCGTGTATATAGTGTGTGTGTGTATTGCGCAGGTGTTTCAAACATATGTTTAATTCTATTCAAACGGGCCTGGCAGCTTTTCAATGTCTGCTTTCTTGTAAACATGGCTATAAAATATCAAAATATTGTCAATTCATAAAATGAAGCGCTCACATGAGCGCAGTCTCTAGAGATACATGCTAAGAGATTATATTAGCTAAGCCAGTGCTAGGGCATACCTTCACATCTTTAGCTGGATAAACAAATCTAAACATCAAGACCTTTGTCATCCTGGTTTTGGGGTTTTGTCTCTACAGGGCCGTATGGTGTGAAATCTGCTACTTTGCCACGGCGCTGCCAACACATCTGCTGTTGGACTCTAGCCAGGTGCATCCGACTCGTACAAATAAAAAAAATAATGTGTTAAGGGGGAAAAAACAGCTTTGGGTTTAACAGAGCCAGTGTAAAATCTCTGGCAGCCAAAACACAGAGCCCTGAAGTTGGGGATGGTAAGGCAGTGAGTAGGCAGTGAGAAGTCATAGATCACTGTCAGAGCTCGGCCGAGAATAACTTTTTTTTGACATGCTTTTTTCATTGGCTCTGCAATGGGAACGCGCTTTCTCTCTGTATCGCCCAAACATCTGCAAACTGTTGCTGACAAGGAACCCAGAGGAAAACATTTACCTAACAGAATACTAATTCTTTCAGGCCCCGGTGTCAGCACTTCGTAAATAACAGCAAGTGTGCGAGGCGGGTTTTTCGCTCAGGCACATGTGGAATTGTTTTTTTAAGAGAAGTCTGGGAGAGCGATCTCTCTGCTACCGCTGTGAGCGGCACATGGTTTAAAAGGGGAACAGCACTCTCACTCATAGCGTTCTATCTTCCCGTCTCCAAGTTTTATCTTTCCACAGTCAACCTTTTCTGTTGACTATAGCTAGTCACAGCATAACTGTTGTTTCATGTCCTGTGCTGAGCACACTGTTTTACCAGGTGGGAAGAGACCAGGCTCGATGTGAAAAGCTCAGGTTATTGAAACTTAACTGTATCAAAGCAGTGAAAGTATGAAAGTCACAGTATTAAAGGGCCTTCAGTAGATGGTAAGTGACAGACATTAGGACGGCTGTCAGGCCACGGAGACTTCAAAATCTCAGGTGCACAGGTGCTCACACATTAATCATATTTGGATCAATTTAATACATCCTTCCAGAATAAAAGTAAAAAAATATATATATTATATTATTACTTATATATACACTGCCCTGCCATTAAATAAATACAAATCGCTGTTTGGATTGAAACAGGCAAATGCTTAAGAGTCTATGATTGGATCATTATTGCAGTGATTATGTATTTTCAACAGTTCTTCTAACATAACAGTTCTAACAGTTCTTCTATATATATAAATCAGAGGGTTTAATACAAAATGGTTTAGAACCATATTTCACAAATGAATTCCAAATAAATGTTAATTTGATTTGTGTTACAGCGCAGTTACCTCACCAATGCCGTCATGCATAAAACACAATCGCTTGCAATTTCTTTTCTTAAGAACTCGGCTTCCCAGTTTGAACACAACGTCCACTGGGAAGAGCTCAGAGCCAAAATAACGCACGTCACCTAATGACAGCGGCTGTGGTTAAGAAATGAATAAGTGACAGAGACACATGCATAATTCAGTGGTTTTATAGCAGCTTAGTGGAAGTGGATGAACAGCAGCGAGAGGGAAAGATACCTCTGCGTCTGCCTCATCATCCCTTCCTCATCCTCTCCCCTGACATCTCTTTCAGCGCAGAGCCAGATGCAGGCCAGGGACCGCTGCGAACAGGTGAACATGCAGGCACAGGGACCAGCTCATGAATAAATGAATGCATCACACAGCAATAATTTGCATCTTTAAGGGAAAAAAGTGGCACATCAGCGCTTTGTCTGCCGAGAAGTGGAGAGTTGTGCTTTATTTATTTATTTATTTATTGAGAGTATTGTTAGTTTTTTCCAATAAAAATGCGTTTTATTAACAATGGCATTCCAAAGGATGTCATTGGCCGATCGTGTGTTCTCTCACAATTTTTTCCCTTAATTAGGTTCTCACAGTAAACAGCGTAATGAATGCTGAAATGCATTTGTCCTTGCCTAATCCTAGGTACTAATTTTTGAGGTTATTATGCAAATCAATACTGTTTACAAACATGAAAGCTGGCAGTTGGCTTTTGATCTGCGGCAGAAATACCATCGGTTATCAATAGCTAAAGCCCCCTCTGCAGGTGTCATGTCAATAACAGCAGGATCGATAGGGCCTAGTCATGGGGGATTGGGACAGACGGGTCTCTAAGGAGTATTTAGTCTGTGAAGACCTGGACACATTGCAAATTCAAAGCCAAGCCATATTGCTAACTGGCCTTTGGAGCTTGTCTCCAGATAGGCAGCACACACAAATTAAGGCTAATGGTTCTGCTCAACAGATTCTGACTGCTCGGCATGAAACGTCTAGGGAGAACATTGCACTACAGACCATCAGTATTAAATTATAAAAGCAGGCATATTTCCTGGCTGATACATGCGTTTAAATATCACATACCAGAGTCTAATGCTCTTCCTTTTATACTTACCTTCTATTTCCCAAATCGCTTTTTTTTTCCCATTCAAGTCATATGTCAGTCTGTCTGAAGACGCACATCTTGAATGCTGACCCTTGGCTCATATAGTGTATAAGCACTCTTTTCCCTTGCTTGAGCTAATGTGTAGGCAATCCCCACAGAGCAAAGGATTGTGGGTCAGAGGCAAAGTCAAGAACGAGAGCATGATGATGTTGCAGGGGGCATTTAGAGAAAGCACCGCTGTTAAGCAACTAATCAGAATGCGATAAGACCCCGTTTCCTGAGGTCAAGGATGTTTCTGAATGTTAATGAGGCACTAAAGAGCTGTTATGGAGGGCTGTGGTTTCACCACAAAAATACGGTGCACTAGGAATAAATTAATATGATATTCCGGTTTGAATAGGCAAGGTTTTTGAAGGGATAGTTAAAAAAAGAGAGAATATTTGTAGTCATTTACTCACCCTCATGTTGTTTCAAACCTGTATGACTTTTCTTCTGTGGAACACAAAAGATACTTTAAAAAATGTCTGTTTTTATTTATTTATTTTGTCCATACAATCTAAGGTTTTTTTTCTAAGTATGTTATGCAGAAGAAAGATTGAAATGACATCAGGATAGGGTTTTTATTTTTGGATGAACTATCCCTATGAGCTACTAATTTTCATTTACACAATTTTTAGTGGTGTAACATAATATTCATATAGCAATCAAAAACCACCAAGGATGTTTGCCGTGATGTCGTCCACATGTATTCATCTTTCCCTTAAAAATGGGCTCACACAATGTATCACACAATTCATCTAATACTAGTACAGAATACGGACACATGCAAACTTCTCAAACCTGGATTAAACTTGAACATGCAATCACAGAAAGGTGTACAGTTTGTGATTCAAGGATATAATGACTGCTACACAGTCTGAGCTTTGGAGACGTGGATTCTGCAAGACACAGAGCACACAACTCAAAGATGAGTTCTAAAAAGTGAACGATGCCTTAGAAAGAGTATCAGAGTAGCGGATAATTGTGGAAACAGAAGCAGCGACTGGTAGAACAGTGAAATGCGACGGTTCTAGAGCCCCATACCCCACTCCTCGCTCACTCCTACCTGTCTTTCAAACAACCTTGACAAAACACACCATCTCTCAAGTTTGCACTTGAGTGGGAAACATAAAAAAGGCAAAGAAACTGTCGCAGAGAGGATGATGAATACACAGAGTTTTGTTTTTCTTTCTTTCATTTTTTCTTTCTAATTAAGTGCGAGAGACACTTTGTGAAGCTAAAGTTGGATGACACAAGGGTACACTGAGGGACACAGTCACTTTAGGAAGATTTTCAAAGTGCCAAGCACAAATAGAGGTTTGCTAAGTCATAACGGCTAATTGATACAAACTTAATGAATGCGGGTGGTACCGAGACAGATGCTTTGTGGAATGCGGCAGATTTCTGTGACTGAATGCCTCTCGTTGCGTCGCACATCAAGACACCGAGAACATTTGGCAGGTCACAGAGTTACACGAGGAGAGGGGAGGCTTGCGAAAGTGGGAAAAAAGCCCATGCGAGTTGTGTGTGTCGGTGTGTGTATCTGTGGTTATCTGTGGTAGTCTGCTCTTGAGCTGCCTGTTTGTTTGAACGCTCCCTCTTTTGTTTGGGCTTTCGAGGCTCGCCAGCTCTGTGGCTTGCAATTAGCGCTCAGGCCTCAGGGACCTAATTAACCAGTGCAATTAATTCATTTCTTATTTATTTATTTTTTTAAATCCTGTACAAGTCACCCTGACATTTGTCAGCCAGTCAGGAGGTGTTCATCGTAAGCGATGATTAGCTCGTTTGCAAGCTCTCCTTTTCCCCCAGGTGGTGGTTAGTTGGGGGAGGAGGGTTGTGCCGGCGAGGAAGAGGGACAGCGATGGTGGGCTCACGTCTGTGGGGAGGCAGGCACAGAAACATTGCAACTATGGTGATGAGTGGAAGCGGGGGTCTGCTGACCTTTCATCGAGTCCGCGATCAATATGGTGCGAGGGCCGGAGCCTTTGACGAGCAGGCCTCGCCCGCCTGGAGACGACCCGCGGCCGCGGTCACAAAGAGGTGGGGGGAAGAGGAAGGTAGGAGGCTTAGCCATCTTCTCTCATTAGCACATTATGACATCTTTGTCTTTTGGAAAAAAAAGGAGGGGCTGGGTTTGGATGCCACTGATACCCTGCTTTAATAACCGTTCCCACCATCTGGGACCAATCTGACCACACGACAGTAATGTAGATGGAGAATTAGCCATGTTCAGTAGGATTACTAATGGAAGGAATACATGAAGTTACGATGCAAGGTTTTAAACCCATTTCTGGAAAATGCAAAAATTAACTAATGTGGTCAGTGGGTTCATGCATGTCCACCACCCTCTTGAGCTAATAATATAAGCTGTAAGTAAAAACCAAAAAAAAGTAACAAGATATAGCCCCATCTTTTTTTGGCAAAGGCTAGGCCTATTTACAGAACATCAACTCCAGCATTGTCTGGTTGAGTCAGACAAAATTACCCATCTGGTAACAGGAATAGTGGCGTGAAGAGTAAAGATAGTGAATTTATAGCTTCTGATGTGGCCAACCCAAAGACAGATACACCTTTTTTTCTGATGCCATTCTTCTCCCTTTTCCCATCACATATCAGCTCGGAGAAAAAAGAATAAGAGAATAAAGAGCCTAGCGAGTAGTTAATATCATAATTGAAATATATGGTGTCCTCAAGTCGATGGGACAAGACGGCACATCAACCACGACGTGTAGGGAAAAGTAATGTCCCAATTAGGCAGCATTCATTTATGATTTAATAAATATACACTGAATATGTTGTTTTTTTAACGGACTATAATACACTGAGATGCATCTATTTAGACAGAAAATACTACTATTTTCACTTAGTGTAAATAGCCTCTGCCAAAATGAAAAGTTCAAAGTTCAAACACACACGCGCACACACCACACACACACACACACACACACACACCACACACACACACACACACACACACACACACACACACACAACACACACACACACACACACACACACACACACACACACACACACACACACACACACACACACACACACACACACACACACACACACACACACACACACACACACACACACACACACACACACACACACACATGTCTGTTGTACTGTAAGCCTGTATTTAATCTATTTACTTACAGTATTTCCAATATTTAGTCTGTTTACCATTTTGAATTAAATGCTGAAAATGAAATGGAAAATTAAACAAAATTTGAAAACAATATATGTATCTATTCTAAAATACCCCAGTAGTGGACTTGTAGATATGTATGTCTTCTTTACATTTCATACATCAGACACTTTCAAGTGCTTGCACTAAATGAAAGTGCTTCTGAATATAAACTGTATAAAATGTAATAAAGTTACTCTCAGATCATAATGTAAACATTAATGACATTTCTGAACTTTCAACTATCACTTAACCAAAAACACAGTCAATCGTTCTCTAAAATGTGCGGTTTGATGGTATTGACCTTATGACAGTGAATACCACATAGCTAACCAAATTAATTGAAAATGATACGAGTCATGTTAAGAAGTTAGAATTTCCCTGATTTTAACACTTTTTATACATGTATTATAGAGAAGTTAAGTCTGCTAAGCATTATTAAAAACAAGACTTTAAAAAGTTTGAAGCTATTGCAATCTATCCGTTAAAAAGCATCTTTAAAATCACATTCACTTCTGTCAGTTGGATCTAATAAATGTCAACTAGTCTATTAAAATACAATATCTGTAAACACTCCAGCTGGAATGGATTTCTGAGATAACACCATGGCAACCCTGACGTTTACATGCTGACCCGCATACATTTATTGGCAGATTCGATCCAAGAAATTTCCATGCTGTCGCTCACATGGGACCGTGAGAGAGCGTAAAAGAATCGGGCAGACAAAAAGAATGAGAGACAGAGTTGTTCCTTGCTTAATATGACCGAAGTGTGCCCTTTGCGAGGTTGTGCATGCTCACTCTCTCTCTCTCTCTCTCTCTCTCTCTCTCTCTCTCTCTCTCTCTCTCTCTCTCTCTCTCTCTCTCTCTCTCTCTCTCTCTCTCTCTCTCTCTCTCTCTCTCTCAGTCTATCTCCAGTGCCCTCAAACTTCCCCAAAGAAAGCACAGCAGAAGAGAGCCTCTGCAGCTTTGATAGGGAGGGGGGCTGTTGTGTAAATATTTTGTGTGAAAGAATGCCTTTTGTGCGTCTTAATCGTGCGTTGGGTGATCTCTCTCGAGCGGCACGGCGGGTGCTGGCTTTCATACCAACTCCCGGCTGGTGATGGGGTCTCTGTACTTCCAGGAGTGCTGGGAGCGAGAGTTCACTACGGGGGCGTTAAGTGTGTCAAGAAGAACGGTTCCCCCATTGCAAGCCCCAGGCCCTCTCCGCAAACATTAAAAAGCATAAACAGTCAATACCGAGTGTTACAGTCAGGGAAAAAAAAAGAGGCGAGTATGAGTTAGGAACATTGGCTTTCTGAAGAGTTACACAACATGGCGAGATCAGAGTGGAGCTTTGGCTCTGCTGCATGGCTTTTTCACCGTGCTCCACACTCTTGGGGAGGGAAACCGCTTGTTCTCGCAGTGAATCATTCATACCAGGGGGTGCGGAGAGTGGGGGCACTGCAAATAGAGGAAAAGGGGGATCAAGCAAACCCACACCTGGTTCAAAGAAGAGGTCAAAGCATCCAGAGGAAGAAAGAAAAAAAAAGAAAAAAGACAAGGAAGAATTGCTCTGTGTCATTCCTTGAAGAGACGTCCATCGCACACGGCAGCAACTCGGCAGTATTTAAACACGCACGGCGAATAGACGGGCTGTCTATTATCGAACTGACATTGAAAGCTGCCTTTCATGATAAGTGAGAACAGTGATGATGAAAAAAAGAATCACACATCCACGTCTGAGAGTTTCCTTTTGAAATGTGAAGGTTTGTTTATCTGTTGTGTGTTGCGAGTGAGTTCTAAGTGAGAGGCTTTACAAGTGAGGAATAAAAATCTGTCTTACACACACACACACACACTCAAATAATTTCTCAAAACACTCGACACCTGCCTCCTGACTCAAGATCTGTAATAAGTGAAAGTCCGGATGTTTTGGGTTTTTTTTTTTCTGACATATTTTTTTGTTTTCAACTGAGGCCCTTTTATATGAAGAAAGAAAGTGCACTTGATGTGAATTCCAGAGAAATATCTTCAATATTGACTGACTGCATCAGATTTTAGTTGTGCACTGACTCAGCTGTGCGGTGTAAGCTTACACTACTGCTGAATTGCTGATTAGTGAATATTGCCACATTTAATATTTGCTTATTTCAATGATTCAAAAAGTGAATCAAAGACAAGATTAATCAAAGACATTGTGATACTGACATTTGTAAAAAAAAAATTTTTTTAAAAAATATATATATATATATATATATATATTGGGGAGGAGTCTAAGATAATTAGAAATTAAAAGCTTGAAAAAGTTATCAGGGACCCCCAATAACAAAACCGGCAGACATGTGTGTGTGTGTGAAATTATATTACACTCCCATTCAACCTTTGGGTCAGTAAAAAAAACTTAAAGGATGCATTAAATTGATTGCAAAGATGCATTAAATTGATGAAAGTGGCAGTGAAGGCATATATAAGGTTACAAAAGATTTATACATCAAAAATAAATGCTGTTCTTTTTTAACTATTTACCAAAAAGTCTATTATTCCTCAAAAATATTAAGCAGCACAACATTGATAGTAATAAGACATGTTCTAGTCCAAATCAGATATTAGAATATTTCATAATATTACTGTTTTACTGTATTTGTAATTCAATATATGCAACCTTGTTTGACATAAGATAATTCTTTCTTTCAAAAATGTAAAAAAATCTTACCGTACCCAAACTTTTAAACAGTAATATCTCTGGTAGAAAAAAAGTCCCTGAGAGATAAACAGTGATAGCTAGATAAACAGGTGTTTTGTGTCAAAGTGGTTTTACTATTGGCCTAGTTTAGCATTGTCTTGACCAATCAGCATCTGTACAAGAACTATCCATTTTATAATGGTATTTATCAAATCATCTAACAACTGTACATACAGGCGTATAGTGAAGCAAAAGAAAAGGAAGGCTGGAGACTCCATGGGACTCAGACACTTTCCTTTTGTTGTCAAACAGAATCATTAAACATGCTCATTCCCATAATACCCTGGTGCAGTGTTATTAATTTATCACTTTGGAGTTAACTGCTCTAATACACGTGGCCTTATATGAATGGCAATGTGTTAAATTTTGTTTGAATTTGGCTGCTATAAATTATGTAACCATAGATACTGGAAGCTTTGTTGCTTCTTTTAAGAGTACCCTCACTGGAGGAACTCACATGCATAATGCGATCCGTGCTTTACTTTTATAATGAGAGTATGATGTGATGACCAGGAAACGGTTTCGTCCTGTTTTCCCTGAGATTCTGGCTCTGTCTTTCGTGACTGACAGAGAGTCACCATTGCTTCCCTCCACCCGTGTGCAGAAACAACCCGCCGCTTCTCTGAGGAAAGTGGGGCACTTCATCCCATCATGGTTTAGCTCTGATGTTAGCTGTGATGTCTCAACAGGCTGGTTTACAAAAAATAAATAAATAAAAAAAATAAACAAAAAAGGGGGCGGCGGTAGCGCAATATCAGAAGTTGATCGTTGTGGCTAAGGCAGTCTTTGATAGGCTTCTGAGGCGTGACAGGACTATTTTTTCCCCAATGCTACTCTGCTAGAGACGGCTCGAAGAAAAAAAAAATCTGCTTCATTTGATTGGTCTGAACAGACTGTCAAATGTCAAGCTGCTATCAAATGCAAGATGTGTTTTAATGTAAAAAGAGTTGGCAGAAGGGGGGGGGGGGGTAGATGTACCTATCCGAGCATGGTACTAGACACTCAGGCATCATGTGCGGCCCCCAAAACTGCCACTAGGACCTCTTGCATTAAAATGTATTTCTAGCAAATATAACAACAGATATTGGAGTCATTCCTATTATGCAGTACATTTTCATTTGGTTCCATGATGTATGTCCCGACCACTATATTCAATTTAGGTTCTTTAATTGGCATTGATGGTTCCATGAAGAACCTTTCCATTCCACCAAAGGTTTTTAACTATGAAAAACATTAAGAACTGATCACTGAATGGTATTTTAGGTTCCATTTTAGAATCAAAACATTCACTAAAGTTGGAAACAGGAGTGCATTTTAAATACTTTCATGAGAAAAAACATATTTATGAAAGTCTGCAATACCCTTTTATAGTTTTTTTTTTACAAAGTAAATTAATACTTTTAATCAGCAAGGATGCATTACATTGATCAAAGTGTCAGTAAAGACTTTACATTGTTACAAAAATGTCAATTTCAAATAAATGCTCTTTTGAACTTTATATTCATCAAAGAAGCCTTAAAAAATGTATCATGGTTTCTACAACAAGCAAACCACAACTGTGTTCAACGTTGTTGATAATAATAATAAATGTTTCTTGAGCACCAAATCAGCATATTGTACTGATTTCTGAAAGATAATGTGACAGTGACACTGGTAATGATGCTAAAAATTAAGCTTTGACTAGAGGAATAAATGACATTTTAAGATGTATATTAAAATAGCAAACTTATTTTAAATTGTAATAATATTTCACAATATGGCTGTTTTTACTGTGCTTTTGATCAAGTGAATGCAGCCTTGGTGAGCATAACAGACTTCTTTCAAAAAGACTTTTTTTATATATATCTTACAGACCTCAAACTTTTTAACAAATAAAAGAACGACACATAACAGAAATGACCTTGGGGTTTTATTTATTGGAGCCATAATTTTTCTAAAGCCTTGAAGTGACCTAAGATGAAAGGAGAAAACAGCGCCAAGTCACATGAAATTATTAAAAAAAAAAAAAAAACGTATTCATAAAATAATTATTTCAGCCAGCAACAAATACTGAATCCACGCTTCTTTAAAAGAACCCGCAAAAAAAATGTATTTCAAAAAAGCAAATGACAACTACATTTTGTCGCTATTGGTTTTGATTAAAAAGAAGAAGAAAAAAGGTAAATGACTTAAATAACATGTGCAAGGACGACTCTACTGCAGTTGTGAACTCTTGTCCCGCACTCTTTTCATTCTCAAACAGTTATGGCTGGTGTGGATACACGCGCAAGATGAACTGGCTTTCGGCGGTCCTGTCAGAATCCTGACACTCCAAAGAGTGTCCAACTCAATGTTTACACTAGAGGAGCCTCATGTCTTCATCTCGCCGGACTGGGAGCGACAAAACAGAGAAATTTATCTGCAAACACACTTCTGAGATTCTTTCAGTCTGCAGAAAGATCATCTAGGGCAATGTACACAACTGCTTATGTAAGCAAATGATATATTGTGAAGATACACTGTGTCAGCTTGGTTGATCTCAAATAAGTTGTAATCCTATGGTTGTTATTATAGATACATAATCGCAGCACAGATAGACGTGTACAGTATACTGTATTTAGTCCCTTCAGTATCACAATACACTGGTCCCTTTACTCTCTGGCATAGACAATCTATTGCCTCAAGTTCATTCTTGTCTTTATGGTCATATATATTGCACTGCAATCACAAAACACTCTACCTTCACCTATTTTTATCACATTTTCTTCTCCTACTTAGAAGGCTGGATCTCCAGCTTAGAACAAAAGTCCATTTTCCATATATGAAAAAGCTCAATGTTACATTCCGTTTAATTGAATCTCTATTGAAAAGTGTAAGTGGGGGTTTGTGTTTTATTTATGTGTGTTTTTTCCTCCTCTACTCCTTTCTTTGTTGCTTCTCTCCGCTCGCTCTGACAAAAGACGCCAGCCTGCCAAGCAGGGCTGCTCTGGGACGAACCTGTCAATCACAGCTGACGGCACCCTGACAACATGTACGTTAAAAATTAAACTAGCTCTCAAAGCCGACGCGTGACAGCCGAGCCTTTGAAAGTGGCTGCAGTGCTCAGCGACAGAAAAGGCAGAATGAGAGAAAAACATACTAAGAAAACAACAGTGTGATGGGAGTAGAGAGAGAGAGCTGAAAGAAGGGAAAAACAAAAGTTGAAAGCAAAAAGAATAAGAAGCACGGTATTGATGGTGGGAATTTGTGTTATTTCCCTGCCTTTTTTAATTTGGTGATCTTCTCTGAGGACCTGCAGGCATTTCCAGGGATGCTGCTGCAAGTCGTTCTTGATTCTTCGGTCTTTCAAACAATCTCAAACTTCTAATCAGTTCACCAACTGAGACTCGGCTTCTTCTTACACACGCAGTCATGACCCAGACCGGTGTCAATCTTTCAAATGAATTCAACTCTTTCTGCAGCTCCCTATTAAACATCGTATACGTTTTTAAATATAGCTGATTACTTACAAAGCACTAAATGGTTTAGCTCCCAGTACTTGAGCGAGCTCTTAACGCATTATAGTCCTTCACGTCGATTGCGATCTCAATATTCCGGCCAGTTGATAATACCTAGAATATCAAATCGACTGCTGGCGGTAGATCCTTTTCCTATTTAGCACCAAAACTTTGGAACAATCTTCCTAACATTGTCCGGAAAGCAGACATACTCTGTCAAATCTAGACTAATAACACATCTCTTTGACCTAGCATACACATAACACATTATAGACTTCGTCCTTATAGACTTCCGTCCTTCGGATGAGACGTTAAACCGAGGCCCTGACTCTCTGCGGTCATTAAAAATCCCATGGCACTTCCCGTAAAGAGTAGGGGTGTAACCCTGGTGTCCTGGCCACATTCCACCCATTGGCCCCTGCCAATCATGGCCTCCTAATAATCCCCATCCACTGAATTGGCCCTGATATGATTGTAAAGCGCTTTGGGTGTACAGAAGTACATATGAAAGCGCTATATAAATGCCTCACTCATTCATTCATTCATTCCTTCATTCTATAATTCAATGTTAGGCTGCATAGATTATCAGCCGGAACCGGGAACACTTCCCATAAATCCTGATGTACTTGTTATATCATAAGAAGGATGGCGTATACGCTAATATTAGTCTCTCTGTTTATCACGAGGTTTATCGCAGTCCACCGTATCCAGGTCGAATCCGGATCTAATGAAGCAGATCCGTAGCCGAATGCACACGACGACAACGTATCCTGAAGTGTCAACTAGTCTCTCACTGTGAAGCCCTCCTTCCCTTCCCTTTACCTCTGTATAGATAAAACATCAGGATAATTCCGGTTCACGTGGAGGCGATAACAAATTCTGTATTATAATTTTTTCAAGGCTTGTACCTTGGAACCTATTTCATGGTTTGCGTTCTCGAGCCACCAGTCACTGTTTTGTGTGGATGAGCGGATAAGGGTTTTCTGTTAGAACGGTGTCATGTAAGTTAATAACTAATGGTCGTTGCGACGGAAGTGAATCAATCAAAACTAACTTTAGCTAGACAATAACTTTATTCTAGAGCTGCTGTAAAGCCAAAACAATCTCTGTTACTTTGATTTCCTATTATCACTGTAAAGCAGCTTTGAAACAATCTATATTGTTTAAAAGCGCTATACAAATGAAGGTGACTTGACTTGACTCTTAAAACTAGCAGATGCATTCATCAAAATAGGGATCAAAATTTCTGTAAGCCTATGCTTGAAATAACCAGATCACCAATTTGCCAAAATTTGCGAGAGCACAATGGCATACATCATAAAATGCAATGCATGACACATGAATAAGCAGAAATCACAACATCTCTTTAAATCTCCTTTAAAGTTATGAAAATTGGACTTGGTCTAAGGGTGATCCAGGTCACCACCCTGATTTACACATGCAACAATATTAGGTCATGTGACAAATGGAGTCAGTTCATGTGACAAAATGTAGCTGAATGGCATACTTGCATTTCTGCCGTATAGAGATATAGCCTAGTTTTTTTAATGTTATTTTAAAATGCATACTCAAAACTGTGTTTTATTGGTTTTGTGTCAAATATTTTGGTGAGAATTGTGATAGAAATGATTTTTGATCTAATCCTCTGTATTTAATTAATTAGTTTATAATTGTGATGTATTTTACGCAGTCAGTATCACAATTTCTTGAAAATAATGATGAAATGTGACAGCATTAACATGACTGCTGAGGCCATATTTGCAGTAAAAATGATATTTATATATTATTTCCCATGTGTCTATTAAAAAGTTGAACGTACATTTCAAAGCCAAATAACAGTCCGAGCACTAATCTGAACATGCAACATGCCAGAATGTTGCAGCACCGAAACAAAAAGCTTTAACATATGTGCATGTGTGCTGTGTGTGCACATATCTTTGTTTGTATAAGAGAGCGTGTGTATTTGTGTATGAATGCCCGCTGTGGCCTGTGCTCCAGGTCAGCCGCCTCACAGCAGCTGTTTAAAATGACTTGTGTCTGAGTCTGAGCCCAGCACAGCACCTGCTGCAGCTGATAGGATTTAGAGCAGAGAGATGACACAGCCAGTAAATACATATCTGTCTGCACACTTCTTCCAGGAATTATTTCTAACAAATGAAGGAGCGAGAGAGAGAGAGGAGAGGAGAGAGGAGAGAGAGAGAGAGAGAGAGAGAGAGAGAGAGAAGAGAGGAGAGAGAGAGAGAGAGAGAGAGAGAGAGAGAGAGAAGAAGAGAGGAGGAGAGAGAGAAATTAAGAGTACGAGCAGTGGAGGAAAGGGAAACATTTAAAGCTTCTGCCTCTGTTGTGAAAGGGAACAGTTTGACGGGTCGTGATGATTGATTTAAGGATGCACCGAAATGGAAAATTCTGAGATGAAACCGAAAGCCGAAAATAAGTAATAAAATAATTAATTAATTGATTAAACTTACTTGATAATCAACACTCAAATAGCTAAAACTGAGTTGTACAAACATTTAAATTGTACATAAGGAAGTTTTTAGTTTATCAGCTTTTAAATAACAGATTTGTTTGCTCCAGTCTGCTGGTGAAATATAAAAAAATTAAAAACTGTAATAACTTGTTTTCATGACATTTATTCAAACGGGTATGACGTCAGAACCCGGAAGTCTAATTCGGATCCCTGAACTTTTCTTATGGGTTTTTTTTTTTAAATGGGGTTTTTCAATTTATGAGTAAAATAAAACCTGTGTTAAACCTAACTTGACCATACTTCGACGTTTTGTTCAACAACGTACACTTCACACACCAAGCTGTCTTGTCTAGTTAGGCTACTTATTAAAAACATAACTGCTTCAAAATTCGCGTTTTCGCTATGGGTGTGTGGGTAACCTTAATGTAGCCTAAGTTACAATGTAACCTAAAGCCTACAAGCTGTTTTATTGACGTCTTTACCGGTTCAAACACCGAAAGCGATTACATGAGACAGGATTCATTTAAGTAAGTTAATTCATCTTTCAACAATCAATCGATCAATCTTACCCTTGCTGTTCGCCCATGTTTAGCCTATTTCGTGCTGTAACTAGTAGAGAGATCAGATGATGATGATCTGTTCACGTGATCCGCGCTGCCTCTTACTTGAATCTGTCACGCCGTAGGCTATAACGACCTCCAAATTTCATAATAGAGACTTTGCTTCATATAAAAGTAACAAAGCACCTAGAGTTTTGCAATTATTGGATGGCAGGCACGCTGCAACTGTTTTGTTCACACATCAACAGAAAACTGCACTGTCAAAAATATTTTAGATTTAAGAAACCATAACAATACCGATTAAAATCGTGAAATTAATATTGTCAATCCGGTATCCACAGCTGACATGTTTAACTATGAAGGTTGCTCACTAAATGTAAACAAATAGCCTTTTATTGTGACAGTTCAATATTCATTTAATTAACCAATCATTAATACCATTAATACCCTACCTACCGTGGATGTTTTTTCCACTAAGAAACAAACATTGTTATGTTATTGCTTTGATACAATCTATATTGTGAAAAGCGCTATATAAATATACTTGACTTGACTCGACAGTTCCTTTTGTGTGTTACTTACTACAGTTAATGGAATAAATGTAAAGAATAAAATTTTTAAAAGTTGTCTTGTAAGGTGTTTAAGTATTGCTGGCCCCCATTGACTGAATGTGTGAGATAAAGTGGGCCAGTGGATTCAGATAAAGTGGGTGACCTTTAACCTTCAGTAATTAGGCTTATACTCGAATTCATTAAATAAACTGACATTCACAGGTTATTTTATAGATGACATGCATAATCTACTTTTCAGAAAAGAGAAATGAGTGCAGTTAGTTAAAGTCAGAGATGAAAGAAAGAAAAAAATAGCTGAATTAATAAGATGATGCATTACGTTTATTCTGTAGAGTGAAGAAAGGATGAGAGGAGCAAATTGTAGATGCAGAATATAACGCTTTAAAATATGGACACCGTTTAGAGAAAACAGACAGAACAAAAAGTTTTACAATATAGTTACCATTTTAAATGTTCCTCTTATTTAATTTCTGTTAGTCTATTTGTTGTTGCATGTGTTGTAGTCCCATTTTTAATAGGCCTATGTTGTATAGTTCATTTTCATCCATATTCTGATTTCTGAATATTCAGATTTCATCAAATCTAATGTCAACTATCAGTTGTTTTGAATTTTACACATGCATTGTGTGAACTGATGAATTGTACTCATCATAGCCTAGGCTATATGCTTTTGGGTCTGGGCTCATGTTTAATAGCTATGTTGTGCAATATGTTTGTTAAATCAAAATCATGTGTTTTTAAGATACAGGATCATTTTTGATAAATCAGGGATGGCCCACTTTGAAAATAAATTTGTCTGGAGTGCATGATCTCAAAATGTTTATTGTATACCGTGCAAATAACACATTCAACTGTATTCAAATTGAAATATTTTAGCTGGACCTTAAAGTTAACAAAAGAAATAAAGAAAAGAAAAAAACACAGGTATCTAAATTGCACATTTAACAAAAAGTGTCCCCCTTGCACGTTATTTGGGCATTACAAAGGGGGTGAACAGTTTCATCATTATCGATATGGGGACGAGCCACACACTCCATTAAGCGTCCTCCAGTGTATTATTAATGTGATGCGTACGTTTTTTCAAACACTCTTTGAGAGATATGGTGCACCAGCACGAAGGTGAACAAAACATTTTATTTCAAACGCTACTTCATTTCAAACCACTCAAAAGGAATTTCACACTGCTCTCAATTTTCTTTTATTTCTTCATGCCTTCACCTGCTCCCATATGAATGCCCTATTTTTCTTCAAGCCTTCCGCCGCTCATAAGAACTGCTGCATCCCTTTGAAATAAACAGTGTTATTTATTGCTGGTTACAAAGCAGAGTGGCTTCTTCCACTACCGATAGCATATTTTTATGTACTCGTGTTCGGCTACAATCAGAAAGGAAGTTGCATTATCATAATCAACAATGACACCTGTCCTTTATCAATATGGTGTAACCATACAAAACGTTTATAATAAGATTGTCTTTTTGACAGGAGCTGAATGAACTTCCATAAAAGCTGATGATCATGTTCTCCAACATTTGAAATGTTCCAAAGGGCACTGACTGAAAGGAGTTTGCATGATCAATGTCACAGATTTGTTTAATTAGTTATTTTTGAATATTTTACATTCTGAATCCCAGATTTTCAACATGGACTCAGAGACTTTTAGACCCCAATGTAAAGCATAATTTTGCTTTTATACAATTTAAATCAGACATGATTTCAAAATATTGTCTTTGTTACAACTAAGGAAGTGAACCAGCTTCTTGGCTATACGTTAATTTGACAAAGAAAGCGAGCAAGAAAGAGAGAGACGCCTTAAAATTGTGATTATCCTGAGTGGCTTGGTTCGGCAGTGATACCTGCTGGGACACAAGCGCAGGGCTTCTAAATAAATTGCAAGTGGCCTTGGGCAAAGAGAAGAACTGTCTTTTGATCTCCTTTATGAGTGAACGAAGAGAATTTGCAGGCTGTCAATCAAACTCATAAGTCTTCAGAACAATGGGAACGACCTTTATCTGTCTTTTTTTTTTAAATCACATATTTCATTATGACAATGCTCTCTCTCTCTTTCACTCCGGTCGAGAGCCGCACTACTATCAATAATTGATACGGAGTGGTACGGCCGACTTTCCTCTTTTCTTTTGGAGCCCTTGTCACTAACTGTTGTCAGAACACATTTGCTTTGATGCCAAATTTAAAGAAGCAAAAAAATGGCATCATATGTGATTATATATTTAAGGCTGTAGAAAGGTTGGGGTAGATCAGCAGCTCCTTTTCCCCGTGTGTTCAAGGCGCTCTATTGAAGTTGCTTGCGTTGTTGCCATCCTCTGCCTTAAACACACGGATGCATTGTAAGGAGATTCCACCTTCTAAAAGAGGAGATGAAAAGATCTGAGTTTTTTTTTGTGTCATGTGTCAGTAAACACGGAGACTGTTTTAAGATGAGGGCGGATCACATAAAAGAAACTTACTCTTTAAACTCTGAGTCTGGGGACGGGGTAAACGTCACGTGAGAGGTTGTCTTTACCTGGACCGTGTGGGGAAGACAAAACCAGTAACCCATGATGCATACTCATGTGTGCAATGAGGTCAAAGGCCCTAATATTTAATAATGCAACATTATAATAGTAAATAACGCTTTTTAAAAAAAGCACATTCCATATCAAGATATTTTTTTAATAACATAGGCCTATAAATACATAGTTATAAAAAAATATAACTGTTGAAGTAGGCCTATTGAAAATCATAAACATAAAATAATTTCAGGAATTCTCTATAGCACAATATTACAAAATCATTCCATGTTAAATTACATAAAAATTATCCTTTATACATTGCAAGAAATTACCTCATTGATGCAGAATTGCACTGAATAATATATTATATAAATATATATATATATATATATTATATATATATATATATTTATATTATAAATTATATTACAATATGGTTGTATTATGGTTATATTATATATATCCTATATAATATATATATATTATATAATATATTGACAAACAGGTGCTTGGAAAAGTTCTGTTATGGTTCTAAAGTTTGGGGATTTTTATTTTAAAATTCTCTTTAATTAATAATTTTATTCAGCAAGGATGCATTCAATTGATTAAAATATTTATAATTTTACAAACGACTTTATTTATTTCCCTCAAAATGTGTTGATCCATATATATATACATTGAACATATGTATTATTTCCTACTATGGGAGTAGTGAAAAGCACATTTTTCTTTAGGTGTGATAAAATGTGCAAAATACACAATTTTTTTTTAATTGTGCATGGTTTATTTAAAAATTTAAAAGCAAAAGGTTTCCTCACTTTTTTAAGTTAAGCCAGTGATGTTCATCCTAATAAAATCAATGTTTATTGTATTTTCGATCAAATAAATGCAGCCTGCATGAGCATAAGAGATTTCTTTAAAAAACAATTAAAAAATCTCACTAATCCCAAATGTTTGAAAAAAGTGCTGTATTTAAAAAATGACATATGTTGGGTGTAACGCCCAAGGAGAGAGGAGAGAGAGAGAGAGAGAGAGAGAGAGAGAGAGAGGAGAGAGAGAGAGAGAGAGAGAGAGAGAGAGAGAGAGAGAGAGAGAGAGAGAGAGAGAGAGAGAGAGAGAGAGAAGAACTGCATGTAAACACAGTATAAACAAAATAATAAGCACATTTGAATGGCTTCAGAAGCGCCCCCAATCCCTCCATTATTCAGTGTATATTCAACCACTATTTCCTCTTTTAATTATCCTCCAAAAGAAAAGATGGAGCACATCAGACACATCTCCACAAAGCCGTCCCTGGCACACACTCAGAGTGTCCAGCAAGCGTAGGCAGCGTCTGGCGGAGCCGATAGCGAGGCTTGTGCACTGGCAGGGACAGACAGGGCCTGTCTGCAGCTCCACACAACAACAGGAGGATGATCTCTCAGCAAAGGACCCTCGTCTTCCTCCCCCTCACACGGGAGGCTTTGGCTCGCCCAGCCACATCACACCGTCTCCGACAGCAGATTAAGGCCTGTTCGTGAAAACCCACAAGGCTAATGAAGAGAAGCGGCAGCTGCCATTCACTAGGGCAGAGCTTTTGTCCTAGAACCATAAAGTACTTAAAATTACACATTTTCTTTAAAAGAACCTGATGGCTTCTTTAAATGCTCATATCTGGGGCTGCAAAGTCTACTGCATATTGTCTTCAACCCATGAAATAATAAAAATGAATTATGTTGACTTGGGTGCTGTTCTGCCTAATTCTAGATTATATAATTACACTTTAATGCTATAATCAAGAAGCTAATAGTGTATTTGTTGGCCATTTTCTGAGACATTTGCACTGAAAGAGTCTTCTTTGCATTTGGTGCATTTAATACTATTCAGCCTTCACTACTACGAAGTAAGATGGAAAATGTTGGAGTACATCAGGGTATGGTCAACTGGATAACTGATTATCTCTCTAATAGACCACAGTATGTGAGGATGCAGGACTGTGTGTCTCAAGTAGTGAAGTGCAGCACTGGAGTTCCTCAAGGAACGGTTTTAGCACCATTTTTGTTCACTTTTTATACATCAGATTTTCAGTATAATTCTAAATCTTGTCATCTTCAGAAATTTTCTGATGATTCTGTAATAGTTGGCTGTATAAAGCACCACGATGAGAGTGAATATAGGGAGCTAATAAAGAGCTTTGTGGACTGGTGTGATAAAAACGGTCTCAGGCTAAATGCTAGTAAGACAAAGGAAATAGTGGTTGATTTTAGTAGACTTCCCCAGAAAGCAGGACCAGTAAATTTAAGAGAGTCAGAAGTTGAGATTGTAACAACTTACAAGTATTTGGGTGTATATTTGAACAACAAGCTCAACTGGTCTGATAACACGATGCATGTCTACAAGAAGGGTCAGAGTCGTATTCATTTGTTAAGACGTCTGAGATCCTTTGGGGTACGTCAGGTACTACTTAAGACATTCTATGACTCTGTAGTCTCATCTGTGATTTTGTATTCTATCACATGTTGGGGAGGGGGACTGTTGGAAAAGGAGAAGAATAAGTTAAATAAACTCATAAAGAAGGCAGGCTCTGTCGTGGGGAGTGTATTACCCACTTTAGAGGAGATAGTGCAGGATAGAATGATTGGGAAACTTTCTCTTATGATTAATCATGACTGTCATCCTCTTAAAGAAATATCTCGAGTTTTTGTGAGTACCTACAGCTCAAGATTAATTCATCCACGCTGCTACAAAGAGCGTTTTAGAAAGTCTTTTTTCCCAACCGCAATTAGATTTTATAATCAGTGTTATGTGAGATGATATATATATATTTATGTATTTATTCTGGTCGTATATAATCATGGTGCTTTGAAAAATTGATACTTGAGAACAAGACTTGTTGCTGTTGTGTATGTTGTTTGTTGTTGTTGTAGTTTATTTATTCATTGTATTCTATGCTGCTGTGACACATAAATTTCCCCCTGGGGATTAATAAAGTAAATCAAATCAAATTCTTGGCCTTTCCTGTAATGTCACATTAGACCATCCATTTTTGTCTGAGTTCCTCATTTTTTTGCTTTACGTTTTCAGATAAACCAAAGTCCTGTTCATTGTTACTTAGGTCCAAAAGTCTGAGACAACATTAAAACTTGGAAATTACAAAAAGTTTAAGAATAAAAAAAAAAAGTTTTCTTATGGTTATTAGAAAACATTTAAGATTCTGTACTATTTCTAGGTAACTAATCAAATAAGTAAATTTGCCCCATACTAATCATGCGTATTTTGTACTGTAAAAAGTGAAGAGTTGACTTACGTTGCCTTAAAATTCTTAAGTGAATAAACCATGCATAATTTGGTTCACGCAACTTATTTTTTTTTTCAATTATGCATAGTTTATTTAAAAATTTGAAAGCAAAAGGTTTCCTCACTTTTTTAAGTTAAGCCAAAGTGATGTTCTTCTATTAAAGAAAAAATGCTTTTTGGATCATTTTCATGCTGTAGAACATGATCATCAAGTTTTACAAACTTGTAAAAAGAAATTCTAAGACATTTTCAATGTTCAATGTTAACTTTTCAAACTTTCACCAAAATTTCACGCTGATAATAAAATTTTAAAAATAGAACCATTTTCTCAAGCTGGACCAAATGAAATGAGTGTATTTTGCACATTTCATCACCTGAAAAGAATATTATGTGAGAACACTGAACTGTTGATCTCTGCCTGTGTCCAAATAAATTCTCTCCATTTCGCTCTCTCTCCCATCCCATCTCTCTCAACCGGAGAGGCAGCAAAAGATCTTAAGTGTTGGCTTTTTGTTCTCCAGGGGGAACCAAGAGAGAAAGCTTGGGCTTATTTGAAGTATTCTGCCCCGTGTGGGGAGGAAATGTCTTGTAGTGCTTTCAAGATTACTATTTGCAAGCCTGTGATGTGAGAGAACCATTCCTGTCTAGTGCAGAGTACATGTGGTACAGTAATCGCTAACTAAGCCAAGAAAAAAGGTAAGAAGAGGAGGAGACAGGGGAAAAAAAGTTAAATTAAAAGACCATTCCTCACAAAAGACATACCACTGATGAATCATTCACACAAGAGGGTCCAAAAGTCAGATTTGTGCTTGATTTTCCCCCCTTCAAAATACCGGTCAAAAGTTTGGAAACATTACTATTTTTAATATTTTTGAAATAATTCTCTTATGCTCATCAAGCCTGCATTTATTTGATCAAAATACAGATGAAGAGTTCAGATGCAAAAGCCTCTAAATGCCATCTGAAATTTTCTTCTAAAATGATCATTTTTATCAAGCTCGTATATTTAAGTTCAATAATTTCACTTAAATGGCAAGAAAAATTACCCATTATTTGTCATTTAAGTGAAATTACTGAATTTAAATATACGAGCTTGATAAAAATGATCATTTTAGAAGAAAATTTCAGATGGCATTTAGAGGTTTTTGCATCTGAACTCTTCAGATAATTATTATTATTGAAATACTGTTATAATTTAAAATAATGGTTTTCTATTTCGATACTAAATATAATTTATTTCTGTGGCGCAAAGCTGAATTTTCATCAGCCATTACTCCAGTCTTCAAAGTCAAATGATCCTTCAGAAATAATTAGAATATGCTAATTTAATCCTCAGTTATTATTAATGTTGTAAACAGTTGTGGTAATCGAAAACATTAAACATTGATTTTAATGGTACTGTATATTTAGATTTTTTCTACAAATTACAGTACCAGTATAAAGTAAAAAAGTTACATTCAAAAGTTGAAATTAATTTCAGAACTACTTAGTATTTGGTAATAGCTATAGTATTTTGTCATTTTGCCTTAATGACTTTACCTCTATACAAGTTTGTGTAAAATAAATAAATAAATGAATGAGGTAAAATGATTCTTATTAATCAAGTGATCTAGAAATAGGCCTAGCACAGAAACATATTAATTTAATAATTACTTTATTTGATCCTCCACTTTGTTATAATGTTTCTTTGTTTTAAGTTTTTAAAATCTTTTTAAAGACTTTTTGTTTATCACCAAGTTTAAAATAGATTTTCAATGTGGTCTAAAAATTCAATCAGCCTTTAGAATTTTGAAAGAGATCTGACACATTAATAATGTTTGTGACTGTCAGCTCAAGCCATTGACAAATAAAGAAACAAAGCGCTAACTACAACTTCTCACTCTCTGAGCTGTGTTTTAAAAGTGGCTATCAAAGAACAGTGTAGCTATTGTTTTTACAAAAGCTGTCTTTCTCTGGAGTAAAACCAGCAAAAAAACAATACACAAAAAAGAGGGTTGCTCCTCATCTTGATGAAAGGAGAGATGAGGGGAGCTTTGAAAAGAATAGAAAAACAAGGCCAACTCTCTTTGGCCTTTTGCCTGTCAGCTGAGGGGTTTGCTTACATGCCAGAGTCTACTGTCCTAGAGTTGAAACAACCATCACACAATAATACAAACACATACACATGAAATGTATGACCCACCTCAACACAGCCTTATGAAGGCCTTGCATCAGAGTGGCTCTTCAGGCTATGGAAACAAAAGAAGGCAACATATTGTCGGAGGTTATGTCAACACATTCCAGAACAATCAATAGTGTCAGAATCACTTAGATGAGTATGGCTGAAAATGCACACGGCAGGAAAAAATAGACACCAGATGTACCAAAATGTGTGCTGTGATGAAATCACTCTCTGTGATGCCAGCATTTGAAAATAAATAATTCAACAAAAATCTACAGACAAAATGGTTAGCAAAATGTCTGTCAAGCTGGTTTGCCTCAATCAAAACAGAATGTGACAGTTGTGTTTCCCTCTAATTGCATATTGGATGATGACATCAAAAAACAAAGCTATAGAGAACTACCATATAGGGATATCAAAAACCTGTGTTGAACGTTTGCTTTATCTCGACAGTCTCTTTAAAATGGGTGTATGAAGAGAAGTAAGGGAAATGTGAAGTAGGGGAATTTGACTCTTCAAAAGTTTTCAAACGTATTGATGTCAAGAACAACCAAAAACGTACAATTTTAGAAAATCAATACTTTGCCCAATTAAACACTTTGCCAAATTAAATGATTGCCTTTCATGTTATTATAAATATATTTCATTAGCATCTAAGGTGAACATGTTCATTTTGACAGCTATAGAATCCTTCTCTTCTCAAACCTCCGTCCCCTTGCGTCCGCCATGGACCCCTCCGTTTGAAAACCCTGTTACGTAAAGGGAACTTTGATTTAAATCAAATGAAACTTGTGCACTCAGTTAAAAATTGTTTACATGCCATTTTTACTACACATTGTTCCATATACAGAAAGGCCTGTTATAGTACCTCCTGATCCTTTTGTGGCCGTTGTGAAAAGAGCACATCACCAGGTCATGGGTGAACAAGGCTTGGTTTGCTGGTAAGGCTCATGAGGTGAGCGGAATTTGTATAGGTAAACTCTAGCATTCGGGAATAATGGCCGCGTGGCTTTAGTTGTTTTTAGAGAAATGAATAATGGTCTGTGACGTTTTCAAAGGTAAACTCTAGTCTCGGTGATGTGCCTCTGGCTACATCTGTAGAAGAGTATAAAAGGTCCACCGGGACCTCTATGGTAGTACGGCAGAACGGCGCGGACATCCTGATCTGCAATCATGGGAAAGGTAGGCGCTGATAGTGGTACCTTAAAGTTAGAGTGACACTGGCTGTTCAAAATTGCCACTCACATCAAGATAGTATGCGGTTATATGCTACAACAGGGACATTTGTGCAAGACATTAGCTTGAAATGACCTGATAAAGTCTTAAATGTGCTTGTCACACTAGATAGAAGATAGCAGAATAAGACTCCACAAATGCATCTCAAATTATACAAAGGGACGTTACAAAATACAATTTTACATGAATTTATATATTACATATTGATGGAATCCCAAACTCATGGTTTCTCATGACTTGACTAAACCATAACACAGCTATATATTATTTTCACTCACAAGATAATATATAGCCGGCCGCATACAATGCATATAATATCTAAAACTGGACTAAATGAATCAGGATATTCATTCAAAGACTTAACTTACATGGATTTTTTTCTCTGATCCTTGCTAACATCCTTTCTTCCTGTTGCTTTTGAAATCATTGCTTTTCTGTCATCAGATCATCTTTTACGAAGGCCGCAACTTCCAGGGGCGCTCCTACGAGTGCTCCTCGGACTGCTACGACACCTACAGGCACTTCAACTGCTGCAACTCCCTCCGGGTCATGGGGGTCATTGGGTGGGCTACGAGAAGCCCAACTATATGGGGTATCAGTACGTCCTGGGCCGTGGGGAGTATCCTGACTTTCACCACTGGATGGGCTTCAACAATTGTATTAGATCTTGTCAGATGTTCCCCCAGTAAGTCAATCAAACTGATGGGTTTTATTTCACACAGTTAGACACCTTTAAAAAAAGCAACGTCAATCAACGAGCTCTTTGAAGTAATTCATATATGCAGGGGAAAAAAACAGGTTCACAGGTCCACCAGGAGCGTTAGTTATTTGAAATGGAGCAAGACACACTCCAATGACTGCGCAGCTCATCATAATTCCATTCATCTCTGTTTTTGGCAGTGGAAGAATCATGACACTGTCACTAGAGTTTGTTCGACAAAAATGACTAAACGTCTACTTGAAAATCTTTGAAACAGCAGTACAGCAGGAAGTCATGTTCAAAGGCTCAGTCTCAACAGCGACATGAAGAATTCAGAGTTTCGCCTCCCTAACGTTCTGACAACTGGTCTTTCAAATGTGTCTGCATTGCCCTGATTATTGAGCCTAACTGCTGGTTTTTCTCCCCACACAACAGTATAGAGGAGCCTACCGCATGAGAATCTACAACAGGCCTGAAATGCACGGACACATGATGGAGTTCACAGACGACTGCCCCAATGTCTACGACCGTTTTGGCCACCACGGCATCTACTCCAGTAACTGTATGGAGGGCTTCTGGATCTTTTACGAGCACCCCAACTACAGAGGACGTCAGTATTTCCTGAGACCCGGAGAGTACAGGGCCTGCATGGACTGGGGTTGCATGAATCCCATGATTGGCTCCTTTAGGAGAATGAGGAGCAGTTTAATGTAAAAGCGGTCTGTTTTTTTACCATTATAGACATTAAAATCAATTAAAACAGTTCTCGCATGCTGTCTTTTCTTCAATACGCTTTGTATTTCTCTGTAGCGAAAGAAACAGAAAGTTTCTGCTTGCCATTTCTCTTTCGAATTAGGATCCACTGATCCGCTGCCCAATGCACATGAAAATAAAGACCGCAAATGCAAGCCAAACACAACTTTATAAATCTGATGTGGTTGAAGAACTCATTTTAATCTCATTCCAAACCATAAAAAGCTGATCAAAAAGTCAAGAACTTTATGCCCATCTGAGAGGACAATTTCAATTAAATCTGGTTTAAATCAATTCATATCCCAGTTTCATATTACCATTTTATCCTCACTTATGTGCCCTGCTAGTTCATTGCATTTACATATAAAGCCCTGAAGCAACTAAAAGCAGAGTTTGCAACTTTTTTTGTCAAGCACTAAAAAGTGCAGTGGTGCTGTCTTTGGAGAGAGAGAGAGAGAGAGAGAGAGAGAGAGAAAGCACAAAGCTTGCAAAGACACAAAGGGGGCGCATGCTGGCAGATCTACAGTCGCATTTACTCTATAGAACACATTGTGCTGACCAGACAGAGTTTTGTGAGTCACACACAAAGCCCTGATCCATGCTGGGTCTATAAAGAGGTCCTGACCTCAGAAATGGTTTGGTCCACTCGCAGAACAGTCACAATGGGCAAGGTAAGTGACCAAACAGTGTCTGTAAATTATACGGATCTAAACTAAAAGCATGCTTTTAAACTTCGAAATACACAGCCCGGCCAAAAAAAGTCACAGTTAGGTTTTAAATAGGAAAATGCTTAAGAGTCTGTGATTGGATCATTATTGCAGTGATTATTATGTTTTTAGTGTGTAGTAATTTTAGTTATAATCATACATGTTTGCACTAAGGGTACTTTATGGACAAAATAATGGACTGAAATGCAAATTCGGCTTTGTTAACATTGGTAATGAAAAAATAAGGGATCTTTACTGTACCCATCATATTCCGTTAAAAAATAGCTTGATTCCTACAATGAAATGAGAAGGAAACTAATTGAAAAACAGACTGCTATTAGCCTAAGATAGTCCTGTTGTGTTCAGGTAATATGTTTGAGATCTGTACATTATAGACTGTTGTGCAATAAAGAAGACAAAAATGTAAACGGACAGACCATAAAGCATACTTTCAAAATACATATATTGAAAAGAACATTCCATTTTTTCTATATCAAATGTATATAAAAATCTGATAATATACTCAAGAAAAAGTGAAACTGCAAACTTAAAATGTACCTGTGATCCTGTATTTGTCTTTCATTACAACATCCAACAGATTATTTTCTTTGAAGACAAAAGCTTCCAGGGCCGTCACTATGAGTGCAGCGGAGACTGTGCTGACATGCAGACTCACTTTTCTCGCTGCAACTCCATCCGAGTAGATAGTGGAAGCTGGGTGGCCTACGAGAAGCCCAACTTTTCTGGATATCAGTACATGCTGTCTAAGGGCGAATACCCTGATTTCAAGCACTGGGCTGGATTCAACGACTGCATTCGCTCCTGCCGCATGGTTCCTTCCGTGAGTCTTTACTGAATAATCAGCATTAGTAGACAACAGTATTATTTAAAAAGCATCCATAATGATAGGAAATATTTTTCTCTTTGCATCAAAATGTTAGAGGTTAGGCTATGTTGTGATGAACTAGCTCACCAAAAATAATGGTTGTTCTTTGAGTATTTTGTACTTATTTGATATTTTTGTCTTTTAAGATTTCAGATGTTTACTTTGTTTATATTATGCTCTTAATAGTAAAATATATATAACAAACAGGTTTAAAGGTATATAACAACACTCACCTCGTCTGCCATTGGTCTGCCAAACAGAATAGATCCCGCCCCATACTCAGGCTATTGGCGGATGAAACGTTGCCATGTCGGGCTGATCAATCAGAGCAATGCTTTACATTTTTGGAGGGAATTAAGTTACAAATGCATAAACAGAGTAGTAGAAAATGATTTCACCTTATAATTTCACCTTAAACATAACCTTTATATATATATATATATATATTTATATACACACACAATACTGTTTGTTTCTTCCTCAGTACACTGGAAACTACAGGATGAAGATCTTTGAGCGCTCCGATTTCGGTGGTCAGTCAATGGAGCTGAATGAAGATTGCCCTAATCTGCGTCAGCGATTCCACAACGGAGACATCTCTTCTGCCAATGTCATGGAGGGCTACTGGATGCTCCATGAGCACCCCAACTACACTGGCCGCCAGTTCTTCCTGCGTCCTGGGGAATACAGGAGGCACATCGAGTGGGGCAGTCCAAGTCCTACCATGGGCTCCCTGCGACGTATGACCGACCTCAACTGAAGATTCAAATCACGCAACAACCTCTCCTAATGTCTCAACAGCACTGCCTGTCCATGCAGCTATGTCTAACCTTCAATCACCTCGAGGTGGTCGTGCTGAATGTATTTGTGATGCTTGCTGTAATCCGGCACAAGTGCCGTTCAGCCTGGCTTAAGTAGTGCTATCTGTCTCCTTTAGCACTGTTGACCGAGCAAACTGTGTATTTTATCAGCACCCTTCCCTTCCCAACTACAACTGGAAATAAAGGAAAAATTTATTAAAACAAACAAATGATATTTGTACAGTCTGAATGCAATGCAGTGAATGAAAACGTCAAAGCGTGACATATGTTGTCCATTTATGGAAAGCCAACAGGGCCAAAACGTATGAAACTAACATAATACATGTAATTTACATGTTAACATATAATTTCCACATGTACACGCAATTATGCGTTTGCACGTAATTATGTATTAACGCATAAACAGGGTTTCAAATTAACTTTTTCACTCGCCGGCCAATTTGGCAACAACATTTTTAAGTTACCGGCCATTCAGAACGTCTACTAGCCAAAAGAAAAGAGAAACCAAATTAATGTCACAGCTTAGGCTATATATATATATATATCATTTGGATTTCAATTCTCCTCCTACCTCTTTCATCCTCATCCTTTTCACCCAAAATGTGTTTTAGGTAGACAGATCAATACAGTACATAGAACATTAAAAAAATGTACCAAAAATCTTTTCTGTTAACCCAATGCTTTTTAATCTTCACTATTGCTTCTATGCAAATGAACAACGCTCATTATTTGTTGCATAGTGACGTGCATGTTCCAGTAAGCCAGATATGCGCAGATTATGCGCAACACACTTTATTTATCATGATGACTCACAAGTTGAGTATTTGCGCTAAATCTGCACAGATTTGGCTTAAACAAACTTCCCCAGCAAAGTGAGTAAACATTATGTAACATGCCAAATTGGCTAGTGATTTGACAGCGTTACCCACCAGAGTTGATTTTTACCCACATTTGGCAGGTGTTAATTTCAAGCCCTGCGAGTAAATTACGTAATTACGCGTTCACATGTTAGTTTCACACGTTTTGGCCCTAGTGGCCTTCCATATCTATTGCATTGATGGTGCATGACGTCATCTTTTGCCCAAGAGACAAAAGAAAATTATTAAGGAAACAGGAGCTTGTTCTTTGAACTGAATTATTAAGGAACAAAAAAAAAGGGTATCTGAAGATGGGAGAGCAGAAGACTTTTATAAGATCACATGATGTCTAGCAGACGCTTTGGGCCCATGAAAGAGGCCCCATATTAACAGCACATCATAGGGCAACGCAGACTCAAAAGGGAAAAGTCAAAGTGGCCTGGTCCTAGCCCCAAGCATGCAGCTCTCTCAGAACACAAAACAAAACCAAATCCATTTCTCAGCTCATGCATTTTTCATAATGTATGGATACCGAGCCCTTTCAGAGATAAATATCAATTATTGAAATTTTTAATTAGAAGCCCATAATTGGCAAAGATACAAATGAATAAATAACTTTGACGATTAATTATACATTTGAAAAAATTAGGCTCTGCAGGGAGCACGTTTGAGTCTCTAAAGATCAAGGAAACACAAGAAATACGAGTTTTCGCCTCAAGTAATGTTCAATTAAAGCTGTACTGACTGTGAAGGTCCGATGGCTTGTTTCATTTCCATACACCCTTAACTCTCAACTAGGACCTTGACATTTTGTGCGCAGGTTGATGGAACACCAAATCAAGAATTATTTAGCAGTCAGTTTCAACATAAAACTGCACTGACAAAATGAAATACAATTTTAAAGGTCAACACTCATGTTACTTTACAAAAAGTGATCTAATTTGAAATTCAGCTTAACGACCTTTGTTTCGCATGTTAGTTATAAATATGCTTTCTTAAAGCTGCACCTGTATTTTCGTCTCCTGTTCTGGCAGTAACACTCTCTCATTTGAGCATTTTTTTAACCTCTTTCAATCAAAACAGTCATTGATCATAGATCTTACACAGTAAAGTTGGAACACAATAACACATGAATTAGACTCTGTTTCTCTTCATCTCTGGATCTTTTTAGTTCCTGATGAAGGCTCATTGAGCGTAAACCGCATATTTTGGAGAATAAAAAGAATTCGTAAGTCAAAAGGCACTGGCACTTTCATGGCAAGCCTCAGTCTTCTCACAGTCTCTTCTTTCCTAATAGCAACATAATTAATCCTCTGTAGTATTGTTTTCACTCATCCATGTCCCACTTAGTGCTTGGCAAGTCTCTCTCTCCCTACAGAACAGCCTCTTGATGTTTCCCACACTGAACTGCACTTAAGAAAGATTATTAATCAAGTTCAAAATGGCCCCGGTGTCGGCTTCCTCCCTGAATCTTTCTCCAAACATCTTTCAGGTACAAATTCAACTTTCAGGTCTTTATCAGAAGCGTCAAATGTATCCAGAAGCATTTGGAAAGTACAAAAAAAGAAATTTATTCTACATACAAAAATTGTGAACATCTTCAGAACACTCTTCTCACCATAAGCATCACTATTTTGTGGAGCGTTATAGTACTTTTAAGTAAACATAACAAGGCCTTCTGTAGCAGTTCAGGACAAAGTCTGTCCCAGGTGAATTTTACAGCAGTAACAGGGAAATATCTACAGTTCTACACATTATTTATGATTTAAAGGCAATGCATATAAAAAAAAAGGAAAAAGAGAGAAGTAAAGAACAGGAAATTTATGTTTTTCCTTTGTTTTCTTAAAATAAAAGCAACTGACAAGACAAAGCAGTGTGAAAATAGTAGTTTCTTGTTTCATTAATAATACATTTGTCTTATGTTGTACAGTATATGGCCAGCACTATGCCACAAGAAAATTGTTTTTTCAGTAAAATACAGTTTCATTATGTAATGTTGTATGCCACATAAAAAAGATTCTTTCCCTATTATGTTCGAAGTTATGTGTACACAACATGCTGTAATTCAGCACAAATATTTTTAATGCTCTCATTTGTGCCAGGAAATGTCATTTTGAAATTGCTACTGGATTTCAAATATTAAATATTACATAAATATAACATCGGCAGTTTGGGAAGTCTCTTTTCATTAACTCAGTACTGGGGTGGAATTGTTATATTTGCCATGAAACATTTCGCTACTCAAAGAAACTTTAATACAATGCACGAATCATAATAAAATTACAACATAAACAAGAGGATGGATCAAGGCTTTAAGCAAAATCCCTAATCCGTCTGTGTGGCATGACCTTTTGTGTGTTTTTTTCATTGCTTTAAGTACAAATTGGTATGTACTGAAAACAGGATACACTTGACTAAACGTTGAAGTGAAGTCTCTTTGCCCCTTGAGACAGTCCAAATTATGGGAAAAACAAAGGAAAATTAGCTACAGTATAAAGGCTCCTAAATTTATGGGTTTACAGAACAGTTCTCTATCCACGTTTGATTTTCCATGTGTTCGCACCTAATCGAAATACACTGCCTGATGGAGTCTTTAATTGGGTTTTAAGTGGGTGAGTTTTACTTAAAGGCTCTAGCTGGTGGTTCTGCGTCCAGGAAGAAGCTGCGCCACTGGAAGATTCTCGTGCAGATACGTCATGCTGCCCTGCTCAGAGAAGTCTGCAGCTGTGTGGCCTTCGCCCCGTAAGACCCACTTGGTAGTGAGAAGCCCTTCTAACCCCACAGGCCCACGGGCATGAATACGGGCCGTGCTGATGCCAACCTCAGCACCTACAAAGCACCACAGGGTCATTATTAGGCAATTAAAAGGGAAATATCTAAATTAAGCATTTGGAAAGAGACCCACCGAGACCAAAACGATACCCATCAGCAAACCGTGAGCTGGCATTCCAGAAGACACAGGCACTATCCAATTGCTGAAGGAACTGCTCTGCTGTTTCCTCTACACAGAGCATATGAAAAATAAAGATAAATTATTGATTAAATGCAATTTTTAAATTAGATGTCAATGCATGTATGGAAGCAGTAACAATCTTTCCACTAGATGGCACTACAGCACTGCTTTTTTGTTCACGACATCAATTTATTGATAATTTCCTAACTTTAGCACAACGTGTAACTTTAATATTAACTCACTAAAGTGTCTAGATATATGATACATGATTATCCACCACTAAAGGACGGGTATAAGTTCAGCCTTACCATTTTCTGTGACAATAACATCAGTGTGGGAACTGCCATATTTATGAATGTGATCAACAGCCTCCTGCATACTGTCCACCACCTCGATACAACACTCCAGATCCCCGTATTCGGTACGCAGAGATTTCACCTCTGATGGACTGAAGGTCAGGTAGGATGCGAACTTGGGGCCAGCGTGGATCTTCACCTACAGGGTCAAATCATCAATCATTTAAAAAAAAAAAAATAGTAATAAACGTAGACTATCATTTTGTAATATGCAGAAAAATAAAATAGCCAGTTTCCACACAAAAAAAAAGGAATAGTGAGATGTACTCTTACCATTAAAAATATATTTTTTAAAGAAATTAATATTTTCAGTCAGCAAGGATGCATCAATAAATCCATCGATGAGCAACAACAACAAAACAACTCAAATGACTTTGCCTCAACAGAGAATGTGATGGATAACTGGACTAACCAGTTGATCGGTTTCATTGCACGGCATCTAAAATGTCGTTTTAGTTAAACTAAAGTCTAAACTAAAGTCTGTCATCAAATTGATTTAGTATAATGACCTCCCTGAACTGTTTCACGATTGGATTCACAATGATCAGGCATTTGAACGCAAGATAGCATGACAGTGTTTATTGCATTTCATCTGCGCAAGTCATTTATGATGTAGAGCCACAGTGGCTTTCCTGATTGCAGCAACCTTTTTTAAAGATATAATAAAAAGAATAAAGAATAAAGATATTTTGCAGCAATTTCCCAGGAAGTGATGATTTTGTTCTCTTGAACACATGGAATGGAAACAGTGACTTCGCAAAGTTAAATGAGCAACTTTGATAAAAACATAGCCATTGACAGTCTTACATGTTCTGTTCTCAGCATGTCGATGATCTGATCAAACACTGGTGTTCTGAGAAGATCTCGATGCACCAACAGGGTTTCCATGGCGTTACAGGCTGCAGGGTAGTCACATTTGGAGTCTCGGACTAGAAAGATGAAACATAACTAGTGTAAATGATCAATTAAAAAAATCCCACATAAGTTGTACTTTATAAACATAATCCACACTAGTAAATTTTCATTGGCAGTCTTACTGATCTTGATGGCTTTGTCAATACTGGCCTCATGGTCCACATAAACATGGCAGATTCCCTCACTATGACCAAGAACAGGGATGCCCTTCGCTGCACGCTGAATATCTCTGACTAGCTGAGAGGAGCCACGGGGAATGATCAGATCAATCATCTTCTCCAGACGGCACAGATCCTCCACCTCTTCACGCGTGCTCACCTTTTACACAATATATCATTCTGGAATGACTTATATACATATACAGCTGTAATCAAGATTATTTAATGCCCATTGCATTGAATACATTTGTTGAAACATTTGAATACACTTGTGTTTTATTTCAATTACTTTTGCTTGATTTGTTCTTTGCAAACGGCTGAAATTCTGTACATTTTGTCAATAAACCTGATTTGCAATGGGAGTTGAATAGTTTTGATTACAACTGTATACATCTACGGAGCCTCTAAAGGGACCTTTGCAAAAATAAAAAAATAAAGACTATCGTGTGCCCACGCGAAACGTATCGCGTGTGCACACGATAGTTTCTCGTGCGCACGCGATACGTTTCTCGTGCGCACGCATTACAATTTCCGGTTTGCATACAATTTGCCTCACTGTCATTACTATGAGGAAAACAAGAGCATGGATGTCAAAGTTTGAACTTATCCTCTAGATAAAAAAAGACCAAAGTGTTATTAAACTGTTGGTTACAACGGGACCAATAAATCCTTATTTTTAAGGAATTGGTTTAACAGGGATATTAATCATCTTATGAATATGTTTGATAATTATGGAAATATTTTAACATATAAACAATTTATGCGAATCCATAGTTTTCCTGTTCATTTTAAAGAATTTAATTCTGTCATTAAAGCTATTTCCCCTACTCTGATTCATCTTATCAAAGTCATATTCTATTTAACTCCACATTAATGATAAATCCAAAATTACTTTTAAATGGCATTGAATTTATTGATAACATATTTGTACAATATTTCAAATACAAAATAAAATAGCACCTAGAGGATTTTTTTGGAACTCTATTATTGATAATATTAATTGGAAGACTGCTGGGTTAATCCCCTTTAAATATTGCATTAATAATAAAACCAAAGAAATACATTCTAAAATGTTGCATATCATTTATCCTGTTAAATCATTAATTGCAAGATACTCTGATATTGACGATTTATGTTCCTTTTGTAAAAGTGGGAAAGAGGTGTTGACTCATTTGTTTTTTGAATGCAAAATTATCCAACATTTCTGGAAGGTATTGACAGAATTTATCTTTAATTTAGTAAAAATTAAATGCTATTTTATTTTGTATTTAAAAAAAATATAGTACAAATATGTTATCAATAAATTCAATGCCATTTAAAAGTAATTTTGGATTTATCATTAATGTGGAGTTAAATAGAATATGACTTTGATAAGATGAATCAGAGTAGGGGAAATAGCTTTAATGACAGAATTAAATTCTTTAAAATGAACAGGAAAACTATGGATTCGCATAAATTGTTTATATGTTAAAATATTTCCATAATTATCAAACATATTCATAAGATGATTAATATCCCTGTTAAACCAATTCCTTAAAAATAAGGATTTATTGGTCCCGTTGTAACCAACAGTTTAATAACACTTTGGTCTTTTTTTATCTAGAGGATAAGTTTAAACTTTGACATCCATGCTCTTGTTTTCCTCATAGTAATGACAGTGAGGAAAATTGTATGCAAACCGGAAATTGTAATGCGTGCGCACGTGAAAAGTATCGCGTGCGCACGAGAAACTATCACGTGCGCACGAGAAACGTATCGCGTGCGCACGAGATACTATCGCGTGCGCACGCGATAGTCTTTCTTTTTTTATTTTTGCAAAGGTCCCTTTAGGGCAGAGGTCTTCACTCCTGCTCCTGGAGAGCCAATGTCCTGCAAAGTTTAGTTCCAACCCTAATCAAACACACCTGAATCAGCTCATCAAGCACTTCAGAATCGCTTGAGTATTCAAAGGCAGGTGTGGTGAAGCAGGTTGAAACTAAACTCTGCAGGACAGTGGCTCTCCAGGAGCAGGAGTGAAGACCTCTGCTTTAGGGGCTCCGTACATCTACATACATACATACACACTGCCAATCAGAAGGTCAATATATATTTTTTAATTAATACTAATATGCAGCATGTGTGCATTAAATTGTTCAAAAGTTACAGTAAAGACATTTATATTGTTACATACAATATCGATTTCAAATAAAGCAGTTCTTTTGAACCCTTGATTTATCAAAGAATCCTGAAAACAATGCGTCACGGTTTCCACAAAAATTTTGAAAAGCAGCAAAAGTTTTCAAGATTATTAATAATACATGTGACACTAAAGCCTGAAATAATACTGCAGAAAAATCAGCTTTGCCATCACAGGAATTAATTACATTTTTATATTACTACAATAGAAAACAGTATTTTTAAATTGTAATACCATTTCAGAATATTTGTTTTTACTTTATTTTTTATTGAGTAAATGCAGCCTTGGTGAGCTTAGGGAGGGACGAAAAAAATTATAATAAAAAAAAATAGTACTAATGCCAAACTTTTTAACAGTAGTGTGTGTGTGTGTGTGTGTGTGTGTGTGTGTGTGTGTGTGTGTGTGTGTGTGTGTGTGTGTGTGTGTGTGTAAGGTGAAAATCTACTGTGCAAAAGAGTTTCATTTACCAGCTGGATGGCATCTTTCACTCCATGTATGGACAGGGCCTCCTGGGCGAGCTCATGCAGGATGCGATTTGTGTTGGCCGCCTCTTTGCCACCTTTCAGCAGAAGAGCATTTCCACTTGCAATGGCTAAAGCAGAAACCTGTTGAGATAAAACAACATTTAGTCATTTAGCAGGTTTATAAAAGGTGACTTACAGTACACAAACTGGTTTCTCAATCTCAATGGAGCAACCTGGAGCCTTGGCTACTGTCGGGTTTGAAACGAACAACCTTTCTGTTTACAGCCCAGATTTATAAACACCACCCACTGGCCCAAACAGACATGCTCATAAACAGGAAAACCAAAACATAACATTATGTATAGGCATACATTTTGTGCACCTGACCTGAGGGAGGCAGTCTGGCCGTGACTCAAAGATGACCAGCAGTACTCCTATGGGGACCGTGATCTGCTCCAGCTCCAGGTTGTTTGCCACACGGGTCCTTCGCAGAACCCTGCCAACGCTGTCCTGAGAGGACACTGCGATCTGACGCAGACCGATGGACAGACTGTTCAGCTTTGATGATGACAAACTGAGTCGATTCAGCAAGGCTGGAGACAGACGGTCTGTAACAGATAAAAATAAAAATAAAAACTGACTGATATGCAACTCCAATTGTGAGAAATTACATTGCACATGGTCTAGAGAGAAGCTATCACTTCCCTTTACCTGTGTTGGCAGCATGCTCCATGTCCTTTTTGTTGGCAGATAAGATCTCATCTTTTCTCTCGGTGAGGAGATCAGCAAATGCACAGATGATGTCACTTCTCTGTGGACAAACAGAATGATTTGACACAGGTGCTGTCTATAGATGTTAAGATGAAAATAACCCAGAATATTTCATTTTAATCAGGGTATATGCAGGAATCTTGAAGTTAATTTTAATACCTTTTCAAGACTTTTTCAAGACCTTCTCAATATTTTTTAATACCTCACCGCCACTTCAAGCTGTAACCATTTACATTAGTGATACTTTTAACTTAACAGTTTTAGTTTGTGATAAAGACTATAGACCACTCTGATACAAAAAAATCAAATAGGCTGGGATAGTAAATCACCAACATTCTCTTAAAACATTTCGGTGCGTTGTAATACACGTGATTTTTTTTCCCGCCCTGGGAAAATCCCGCCCTGCAACCGATTTCATTGGTTTAGGTTACAGTGACGGGTAGGTTTAGGGATCAGTGTTTGGTGTAGGCAATCAGTACAGTGATTGACATGACAGAGAGGCAATTTACGAACGCACCCAAAATAGCCTTGTTTTTTTATGTACCTGTTTGTTTTTTTGATAAAAATGACTAAATTCACACACTTTTACGATAATTTTGGGACTCAAACTGTTGGACAGCTAATTCAGAAAAAATACTTTCAAAATTCAAGACTTTATAAACCCGTTATAAGACTTTTTAATACTTTTTAAGGGTCTTAATTTTCCCAAAATTGATTTATCACCTTTTAATACTTTTCAAGACCCCGCGGATACCCTGTTAATGCAATGAATCAATGGTTTTTGGGACAATAGGCACAGATGATTCCAGACAAGTCATTTAAAATAGTGGTTTAAATTTTTAGCGAACCTGTTCTGGTTCAAGGGAAGCAAGTGTCCTGCCAGCAGAGCGAGCCATTTCTGTCTGCTGCTCAACTGTAGGGCCTGTGGATGAAGAAAAGTGGCATCTGAGGACTTTTAACAGATAGGGAGAAACAAATCATGTCAGACGAAAACTGATTCAGTAGAAACTGAGATAACTTACCAGCTGGCTTGACCTCTGAGAAGAATGTTCCCACTTTTTTGCCCTCAACAATGTCAGTGATCACATGACCTGTGACTTTGGGGTGTGTACCATTAGCAATGACAACAGAAGTCCCACCTTGGAGAGCCCAGAGGGCAGCTTTCACCTAAAGTTTAGAGAACGCACAGACTGACATTTGTAGGCATTCATACTATCAAAAGCTACAGTAGCCACGTTTCCACTTCCGGGCGAGGGCCGAGCCGTGCTACTGCGTGCCAGGGCCAGTCGCATATCCACTGTCACTTCCGGGGCTTGATCGGGGCTTACTCAGGGCCAACGGCCAGGATTTCTGGCCCGTCGAATACCTTGGGCCAAAGCGGGCCAGAGGCGTGCTCATGGTAAAAGGCGGAGTTTATCGGTGTTAGGGAAAGTTATGGTCTGCGGCAATATGCACATTTCACTTTTTTATATTGTGCAAAATAATCGCTGCTCGAAATGGAGAATCGCCTATGATGGTCTGTCAAAGATGCCAAAGCTCTTCTGAGCATTTGGGCAGAAGAAAGGGTACATGACAGCGTGTGAAGAAACGAGGACGTTATAAAATACATCGATGCTGAACTTTCTAAGCTAAGCATTCAGCGAGCAACACTTCAAGTTCAGCAAAAAATAAAAAAGAGTTGCGGGCGCAGTATTGTACAAGGCGATTAAAAAACGCACAATGGACAAAGCGGAGCCCAGAGAAGGAACTTTCCATGGTTCGACTTGATGGACGGTGTGCTGGGTCACTGTGTGATGGGTCACCGTCCCTCTGTTGGCGACTCGCGAGACAATCGGGAGACTATTGCAGCCACGGCCGGTGAGTTAATATACATGCTATCTTCCTAACTTAAAAAATAAATAAATTCATAATACCCGCTGAAATGGGTTGGGTTGTATGACGTTTGATCCAGAAAGGTGTGTTAGGGGCGGGGTTTAGGGCAGCGATGCGGGGCTACTGGCCCGGCAGTGGAAACGCAAGCCCGGTGCTTGAGGCCCGAGGCCACTGGTCTGGCTCGGCTCGCTGTTAGCCCTGGTCCGGCCCTAGCCCGGCAGTGGAAACGCGGCTATTGTGTTTCTATATCAGATTCCCGTTCTGTAATAATACCTTAGCTTCCATTCCTCCAATGCCGACCCTGGACTTTGTGCCATAGGTTATGGAATGCTGGTCTCCAGGGTAAAATGTGTCCAGGAGCTTGGCATCATCTGACCCTGGTGGGCTGTCGTAAAGGCCTAAATAAGTGGCAAAAGAGGACAGAGAGTAAACAGTTGAGTTTAAGAAAGATTTTAACCACAAATGTATAGCCTGCCATTGTTTACTCAGTCTGGAAAGTTTCAGACCGCATCAATTGCAACTTGTCATCAAGTGACTCTTTCATTTTATAATTCAAAATATTATCTTAATTATTTTATATAATACCATAAGAAATATTAACATAAAAGTAATAATTGTTATGACAGTTTGTGAAATATCCATGACACATTTTTTCAGCATTTATTTGAAATAGAAATTTTTAGTAACATTGTGTCGTTACTTTCACTTCTGATTAATTTAATGCATCTTTGCTACATAAATATATATATATATACTGTTCAAAAGTTTGGGATCTGTAAGATTTTTTATGTTTTTAAAATAAGTCTATTCTGCTCACCAAGGCTGTATTAATTTAATTAAAAATACAACAACAAAAAAAAGTAATATTATGAAATATTATGACAATTTAAAATAACTGTTTTCTGTTTGAATATATTTTAAATGTAATTTATTCCTGTGATGACGGCATTATTACGCCAGTCTTCAAACAAAGTTCGTTTAGCCTGATTTTGTTCAAAATGACCATTGAAGTATTTTGGGGCCTTAAAGGGATACTCCACTTTCTTTGGAAATAGGCTCATTTTACAACTCCCCCAGAGTTAAACAGTTGAGTTTTACCGTTTTTGAATCCATTCAGCCGATTTTCTGATATTTAGAAGAATATCAGTAACCAGACAGTTTCTGGTCTCATTGACTTCCATAGTAGGAAATAAATATACTATGGGAGTCAATGAGACCAGAAACTGTCTGGTTACTGATATTCTTCTAAATATCAGAAAATCGGCTGAATGGATTCAAAAACGTTAAAAATCAACTGTTTAACTCTGGGGGAGTTGTAAAATGAGCCTATTTCCAAAAAAAGTGGAGTATCCCTTTAACAAGTATGGTACTGATCTAAACATTCAATCTGAAATCTCACCCTTTACATCAGAGAGAGCGATGAGAAGATCTGCCCTCATCTCCACGGCAAGCCGCGCTGCAAGACTATCGTTATCCTTGATGCTGATAACCTGCAGAATAAAAAAGAGAAATACAGAGTGTGAAAAATGAGTCTCAAAAGAACAAATTAGAGAAAATAGCCCTAGTATTTTAAAACCCACAAAGCAAGACATCATCTCTATATTTCAAGCTTCGTTGACCATTTATCACTAAACTATGACAATAAAATGGGTGTGATGAACAATGACTCTGTCTAGTCTATGAAAAGGCAGAATTCCACATGAAACCACATTAGAAGCCACAGCCAGTGAATGATAGAGCAAGTGTAGATGAGCTCAGAGAGTAGGCGACAGTACTGTGAATTAAGTAATGTTAGTTTCTTTTCAGTTTACAGGAATGGAAAAACCCTCAGGCTGCAACCGTGCAGAAGACAAAGATCAAGCCTCTGTATTGCTCTGCTCTGACTCCCAGCATGCATCTGTAAAGCCCCCTCCCAGCATGCAGTTCCAAAAGGAAGAGGATGGGTGGCAAGGCTGCTGGGAAGATTCTATCTCCCTATTCATTTTGCTCTGTACCCACATTTACCCCCTGTAGGTCGCTGTTGGGTTCTGGGGGTGGCACCACAGCATCGTTGGTGTTGATAATGGGAACGATGTTCATACGCAGCAGCTCGTGAAGGGTGCTGTTCAAGTTTCGTCTTTTCTGGTCGTCGTGAAAGTCCAGATTTGTAACCAGGATCTGAAGCAACAACAAAACAAATTCATTAAAATATGAATAAGAGTGTATTTTGACATGCATATGTGAGTGTGTGTATGTACCTGGGCTGTACAGGTGCTGTACTGAGTGAACATTGCTTCATACAGAGCCATAAGCCCACTTTGTCCCGCAGCGGCACACGCTCTCGCCTCTAGAACCGGCAGTGCCTGACAGATGAAACACATTCAACTTTAGCTTCTTAAAGGGTTAGTTCACCCAAAAATGAAAATTAAGTCATTAATTTCTCACCCCCATGCTGTACCAAACCCGTAAGACCTTCGTTCATCTTCGGAACACAAATAAAGATATTTTTGATTAAATCTGAGAGCTGGGTCACTGCTACATAGGCTCCCTCAGCAATTGACCCTTCGCAAAGACCCGCCCTCCTTAGTTACTGTCGCTATGTTCCGACAAGCTATGCTGCTCTCACGCTCTCACCATGTTCTCACGCAGTGAAAAATACATCGCGGAGCAGAGAGGAGACTGACAACACGCGGACAGACAGGACAGACCAGGTTACTTTTCGGTTACTTTTGATATTAAACATATTAAACAAAGTCTCAGCTTTCAAATGTGGTCATTTTTTGAAAGAAATTTAAACAATAAATACCGTTTTGGGGCTCTTTAATGTGCCGTGACAGATCGATGTAGAGCATCCGTTAAAGCTGCTCGTGATCCGATCATCTCTTCCTTCTAGTTCATTTATAGCATCAAATAAACATGAACGAACATAAGAAGTAATGTTGTTTTAACCGCGGAAAGGCGTCAGCATATTCATTTTACCAAGTTAAAATCCTCCTAACTCTACTGGCTGCTTTTTCGGACAAAATGGCGGATGGCGAAGTATGATTGGTTAGAACACCTGTCAATCAAGCTCCACGCGAAGGGTCAATTGAAACTTGACGGCCCAGAAAGTCATTGAAGAAAATGTTGAAGTATTCCATGTGCCTACAGTGGCTCCACTATAAGTTTATCAAGCGACGAGAATACTTTTTGTGCGGAAAAAAACAAAAATAACGACTTTATTAATGGAATAGTCGACTATTCCATTGCTTCCATGTGGGCCTGAGACGAGAGTTCAAGAGATTTCCAGGACGCATGCGCGAGAACGGAGGTTCTTCTTCTACTACACAGCGCGCGTCTTACAAGCAGAGGAAGACACGCGCTGTACATAGTAGTCAAAGAAGAACCTCCGTTCTCGCGTATGCGTCGTGGAAATCTCTTGAACTCTCGTCTCAGGCCCACATGGAAGCAATGGAATAGTCGAATAAAGTCGTTATTTTTGTTTTTTTTCCACACAAAAAGTATTCTCGTCGCTTGATAAACTTATAGTGGAGCCACTGTAGGCACATGGAATACTTCAACATTTTCTTCAATGACTTTCTGGGCCGTCAAGTTTCAATTGCTGAGGGAGCCTAGTAGCAGTGACCCAGCTCTCAGATTTAATCAAAACTATCTTCATTTGTGTTCCGAAGATGAACGAAGGTCTAACGGGGTTGGTACAGCATGGGGGTGAGTAATTAATGACTTAATTTTCATTTTTGGGTGAACTATCCCTTTAAAGTTAAAAAGATAGTGCCCTCAGATAAAACATGCTCACTTGACGTACGAGAGAACCAGTGAGGTTTGTTCATTTGTTCTCACACGTCAGGCAAGTATGGTTGAAGTACGGTTTCATTTACCATATTTGATGTGATCTATTTGTGTGCTACTATCAATGTTTATATGTGAATAAAAGCCTAAATTAAATCCATTCATCATATGAAGTGACTGTCTCTTCAGCAGCCTTGCATTAAACCACTCGATTCATATGCATTTCTTTTACGATCTCTTTATGAACAATGAATCTAAGGTTTGGGTGAATGGACTTACAATTCGATTTTTTCAATTTAAAAAAGGTTTGTGTTTAGAAGTTGAAAGAAAGTCTTCTAATTTCGAGTAATTGAAACTGGATTTTCATTTTTGGATGAACTATATATTTAACATAACATTGTATTTTTGTTTAAAGCATTTAAAAAAAAAATTGTACCAAAGAAATTGTTAACAAATTTGTATGTCCTCACCATATCTTTGAGCTGATTCTGGCCTGAATGCAGGGCTTGTCTGACGCTCTGTGAGAGAAGAATTTCATGCCTCAGCCTTTGTTTTCCAAATGCTACAGCGCCACTGGTCACGATCATCATCTCTCGACCCTGATTCTGAAGCACGGCCACCTTAAACAATCAAAATTCACAGTCATATTATGTCAACATTGAAATATTGCATAACGCCTTCTTGTTAGTAAAATGTGTTACATCACAGACTTATTTGCAAATCCTTTACCTGTTCTACTATTGAAGCAAGTCGTCCCAAAGCGAGGCCGCACTCGTCGCCGCGGGTTACGACGGCACTCCCCAACTTGACAACGATTCTTTTGGCCTGGCGCAGCTCACTGCGGTGGGCAAATGACTTACCGTGCGCCCGTGCCAGTGGCACTGTAAAAAAAGGCACATTACTCCACTGACGCACAGCATGGAGTGTGAGAAATGGGAAGGAAGAGGGATCTGCATGGGAGAGAGAGCCAGGAAGGAACCCAGTGAGGAGCCATGCCATGCAGGAAAGCCGTGAGTGCATAGATGGATTGTGTTAGTGTGCACTGATTGTATCACCGATGATGAATATCAGAATAACGGGGAAATGGTGAGAGACAAGCAGAGAAAACAGGAAGTATATATGAAGTGCACATCCATGTATTACTTTAGTGAAACATACATACATATATATATATAAAGTTCTGGTCAAATAGCAATAAGCTGATTATTATTTTTCATGTTATGAAAAATAATAAAATGTTATACTGATTTTGATAATGTGAATAAATTAACAATAAAATATCTAAAAACTAAATTCAACTGTTTTAAATGCTACAAGTGTAGAGTAATATACAGTATGAAAAGTGATTTTTTTATATTCTGAGACTAACAATATTAAATTTAAGAATTATTAAATACTTTAAATGAGTTTTACATGGCGGCAAAAAGTAATCTAAATGTAAAAAAAAAAAGAAAAAAAAAAGAGTTGAGTAAAAACAGTGAATCTGAAATCACACTCTTTACATCAAAGAGAAAAAAGCAAAAATGTACTTGAAAACAAATGTAGGTCTCTATGGGATTCCAGAAAATGAAACAAAGCATGAAATCAATGTGAACTATATTTTACTTATTAAATAACCCTGGTCTTATTATACGAAATTCATCAATGCTCTCATTATGTTCTCATAATCTATAATAATCATAATCTAAAATGTAATAACTTTCTCTGATTCTCTAACGCTGATTAGCAGGGAAAAATAACAATAACCAATAACATTACAGTCTAACTTTCATGACCCAAACAACTTTCAATGAATAAATGTAAGTCTCACCCTACATTAAATTCCAGCTGAATATAATTTTTAACTCTTAAATTTCACATTACAGAGGTTAAATTTAAAAAAAATGCTACATTATGTCAGTGCAGTCACAAGCCATTCACAAAGCTGTGAGCTTGTAAAGTACAGCGCCCACCAAAGCCCCGCCACATTCTTTATGAAAGAAAATAACATGCTAAAAGGTGCCACATCAGCAAAGCCAGACAGCACAACCAAACGCTGACAAGACAGAACTCAAAGAAGAGCACCGACCCAGTGAATGAGACAGACATACGTGCTCTAATTTAGGAGCAAGGGCCATGAAACAACTACTTGGATCTCCATATTTTAATTACTGACTGATTTTAATAAATAAGAAACAAGGATGTATACGGATACACTGGATACACTGGTCGGTACACTCAGTGTTGCAAAGTTTTCTTTATATTACCCAACATATTGTTCTTTCTTTAAAGAGGTATTGGATACAAGGCACATAACTAATACACAAGTACTTACTTTTGCCTTGTGAAGCAGCTCTTCTGAAGGTTTGCAGAGCATTTGGTCTCGCTAAAAGCCGAGAACATGAGAACATCTTCTGGAGATACATGGTGACCAGATCTGTACAAATAAAACATAACCCAGATATTTATATTTCAGATATAAAATTAAAAAAAAAAAAGAAAAGAAAATTAATCTAATCAATTTACTTAGGCTAGTCCCCCAACTAGGCAAGTCCCCCCACATAAATTAATTATGTGAGATATTATGTGATCATAATTTCTTAAACTGAAATGTAAATGTAAACTTGATATATAACATGAATTCAATACCCAATTGACCTAGTAACGTTACAGACTATTTAAATTAAAGACAGATGCATAATCGTGCTGAAAGTTGTCACCAGGGACTGATGTTTTTATTTTATTATATTAATACGACATCTACGTTTTGTGCATACGATCTAAGTGCATGATATCTAGAATAATATTTAACAACATTAAAAACCAACGAGGTTCAGGAAACCATTACAATAATCAATACTTAATAAAACAATCAATACAGACATTAAAGAACAACACGTCTTATTTCTTCAGTAAACTTTCTTTAGAGACACGTTGGCTGATGCAAGAAGGAAGAATAAATGGCCCAGCAAGACATTTCTAATGTAAAAGCGATCGTGCAATATATTTATGTGTAAATATCATCTTACATACCTTAATCTGCTAAATAAATATTACTTATTCAATTCAAGTTCACTGCCACTGCTGCTCAATTCAGTGCCACATCAACTCGCAGCAGCTGCTCTCATGGATTCGGCCATGTTGACGTTTATCCACGTTGATACGCAAAGAACGTACGTACTAAGCTTTACGCCGAGAAAGTTACGATTCACAAATTTTTTTACGGTCTCTTGGATACGCAGCTTACCTAACATACACAATCTTGGCAAAACAATAACTGTTTAATTTGAAAAAAAAATAATAATAAATTATAATAATAAACTTCTAAAATGTCAATAAAGGTCAGAATGCAGTACTTTTGTCGGTATCACAACTACAATTTTGTTGTGATATTAGGCCATGGGTTTGAATCATAATCTCTAGCACTAGAGGGCGGCGTGTAAACATCAGTATACACTTGACATATCAGACGGGTCGTCGTCTGCATTCCAAGGGCCGGACATGGACAATGGGCCATTCTTGATGCTGGTATTTTTGCATAGTTTTCTTAGGTCTTTAGTGGATTGGTGGCCAGTTCTTCCTCCAGCACGTAGGCCTACAGCCGTGCCTGAATGAATCATTCATTATAGTCCACTTAAGAGTCACCATTCAGGATAGTCCACTGAAAAATGAAAATTATATCTTAATTTAACTCACTCACCCTAATGTTGTTCAAAACCTGTATTTATTTTTTTCCTACTATGGAAGTCAAAGTACAGTCAACGGTCTGGTCACCAACATTCTTCAAAATATTTTATATTGTGTTCACCAGAAGAAAAAAAACTCATACAGGGTTGGAACAACATGGGTAAGTCAATGATGACAACATTTCATTTTTTTTTGGGGGGGGGGGGGGGGGGGGGGGACTAGTATTATCCCTTTAAAATAGGCATAAAATAGTAATTTAAATAGGTCTGTGCTGTGATGTAGCCTATTCCAGGCTCCATAGGTGGTACTAAAATGGCAATTATTTCTATTGGAAAGTGATCTATGAAAAAAACTATTTAATCTAAATAAATAGATATTTTTTATGAATGCTAGGTATCTAAAATAATGTTTTGTCTTGCTCATAAGAAAAAAAAAAACGGTTATTTATTTAAATTTGGACACTGTGGGGCATTACTGTTGTGTATTCACCTGACCTGTATAAACAGCTCTGGAACTTTTGAATATTAATGTAGACTTTCTAACTATGCTCTGGTCAATGCAATTCACCTTTAATAAGTATATCTTATATATACACAATAGCAGAAAAATATTAACAGATATAAATAAATAGCTAGTGATATATTGAGAAAGAAAAACATGAAAAAAAAGATTAATATCAATATTAATAAATTGGTGATCTCAGACAATATTGTAATTAAATACACCTGACTTGATTTCCATTTCATAATTGTGAGTTTGAAACATATATGATTGGGGCATGAAAATATGCATAACAGGAATGATCCATATGGCCTCACATATACATCATGACTAAATTTAACCCTTTCATGCATGAACTATGATAACCTCAGTCAGGATTTTTTTCCTATGTGTTTTTATTTCTCTTAGGGCATGAAAAACAAGATTTGATTTGATTTTTTTTTTAAACAAAATTTTCAAAGAGATTTTCAGATGTCCACTTGAGTGGACAGCATGGTTTAAACTGAAGAGATACTGTATTAAACATAATACAATAATCAAACACATAAAGTATGTGTATTTAACAAACTAATCAATACAATTATATCAAATCATGTGAAAACTATAAAATATGTAAAAAATATATATATATATATAAATCAAAAATATTGCAAAGGCAATTGACCTTCATACAAGTTGGACTTCGTGTATATTTGATATCAGAACATGAGGACGTGATTCCATCAGAATTTTCTACAGCATGTCAAGGTACAACTGGTTGTGGTACAAACCACTCAGATGCTCCCTCAGTGTTCAGAGTATGTCATTACCTTATTAGCTGATAATTCTGATTATGTTCAAGATGGACACATTTCTAGCTTAGCACTCCTCTAGCGAAACGTATTTTTCAATCTCATCTGAAATGAGCAGTGTTGGGGCAGGCATAACGCATTCAGATTACTTTTTTGATGTTACAAGTAAAGTAATGTGTTACAAGTAACATGCATTACCTAATCAGATTACTTTTTGATCTAACAAGTAATTAATTACAAGTAATGTGCATTACGTAATCAGATTACTTTTTGTTGTTACGAGTAAAGAAACGCATTACAAGTAACATGCATTACGTAATCAGATTACTTTTTGATCTAACAATTAATTACAAGTAATGTGCATTACGTAATCAGATATACTTTTTGATGTTACGAGTAAAGAAACGCATTACAATAACGTGCATTACGTAATCAGATTACTTTTTGTTGTTACGAGTAAAGAAACGCATTACAAGTAACATGCATTACGTAATCAGATTACTTTTTGATCTAACAAGTAATTAATTACAAGTAATGTGCATTATGTAATCAGATTACTTTTTTGTTGTTACGAGTAAAGAAACGCATTACAAGTAACATGCATTACGTAATCAGATTACTTTTTGATCTAACAAGTAATTAATTACAAGTAATGTGCATTACGTAATCAGATATACTTTTTGATGTTACGAGTAAAGAAACGCATTACAATAACGTGCATTACGTAATCAGATTACTTTTTGATGTTACGAGTAAATAAATGCATTAGAAGCAACATTCATTACGTAATCAGATTACTTTTTGATCTAAGAAGTAATGCATTACGTAATTAGATTACTTTTTTGATGAAATGAGTAAAGTAATGCATTACAAGTCACATAAATTATGTAATTACATAACTTTTTTCGATGTCAATGAAAATGACATTCTAATAATACAAATACATTTATTTACAGTCAAAAGAAGTCACTGCAGATTAAGTATTTTCAAAAACAATATTCACAGTTTAAGTATGAATTGTAGCTGAAATATAGCCATTGATGCATGAGGTCCACTATAGTGGACAGGTGATTAATCAGATTTTTCTCCCAATCTAAAATCAAAACTTGGAAAATTTTACTGTGATATGACTCATTAGATATTGCTTGATGCTGCAATATTTTTTTTACAAGAGTCTCCTTGGATAGAAGGAATGGGTGGATATTGGGGCGGGGGGTCGGGGGGGTGGGGGAATCAAAACACAATGGCTAACAACTTGGTTACAATGTATAGGATGATGCACCAGGCTCCACCGAAGAGATTGATGTGCAACTTTGCCATCCAAACCCTTGCAAATTCAAGAAAATAGCTGTCCACTGTAGTGACCACTATGCGTGAAAGAGTTTAACGGAGCACATCATCGACAAGGGCACTTTAGACAACACAATCCAGATGTTCGGACAGGTTTTATTTATTTTCCACATTCCACAGTCTCTTAGTTAAAAGCTCTTATCCCGTGACTAACTCTGAGACAAGTCTCAGAGTGAAACACCTGGCACAACTCATATGTTTGTCCGTTTAGACAGAACCTATATCTTCTTCTATGAATACCCGAGTGCCAGTTGCATAAACTTAGCCACTATGCCTGTAGAGTTTGAACAGCAGTTCACCAAGGGGTAATCCAATTCAAAATGTACGATCTACTTGTCACGTTTGGTTGGGTTTTGGTTCAAGTTTTCATGTCTTTTATTTAGTTTGCCTTGGCCATATTCCTGCCACATGCTTCCCCTGTTCATGTGTCTTGTTCTGACTGGTTCCCTTGTGTCATGTTCTCACTGGTTCATTGTTTGATTATGCACAGGTGTTTGTTTGTCAAGTACTTGTACACATTTATGTTAAAAAACAACAATGTTACTCAACCTTTTTATGTAACCTTTTATGTGACTTGTATGACAAGTCTTGAAGAAAAAATGTAGATTTTTCATTTTTAAGACTAGTAGAAGCAGTTTATGCAACTGCACACTGGTTTTAAAGGCAAATATGTATACAGGAACATCTGCATTTTTTCCTCATTCTGAAAGAAATGCTAATAGAGTTTTTTTAAATTATTATTATGAAACACTGCTGTTCTTCAGCATTTGTGATGAGCTCAAAATTAATTTATTAATTGAAAATCAATATAATTGACTGGGTGCATACTTATTGTCCAAGTTGTGTACAACAAATGCTCCTTTTAATGTGTAGCAGGAACACTTTTTGAAGGGAAGAGAGTTTATCCATGTGGGAAGCAGATAGTTGACATCATTACCAAACAGCCTGAGCCTGCTGGATCTGAGTCATTTGCAAAGTTTTCAGTTTACTTTTTGAAGATCTGTTAGTGCCATTAGTGTCATTGGGGGAGGGGGGGGGGGGGGGGGGGGGTCATTTAATAATACTTTTGTCAGTTACACTTCAAATCATGTGAAAAACTCCGTATTATTCAGGGTCATGACAATAGGATGTGGCGTCAGCGAAGGACTGAAAAGCACAGGTTAATTTTTTTTTTTTTTTACTTTTTTTTTTTATGGGAAGGTCACAGATAAAGTTTTTGTTGTCCACTTCAGTAACATTGAATAGTCTTATTCTGAGGATGCAAGGTGATTAAGCGCTCCCTTTCAAATGTTTCCTATGAAAACATCTGCTATTTTCTCTCTAATCAGATATTTCTGTCCAATTACATTGTTCCAAAAAAAAATCACATGGAAACAAGATGAGGCACTTGATTATGTTGTTACCATCCAAATACAGGGATATAAACATACACCAGGAAACAGCTTTCTGAAAGTTTAATTGAAAGAATATGCTGTTTAAGTCTGTTTCGGGGCCCCAGGAAGTCATTCAGACGATGCATTTTCTTTTGAGGAAAGTCGTATAGAGGCTGAACTTCAAAAAGTAATGTATTATGCATTTGGTATCACAGAGGTCCTTTCTGTGTTCTAAATATAAAAGGGTAACTAGTTTCCACTTAAAGTTCAATGCATTTCCACAGTTGTGGAATTGCCTCAAAGACTTTTATTGTTCTAAACATATTCTAAATATTTCATGCTAACTTTTAACAAAAACCTTATTACTTTGATCTTGTGTTTAATCTCTTTACTTATCTAGATAAACTGAATATCTGCTCATTTAAAGGAACAGTTCACCCAAAATGAACATTTTGTCATCATTTACTCATATGACTTTCTTTATTCCCAAAAGAAGATGTATCAGAATGACAACTATAGTCACAATTTGCTTATACATATATGGAAAAAAGCTGTGAAAGTGAATGGGGGAATAAGACACAACATAAAAAAACACGAAAATGAAGAAATGTTCATTTTGGGCGAACATTTGTTTTAATTAGCAGCAGCTGATCTCATGAAAACTGTACACATGTTCTTTCGAGATTTTAGAGAGAACGGACTAGGGGTATGGAGCTAGAATTGTGTCTTTATTACATGTGAGAAAATAAATGGAAAAAAAAGTTTGAGAGAAAAAGTTCACACTGATAGCAAAAAAGCATTTCATGAGAGAAAAAAGAATATTTGAGAGAAAAAAGTTCTCATACCAATAGCAAAAAATAACTATATTTGAGACTGGCCCCACCCATGACACAATTTTCACAGCGAAAGCTAAATCCTGACACAAGAGCAAGAAATTGCATCGAGAGCAAAGAAAAGCGTTTTGAGAGAAACACTTTTTTTTTTAGAGAAAATGTTTTCACACTGATAGCAAAATATATATATATATATATATATAAGTATTTTGAGAGAGATTTTTTTTCTCAGAAATAATTTTAAACATTTCAAATTTATATATTTTTTATGTTCTATGAGAAAATACTTCCTATCAAATCTTTTTTTAGTCTCAAATATTATTAATTTTTGCTATTGGTATGAGAACTTTTTTCTCTCAAATATTCATTTTTCTCTCATGAAATGCTTTTTTGCTATCAGTGTGATAACTTTTTCTCTCAACCTTTTTTTTTCTCTCAGATCATTTATTTTCTCGCATGTAATAAAGACACAATTCTAGCTCCATAGGTTTCTGAGCATTCAAAACAAAAACAATTTTCTCTTTGCAGTAAATTGCAACATAAATGTTTTCTTGCATAGCCTGCCTTCTTAGAATTTGTGCCAATCAGTTCTGCTGGTTTAGGAAGTGAAAATGCTGTACAAATGTCTCTCTACAAATGGTACATTTACCAACATCCCATTTCCTTTAAAACTGCAAAAATTAGTCCAAATATCAGAAATGAGTTTTTCAGAAAGTCTGAACTTGGTAAGAATACAATGATAAACATAATATTATAATTTATAATGTTAACATTTTAATATTTATAATTATTTTATTTGATTTTATTTGTTAAATGTATACTATTATTTTATCATTAAACAAAATACATTTCAGAAAAATACTTTAAAAATACTGTAAAAAAATACTTTATTTTACAGATGTAAAACAAAAACAATTTCAAATTCACATGACTTTCTTTCTTCTGTAGAATACAAAAGGATATATTTAGCAGAAAGTTGCATTTAAGTGACCTATCCCTGCATTTATATACTGTAATACACAAGATAAGCCTAAATAAGCCTCATATTTCTCACATCCTACATTATTATTATTAATATTCACCAACACTTCTTTCAACACTTTACATCACCTGTGTGAAAGACCCAAACAGAGACAACATAAAAGAAGAGAACAAAACATTTTTGGTGTGTGTTGATGTTTTTTTTATGACTACCAAAGGCTGTGACAGAGCTAGTTGTAAGAGAGAAACAAAAATGTCTTTGTTTCTGGTCAGAGCTCTGACAAAAGTGGTACGAACACAGTTAGTGAGGGAAGAGTGTGAATAATGATACTGTAAGGTAAGCTCTCTCTGTCTATCTCTCTCTCATGTTATGTACACACACACACACACCACACACACACACACACACACACACACACACACACACACACACACACACACACCATCTTTGTCAGCGTCTTTGTTTCTATCTCTCTCTCTCTCACTCACACAGTTGAGAAGAGAGAGATAACATGCAGATCGTTAACATGGTTGGTGGCGGAGGGAGGGAGAAAGCTTGGCGACTGGCCCGCCCACTCATGCCCCCTAGCCTTATAAAGAACCTTAAGAATAGGAAAGACCCTCTGAGAGAGCCGAGCCAAACACCCGAAACAGCACTGTGAGAGCTGGGACGAGTCTGAAAGAGAGCGAGAGAGAAAGAGAGAGAGAGAGGATTATAGGTCACTGCATTCATGGATGAACAAGGAGGTGAGTCTATGACAACCACTCATTTGAACGCACACTTCACCATATTGGGTTCATGCAGGGCAGGATGTAATTTGGAGGACAAAGGAAGGAAGGAGCAAGAAAAAGAAGTACAAAACTTCAGGACAATGTTTGGATCACATTATCTTGAGCTGGATGACTGGAAATATACTCAAAATGAACAACACCAAAAATCTCATTTTGTGTTTTTTGCTCTAAATCAAGCTTTCTAAAGAAAATATAATAGTACTCACTAGTACTTAGTTATGAATGAGTGGACATTTATTCATCTTTGTTTGTTACTTTGGGCAGATAGTTCAGGAATTATGTGTTTTAGTCTCCCGCATGCTTTTTTATTGGTTTTCTAAGTAAAGATCTGTTGTTTGCCGACCTAACTAATTGACTAGTGATTCAAATGACATAATTAGCATTTTGCATCTTAAATCAGTGACATGATATCAATGGAAATTCCAGAAAGGCATCATACACCCCAAAACGTTTTCCTAAAAGGCTTTGAAATGTTCTTTGAAGCATGCTGTTTTTTATTAACTGTTTGACTGCCTGTCAAACAGTTAAAAAGTTCACGCGTCGGATATATTTACTACCTTAGAAGCACTATTGTAGATCAGGATAATCCACCATTGTTCTGAGATCTTGCACTTTGGCTTAGACATGCAAACGAATAAGCAATGTAAATAAAGGAAGATAAAAAAAAATGCAGCAATCCTCTGCAGGCTGTTTGATCGTCTGAAGCATCAGGTTTCAGCATCTGGTGTCCATCTAAGAGCTTTAGCAGAGAGTTTAAGCAGGACTGAGAGCGCCGAGGCAGCATCAGGAAGAGAGAGAGAAAGATTGCATAACCCTAGAGGATTTCTTCCTGAGAGTGGACAGGACATCTGGTAACTGACAAAACATCCCACGTGTTACCATGACAAAAAATGATGTTAGTTAGTCGGAGCGGCAATATGTCTCATGGAGTTTTGCATTCTTGCTCGAGGCAAGGAATTGCAGGAATGATTTCGATAGGAGAAGTTCTGTTTCTTTCTCATGCTAAAATGAGAAAACATGTACTTACTGTGCCATCTTCAACTAAGTGCCTTGAGCAAACTAAACTTCCTCTAGCTGACACAACAAGGTCAGTGTAGATGTTCCTCATTATTCCAGTCATGTGCAATTGAGGAAGTCCCACCCCTCCCGCACTCTTTTAGAGGCAACTGAAGTAATTCCCTTTTATTTAAAGGGCTATACTTCAAAAGTACAATGCATCTTTGGACAAGACAGGCTTTTCAAAAGTGGAATTTGTTTTATAAAGAGTAGAAATAACAAATAAAGGGACCGTTTTTGAAGTACTTATTTAAATTTGAGGTGAAATATAGGACATATAGGAAAATGTTGCATGCTAAATGTATTCTTGCTGTATTGGTATATTGCATGTCATTGTAAATAGCATGTGTAGGTACAGGGCTCTATAGTCACAAGTTATTGAGATCTCTCATGACTTACCATACTTTAGATGTATGAGTGATGCGTGGGTTGAGTGTGACGTCAATCTTTACCACTGTCCTCAAATGTGGTCTTCTCGTGACACGTCCGTGATAACATTTGCCATAGACAAGCTTTGCTTGATAAATCTATGAAGAGAAACATTATGAAACTTAATTAATACTATCAAATGACATCTACACTGTAATGAATAAAAGCTATATCTTTGCAGTTAAGAAGTTGTTCTGAGATGTTGCAGCTGAAAGGTTGTATACTGTCTATCTGACTATTGTACCTTTTCAAACATGAAAGTAGAAGATGTGAATTATTGAGAAAATGTAAGCTTAGTAATACAGTACTAATCTTTACTGAAAATGCAAGTGATCACCAACTACAAACCACTCACTAAAAGCTGATTAACATCAATTAGGTTTCGGTTCAAATTTACAAGTTAGGGCACATAATACAACTTGTGCATGTATTTTATTTGGCTGCAAAATAAAACAAAACATCTCATTTTTGAAAAACGGAAAGTCTCTGATAATTCAATCTAAAGGTAATTTTTAAAATGATCATGTAAATCAATTAGATAAAGTAAATGTGGAATTACAATACATCTGTAACACAAATTAATGACTGCAAACGATGCAAAGAGCAATCGCAACTGACTTTTATGAAACTTTCCTACTTAATTAAACATTTTGCTCATGGCCAATTTGACTGCCAGGAAAACGCCTCGGTGGTTACGTATGTAACCCTCATTCCCTGAAGGAGGGAACAGAGACGTAGTCGACGTGTCGACTGATTGGGATCACGCTTAGGGAATTGTTAAAACGGGCCAATGCACATTGGCGTGAGTGAAATGCATCACACACTCCGCCCCCGCAGCGCAGGTATAAATACGGAAGTGGCTGCATGCACTAGTTGTTTTTCGCTGAGGAGCCGAGTGTAACTCGGAATCAGCGGTGGTCCAGCAATAGTGGCGACAGGACATACATCTCCGTTCCCTCCTTCAGGGAACGAGGGTTACATACGAAACCGAGACGTTCCCTTTCAGTCGTTCACGTTCGACGTAGTCCTACTGGCGAAAGACGCGATGTAGGGAACGAGGGCCTTAACAGGAAGATAACTCACAGGCCTTAGGGGGAGACGAAGATCCTCTGTCCAAAAGGCAGCGGCCGCCGGACACAGGTGCACCTTTGTCGCGACAGACCGCTACATTGGAGGGATAGCCTCGTAACCCAGCACCTCTCCTCCGTCAAGGATAGTCAAAGATAAGTGATATTAGGCTAAATATCTCCACTGCATTTGATGACTCTTCTCTCCCGCCACTATGCACTAGTATCCTGAGTCACTTTGAGCTTGTAACTCTGCCTCAGTTACAAGATATTGTAGGCAAGCTCAAACCCTTGCCCTTAAATGGTTTCAATCCTACTTGATTAGTAGAAGGTTCTCTGTTAGTATTGGTGACTTTACTTCTAATGCAGTGTCTCTTACTTGTGGGGTCCCTCAAGGTTCTATTCTTGTCCCGATTTTATTCTCTTTGTTTATGCTTCCCCTGGGATCGATATTTAGGAGACATGGCATCTCCTTTCACAGTTATGCTGACGATACCCAAATCTATTTACCCCTGAGAGCAAATAACATGGGTTTGGATATTCTGTTGGCTTGTCTAGCGGAGGTAAAGGCTTGGATGTCCCTAAATTTTCCCTATAGAAGAGCAAAATGCTCTTCCCTCCCTAAAGAAAAAAATATGCCTCCCTAAAGAAGGCAAAACTGAGATTATAGTCTTTGAATCATCAGAAGCTGCTAGTTCCTGTTGCTTAAATTTTGGCCCTCTGTCTCCATGTGTGAAACCATTAGTAAAGAATTTGGACGTGCCATTCGATAGTGGTCTTAAATTTGACAAACAGATCAGTATGGTAGTCAAGACCAGTTTTTTTCACCTCAGAGTCCTAGCTAAAGTTAAATCATTTCTCTCTTTTAAGGACTTGTTAAGTGATACATGCCTTTATTTCAATAAGGCTCGACTACTGTAATTCCCTGTATTTGGGCATTAACCAAGCACCACTCAACCGTTTGCAAATGGTACATAATGCAGCTGCTTGGCTTCTTACTGGTGTACGCAAACGAAATCACATTACTCCAGTTCTGAAATCTCTGCACTGGCTCCCAATCCATTACAGAATTGATTTTAAAGTATTGATGCTGGTTTTTAAATCCTTGAATGGATTGGCTCCTGTATATATGTGGACACGGTGGAGGATTCCACTCGAGCCCGACAGCCTCGGCGGCCCGTTTCAGCATAGCTGACATTTCTGGATCTGGCTCAGGCAACGTTACACTCCCAGGGGGAGATAACGCAGCCGAGTCATCATTTCCAGAGGTCAGCTCACCTGCAGATGCTGCAATCGGCATCCTGTCCTCTGGAGGGGCCCCGAATGAAACAGCTGGTTGGCCCATTACAGAGGGACCAGCGCACTCAACGGGGGCTCCACAGGCTGCGGTGTGATAGAGAAGTGAGGGGACTAAAGGGATTGGTTACCAGATGGAGAAGCCTCACTATGATCCTCTAATCACCCATCCTACACAACGCCGTAGCGGGGCATGGTAATGGAGACTCCACCTTCATGAAGGCGAGTCTTGATCTCAACACCGCGATAGTCATGTTCTCGAAACTATCCACAAAAGCTGCTTCAGCGTGCTGAATATAGATAAATATAGGCTATACATATATATTTATATTATATATATATATATATATATATATATATATATATATATATATATATATATATATATATATATATATATTTATATATATATATATATATATATGTATTATATACAAACGCACCCGTGTTGCTATTTCAGGAAATGGGACCAGTCACCAGTGCCGGAGCACACAGGGGAAAGCCCGCTGCAACACTGAACAGTGAACTGAAACAGTGAAGCACTCACTTCTTTGCCCACTAACAAACCGTCAACAAACACACAGAAATGATGCTGTTAAAACAGCAGTTGAGAGCTCAGAAGCTCGATATCACAGCTGCACTCGTGCTGTAGAACCACCAGCACTGGGAGAGTCTTTCAGAAGAAAACCGACACACTCGATCGTTGTAATATAACAACTCTCTTCAGAGACATCGACATGAAGACCGATCGGCTCCGAAGCGAAAGACAACTTGTGCGTGCATCCACTTCCGTATTTATACCCGTGGCGCGGGAGCAAAAAAATGCGAATTATGTCATTTGAATCACTAGTTAATTAGTTAGGTCAGCGAACAACAGATCTTTAATTAGAAAAATAATTTTAAAAAAAGCATGTGGGAGACTAAAACACATAGCCTATAATACCTGAACTATCTGCCCAAACTAACAAACAAAGATGTATAAATGACCTCTCATTTATTGGCTCGTTTTAACAGTAGGCCTACTCAAAGATGACAGGCTCCCTAAGCATGATCCCAATCAGTCGACGCGTCGACTATGTCGAACGTGAGCGACTGAAAGGAAAGCACATTTTATGTGTCCTCCAGCGTCTTTCTAGAATGCAGCGCTTTCTTATTTTACTTTTTAATTAATCAATCCAAATCACTGGTGGGGTTAACATGCTCAAACAGATTGCAAGTGTTACTTTACACAACTACATTGAAGACATGCATTTGAGTGGGTGGGGTAGAAATGGAAATGACTGAGCAATGAAAACTATGATTAAAAAAAGTATCTTGGACTACATTCTAATACAGGAAAATTACATACATACTGCTCGGGCTTGACTGGTCAGGTTTGAATGGAGAAAGATGCCACAGTGAATGAAACATGTGTCTTGTTTTTCAGAGATTAATGATAATTGTGAGGACATATTATTCTCTTTCACAATCAGGCTTCCTTTGGTTTGTTGGCTGAGATGTTTGTTTGTCAATGTAACAATTATTTTTATAAGCAGAGATAAAGCCTCTGTGTTCCAAACTTTAAGAAAAAAAAAACTGGCCCAATGTAAAGGATTTTTTTCACAGATGTTTTTACTGTATTTTGAATTACATTGTGATTGTGTTGTGTTTTAGGATTAAGGAAAAGTCTGTAAACCTAACGGATAATGTCCTGATATAAAAATTGCCTACCAGAAGAAGGTTTTGTTTTCTACTGTTTTTTATTTTTTTCTACTTCTTACAGTGCAGGTCAAAGGGGATCATGACATTGCAAAAAAAAAAAAAATTATGTCAAATATTTAATATGCTAAATATATGTTGAAAGCAAGTCACAATGAAATCGAAATGGATAATTCTTGTTTTATTTTTTATGGAAAATTGCTGTATTTATTCTAAATGATTTATCAATGACCATCATTATTTTTTGAAGTGTATGTGCCCTTGTAATCTTTAATCAAAAAACAACAACAACAACTTCCCCTTCCTCTTGCAACATCTCTTATCGGTTTCACTTTATTTTGGTGGTCTCTTTAACACATTTTGTTGATTACATGTAACTTTGCACCTACATATCTACTAACTCTAATTAGAGTGTTAGAAAGTATTAGTAGACTGGTAGGGTTAGGGTTAGAATAAACTGACATGTGGCTGCAAAGTTACTTATAGGAAGTAGAATGTCTGTTGGGGGATCATCACAATGAAGAGTTAGCAGATATTAAGCAGACAGTCTACTAATACTCTAATGAGACTTAGTTCACATGTAGTTGCAAAGTTACTTATAGTCAACAGAATGTTAAAATGGACCATCAATATAAAGTGTTACCCTCTTCTCTTCTCTGATTTGTGTTCACTGGTGTGTGGGCGGGGCATCCTGTCAATCACATAAGATCACAGCAATAGCAAAGTATAACGATTCAATTATCCAATCCATTCCCGATGAACACAATAATCCAGCCCTACATTCTTTCTTGTTCGAAAAGCCGCTTCACTCGGGTATATGTCACAATATGGAAGAAAAGACTATTGTGACTTCCGTTTCATGCTGTCTTTAAGGATTTGTTTTTAGATTTAAAATATATTTAATTTAAACCTTCAAATTAAATATAGTACATATTACACAATGTACTTTAAAGGTTAACAAAAAAACGACTTACAATCTTAAAAAACATTTGTTAATGCATATAAATATATAAATAAATCTATTATTTAAAAAACAATAATATTTCTATAAAGATATTTAGATAGCAATACATTTCTGGACATTATTGTTCATTATGAAATACTAGTTTTAAACCTTTATGGAATGTTCTGTAGTCATTAGTCATTTCACAACTCAGCAACATGGAACACAGACATGCTCACTTCCTCTAACCCCAAAACAGCTCACAGCAGTTGAAATAAACATCCTTTTCTGGCTGAACAAAACCTTGGAGGAAGCCTGTCCTGAATATTTCTGAGGTGCTGAAATGTATACATCACACTTTACAAGGTCACTTCATTAATACACAGAGGAAATAAGATGGTGTAGTTGTGTAGAACTTTACATAGTCTCCTAAAAACAACAAATAAATGATGTCATAATTAGGCCTTTCCTGTTATGACAAAAACATCCTTATCTTGGTTTATTATGGAGATCAAAGCTCAGATCTTAACTTTCCCCAAATCATAGAAAGTAATATTCAGATCTGAGAAGAAAAAAGAACACCACTAAGACTTAGAGAACTAAGAACATCTAAAGAAGAACACTAAGATTTTGCATTGGCATGTCTCTCTTCTGAAGAAGGTTGGTGGAAGACATCTGCAGGGAATCTGTCCTTCTCAGACACAAATGTGTTTGTGCTGACAAGTCCATGTTAACCACAAGATCACACTGGCACGCGGTTCAAACATGGGTGTGCAAAAGCTATTCTCTCTTATGGAAATTCTGAGTGCAAGTTTTTTAAACCGCTAGACACTTTCAGTTGGCTCATTTCTCAGTCTGTAAGACCTCATAATGCATCAGCTAAAGAGGCTTCTTGGCTCTCACATAAAAACACTCTGATTGCTTTCAAATTGACTTCATTAGATAGCATAGTAGGCCTAAAGTGGCAAGAAAGGCACAATTCATTTTATTATCTCTCTAAGAAAAGCATTACACTCAGATGAATGGGAAATGTACACTCAATGGAAAAGCATTTGTTACTTTAAGTCTTGAATGACTGCTAGCTAATAGGCTACAGTGAGGTCAAAAATACTATGACGAGATATTACAGGGTTTCATCAGTGTAAGCTCTGGATCAGGCCATATTATTTATTCATACCACTTAGGCTGCTTTTGGCGGAAGGCGCTGTACTCACGCCATAAGAGTTTGTTTCCAGATAGTGTTTATCATCCATTCTGCTTCATAAATCCTAGATCTTGGCATTTAAAGTACTTCCCTGCTGGGGGAAGATAAACATCTTCCTTAATTGACGACTATTCAAAAGTTGACGTATTTAATACAAAATAAAACGTATTATACATTTTTTTTATTTCATTCATTTTTATTAAATAATAAGAGTTTTACATTTCATGTTGAATTCATTTCAAATAATATTTTAAAATATGGTGTTTAGGTATATTTACACAGGCTGTTTTCTCCCATCTAGAGGTGAAATTGTATATGACTACCAACTGAATATTACTTTCTAGCCCCTCCCATTCCGAGGGCGTTTTAACTCCTACGGTGGCCACGTTGTTGTTTTAATTCTCTCTTTCGCTTCCTTGGTGACTCTGTTACATGTCCTAAAAAGAATAGGCGTGATCCTCCATCTTCAACAGGCTTTCAAATCTGCCGGCAGTCGCTAGTAATCTCCCCCTAGCATTCGTCACTGTGCCACTCACTGTAAAAAAGCAAAAGGCGAAGCTTGAATTTCCAGGTATGTCCCTCTTTGGCTAATGTACTGTATTTTCAAGATGGAGGCGCAACATGGCTGCCGCCATTCGAGCGACACGCTTGTATGTATTCTGCATGGCAGATTCTACGCTTACGAGAATACTTGATTAGTTGGTGGAAGTAATTACACATGAATAAGCACATATAATTTTGAAAGAACAAAGTGATTTTTGCTAAAAATCAACTAAAAAAAATACACAGTGTAGCTTTAATGAAGCTCAGAGGTGGCATGAACAGCATATGAATGAAACATTAATCAGGTAACACTTTACAATAAAGTCTCATTTGTTAACTTTAGTTAATGTATGAACTTACAATGAGCAATACATTTGTAACCATATTTATTCATCTTTGTTAATGTTAAATTAATAAAAACAAAAGTCTTCATTGTTTGTTCATGTTAGTTTAGAGTGCATTAACTAATGTTAACAAATACAACATTCAATTTTCGAAATGTATTAGTGAATGTTGAAATTAATAAGATTAATAAATGCTGTAGAAGTATTGTTAATTCTTAGTTCAAGTTAACTATAGATAACGTCTCGGTTGCGTATGTAACCCTCGTTCCCTGAATAGGGAGAATGGAGACGTTACGTCGTGACGACGAATGGGGTTTCGTTTAGAAAGCCTATCAACTTCGAGTATTACAAAACGAGCAAATGGCAAAGGAAATGCCATGGGTCTACGGAATTAGCATAGCGTAACTCCTCCCCACCTCGTGGGTATATAAGGAAGTACGCTGGCAACACGCAGTTATGTTACCTGCTGAGGAGCCGAGACTGAACTCAGGCTTTTCCAGCGGTACAGCGGAAGTGGCAGGGAGACGTTTCCTTTAGTAGTCACTACGAGTTACGTCGTGACGACAAATGGGGTTCGCAGTTTAATCATACCACCTCGGCTGTCTTCCAGTGCCAGCGTAAGTCTGTCTATGTAAGCTCCCTGACGTGAGACTGGCACTGATGAAGGATCCTACTTAACACAGTAATACCAAGGTAAACTGGGAAACATATCTCAGTGGAAATATGCAACACAATGCCTACCTTAAAATACACATGTGGCCTGAGAGGTGGGTAACATATGGAGAAACACTGGAGTATCCAGCACGCAGGGTGAAATCTTTCTACTCCAGGGGTGTCAAGGCGGCTTGCCAAGGGAAAGACATGCTGCAGGCATAGACTCTGGTGTTGACGTCAACAGTGCTGGAGGAACTCAGGGCTTCTTGGGGAAACTCACCTGAGGAGAATATCGCACGTATCCAGTCCGAGGAGTGGAATGGTGAGCAAGCGATGACACAGAGCGGGTCCTATCACCGGCCACTGGGGGTGAGTGCATGAGAGGACACTGGCTCCACTCGGAGATTGTAGAATCTGGCGAATGTGTTGGGTGTCGCCAGCCTGCAGCTCTGCAGATGTCTGTTAGCGAGGCGCCATGAGCCCAAGAGCAAGCCACACTCCGAGTGGGCCTTCACACCAAGGGGGCATGGTCGACCTTGCTGCTGGTATGCCAAAGCAATGGCGTCCACTATCCAGTGAGACAGCCTTTGCTTGGAGAGAGCCTTTCCCTTCAGCTTCCCACCATAACAGACATAGAGCTGGTCTGAGGCCCTGAAACACTGCGTTCTGTCTACGTAAGCACGGAGGGCATGGGAAGCTGAAGGGAAAAGCTCTCTCAAAGCAATGGTGTCCACTATCCAGTGAGACAGCCTTTGCTTGGAGAGAGCCTTTCCCTTCAGCTTCCCACCATAACAGACATAGAGTTGGTCTGAGGTCCTGAAACACTGCGTTCTGTCTACGTAAGCACGGAGGGCGTGTACTGGACAGAGCAGTACCAAGGCTGGGTCTGCCTCCTCCCGGGGCAGCGCTTGCAGTTTCACCACCTCGAAAGGGAGTGGTGGGAACCTTGGGCACGTATCAAGGATCCCTGAATTCCAGGCACGCTTCAACCGAAAATGGCTGCCGGCCCCTTACCCTCTTGATGGAGGCCAATGCAACCAGGAGTGCTGTCTTCATAGACAGGATCTTAACCTCGGCTGATTGCAAAGGCTCAAACGGAGCTCTCTGCAGGGCAGATAATACCACTACGAGGTCCCAAGAGGGTACGAGGGGACAGCGAGGAGGATTTAATCTCCTATCTCCCCTCAGGAACCTGATGAGCAGGTCATGTTTCCCCAGGGACTTACCTTCAACTGCGTCATGATGTGCGGCGATTGCGGCAACATACACTTTGAGGGTGGAGGGAGACAGCCTTTGCTCCAACCCTTTTTTCAGGAAGGGAAGCATGACACTACCTCCACAGAAAGGAGGTCCCTACCGCGCCCAGAAATACACGGGCTAAACATCTTTAAAAAGATGTGCCACGTGCAAGCTCTTTTTGTGAGAGGAAAGCTTTCAGAAGTGCTGAAGTGCCCAGGGAGAAACACACACGCTGTTGCAGACCACTGCACAGATCAGCAAGCAGGAATGTGAATCTCGCTGGAACACGCCGTCACACCAACACAGACTGGAAGCTGCTTGTCTCGAAAATTCTCAAAGATAATCAGAGAATAGGCTGCAGGAGTGAAGAGGACCTCTTGGCTCCAAAGTAGAAACATAACTGCGTGTTGCCAGCGTACTTCCTTATATACCCACGCTATGCAATTTCAGCAGACCCAAGGCATTGTCATTGGCTCGTTTTGTAATACTCGAAGTTGATAGGCTTTCTAGGCGAAACCCCATTTGACGTCACGACATAACTTGTAGTGATACGAAAGGGAACTAATGTTAACTAATGAAACATTAAGTGTTACCATGAAATTATACTCTAAATATTAAATTAAAACTGCAATCAGTGAGTCATTCAGTCATTCATTCAACCGATTCATTCAAACAGCTGATTCATTCATCTTTACGGCTGTCTGAAAGTTTAACAGTGCAAGTTTTTTTTTTCTGCACAACTATAATTGAATCTTTGATGACTGAATAAGTGCACTGCAGTTTACCTTTATTCCACAAGGTGGCAATGTCTGATACACATTGATGAAATGACTTTTCACTCATTGTCACTGCAGGCAGAAAACAAAAGAATAGGAAGTATCATCAGCAAAACTTGAAATGGCTTAGTGATTTACTGCAGAGTACTGAAAAAGTAATGAACTGTAATCAAATATTAGTGTCACTGTCGCTTGATGGTGGATCTGGTGAAGAAGCTGTCAGCGATCAAAATATTGATTCTGAAGATGTTGAAAATGATAGTTTTGAGAATATGTTTGAGATCGTGAATATGAGCTAGATGCTGAATGTACAATGAGCTCTGACGAGGACATTCAGTAATGAAACACCTTTGTGTGACTTAAAAAGTCCTACAAACTCATGAAGAAAAAACGTTTATAATCACAATACCATTTTATGCTATCAGATAGCTTTTTACAGTTAATCCAGGTACTTTGTTTTTTGTAATCTAAACCACATTTGAATGAAGAACAGAATTTCGTTCTTTCATTGTTTGAAAGAAAACCTATGTGCATTTGATACATGACAATACAAAACAACCCAAAGACATCACAACTTGACACCTTTGATATCACGCTTTCTCACGAATGTTTTGCAAGAACCACTGTCTATCAGAGTTCTCTATGTAGGGTGTGAAGTGACACATATCATTATTTACCATGTCTCAAGAGTGTCACATTGACTTAGATTACCTCATAAAAGCTTCCTCAGGTTCCTAAAGCAAGTTAGTGCAGGTGAACCTTACAGAGAAGATATTAAACCTGATGTAACACGTTTAGTCACGGATTTAGACTACAGTGACTCTTTAGTCTGATGAGACATAATGAAAACTGTCCGTGCTACTATGCTTTCAAAGGATTTAGTATATGACGACATTGTCTCAATTATGGCTGATCTATGGAGAACTTTAGAGAAACACCCGAGGTAGAAAAAAAGTCTGTTTACTTGAGATGCATGACTGTGCTCTGACGTATCTCTTGTGTTCCAGTCAATAAAAGATTCACAGCTGAGACATGTAGGTTGCTATACAAACATCTATGACCATCATTTCACAAAGAAACCTTTTTTGTGTGTGTTTCCCTTTTCTCAAGAGGAAATGGAACTCAGTTTTGTAATAACGTTCTGTTAAGTAAGGCAAGCAACACGCCACTGGTGCCAAAGGTTGTTTTTGGCCCTTGTCTCTATATCAGTAACAACTTGCATTTGGCATAAACTCAGAGACATTTTGCAGTACAGCTCTGAGGTGATGCATTTTTTCTGTCTGGAAGAATGCAATAAACATAGTGTAGAAGAGTGTTTATCCACAAAAGACCATTGATTGAGTTGCTTGATTCTAATGTTATTTTGTTAGCATAACAGCTGATTTTCTTCGCAATCTGCTAACGTTCTGTCCTGTCAAGCGACGTATTCCCAAGAGACCTGAAAGAATAAATAAGGCTGACTTAATCAGAAGTGAAAAGCATTTTCAAAATATAAAGGGTTGTGCTATAAGGGATTTTTAAACGTATTGCCAAAGTTTTAAATTTGATAGGACTGCATAAAATAATACGAATACTGCAAAATCATGCACGAAAAACACCAAGGCTAATGTTAATCTTAGATTTCCGATGGGAATCCTAATAGTCCTAATGGGAATATGTATAACGTCATTCATGGTTAATTTACAAGGGATTTCCTCTGACTTTAAGAACCACAAGGATGTAAATTTAAGTTCTTTGATAAATCAGACAGTTGTCGTAGTTCTTACAACAATTTTTTAGCTTAGTCTTACATAAACAGACGTGATGTGATGTGACTTTGGACACTTGTGTCTCTTTGTTTAAGAACTTAGCAGTGTTTCTTTGCTTCCTTTACATTGTACAATAGATAGCAACAGTTAGACCATGCTACTAGCATTCAAAAGTAATTAGTACTTGAAATTGATGCATTCAAGTGACAGTAAGACATTTACTCCCGATTTCACAGACAATACTTAAACCTAGTCCAAGACTAAAATGCAGGTTTGAGCTGTTTTAACTGAAAGCAACTTGCACTGACATATATTAAAATGTGTCAGTGCCATTGTTTTGTCTCAAGATGCACACCAGGCCTAATAATGTTACACTTTATTCAGATAAATGCTGTTCTTTTGACATAATTCATCAAAGAATGTTGCAAAGAACTCATCAAAGAATTATTAATTTGATTGATAATAATGTTTCTTGAGCAGCAAATCAGTAGAATGATTTCTGAAGGATCATGTGACACTGAAGACGTAGCTTTGCAATCACTGGAATAAATTCTATTTTAAAATATATTACTGTTTAAACTATATTACTGTTTTGCTTTATTATGTTTAAATAAATGCAGCTTTGGTGTGCATAAGAGACTACATAAAAAAAATCTCATCCTCTAATCTAACAATGAGTGTTTTCATTGTGTCCAGGCAACACTGAAGATTATCCAAACACAAACATGCGTTCAATTCAGGGAAGGAAACCTATATTAAGGAACCTGAAAAAAACACTTTAAAAGACAGAGACTGACCACTCTCCATTATAGACTTATCAGGACAATAAACAACCCTGCACTGAGTAAAATATTTGGGTGGAATATGTTGTAAAAAGAACAATAGAGCAATTTGTTCTGGATAACAGCAACAAGAGTCAAAAGAATAATATTCGGTCATCATATTATCACCCTCATGTTGTTCCAGACCCATATGACCTTATGTCTCTTATGGAAAACACAAGGTGAACTGTATTCTTAAATCTGACCACTTCTCTTCATGCACTGCATTTACAGCATGCAGCAGATGCTATTTCCCCGAAGAAATAGCACTTCTCTTCTTGCTAGGAAAAAAAAAAAACGAAATCTACTTCCCCTCATTCCATTCACTTGTCTGGAACACAAAGAGTGAATTTATGAGGAATATCCTGGGAATTTCTTTTCCATAAAGGAATGGGGCTGTCAAGCTATAAAAAATGACATGAAACTGTCATAAAATGAATCATTTGCTGTATTCCAGACATTTGCTGTATTCTTCAGAGAAACAGACTGGAATTTAAGTTGAATTTTAATTTTTGAGTGAGCTATTGCTTTAAGGGAACAACAGCTGAGCTATTTGTTCTGGAAAATAACATATGCTGCAACATGCAATGAATGAAGGAAAGTGGTTATTTAAAAGTGAGTTATTTCTGTATCTCATTTCTGACATACTGTATAGCCTAGTATATGATTGCATGAACTGGACACATCTTTCATCCATTGTGTCCTCTTATGAAGAGAGTTCCCCTAATCATTTTTAAATAAAACATTTTAATAAAAATTATATTCTGAGAAATAATTCTTTGCATGCAAATGGTTAAGAAGATGTGTCTTCAGACCTTTAATGTTTCCCAAACACTTGGATGCCACTGACTTGCATGCCAAAGACAGAAGCTTCAGTTCCAGAGACACAGATCATCAGTATGCAGCTCACACTCAGGTTATCTAAAGTAATTCAGTTCCAAAACGAGTGCACGACTCACTGCACTAGGGAATTCCGCTCACTGCCGCCCGTGACGTCACGTCACTGCAAACCTGCATGGCTCCACATGCACAATGGGTGTTTCCCCAAAATCACACGCATATTCATGCCAAGCAAAGATTCAGTCGTTACTCAAATATTGAAATCCTAATACTGATCCTTAATCCTGAAAAGTGGACAGGAATCGGTAAACAGTCAGTTCACTGGGACTTACCACAGAAACCTCGACAGTCGGTGACAGACACCGTCCTCAGCGGTTTTAAACGCCCTGCGCGTGTCCTGATGGGTAGGTGAAAAGCGCAACAAGGCGCGCGGATTGAAATGCTTCAATCCTGGCATTTATTTTGTTTCTACTTTCCGCTTCATTGCATGAGATCATGCGAGCCTGTCCTTTTAAGCAAACATTATCATGTGGCTTTGAGCTTGCAAGGACTAGAAATAGGCCTAAACTAATAGCGTAGCCTACAGGGGGAGATCTGTTCTTTTTTAATGTGTGCCACTGCCAAACGTAATATTTCCACATGTGCCTGCTTCAAATTAAAGCAGTGTGGAAACTAATCGTTTTTTTTAGATGTCTCGTTAAATTGGAGTCAAGTACCTACACAACAAAACTTTACCAGAGTTTGAATGTCTGTAAACATGATCATTTTAAATCTTGTACACAAATGTACTGTAATCAGATTTACTTAATTGTGTCATACCCCATCACCATCCTTATTTAATTTTTAAAAAATATATATATTTTAATGGAAAAACGCCAGAACAAATCAGCCTCTAAAAACTTGTGCTGATGTTATACAGATTTATACCATGGTCTGGGTGAATACTCGATTCTGATTGGCTGCAGGGTGTCCGTTAAAAAGTGATAGAGGACACCTAGTAAAGAAGTTCTGGTGAAACTGCCTGTTTACCATTCGAAATTAATAAATAAATGCGCTGCCTACAACAGCTGTGAGTAACCATAGCAACAGGCAGTCCACACAGGGCGCGCGCCTCGTTCAGGGTCCTGGGTTGTGCGATGATGCAATCGGCTGTTCTGGGACTAATACAACAATGAGCGACTTCGTTATTTCATCTTCAGTCTCTCACACTGCTCTCACGGACTGACGGAGCCCAGTAAGCCCGCAGACTGCTCTCGCATCGATGGCCTGTCACAGACATTATTTGACGGCTCTCCAGTCCAGCATCGGAGAGTCGACCTAACGTTACAGCGGTGCTTCGGAGGTTGTGGTTAGTGTAGACAAGTGTAACACATAGTGTTTTATGTGTAAAATAAAAAAAAAATAACTATGCCTTTGTGTTTCATGAACTAAAAATGCATTTTTGAACCTGGTTCTACAAGCTGAGCGGACTATGAATATGACTGCGGTCACGCCATCTGTGCTTCAGAAAAGCGCGGTCACGCCATCTGCGCTTAAAAATATATTGCGCGTCTACACGAGGTTGCGTGGTAGGCTCAAGGTGTATGCGCTTGGTGTCGGCAGACTTTAAAAAATATATATTAATAATAAAATAAATAAAATCACATTGTTTTCTGCAAATTCCACCAGATTCTTGTTCTACATCTCACATACTACGACTGTGGTAATTTTCATGTTGATCTACTGTTTTATTATTCAATAATTGCATGCCAAAGTCCTATACACTGCATATCTTGTTTATACAGCAATATTTAATAAATTCATAAAAAAATGCAAATCAAATTGTTTTCTGCAAACTCCACCAGATTATTATTCTACATATCACTGTCTACCACTGTGGTGATTTTGATGTTGTTTTACTGTTTTATTATTTAATAATTGCCTGCCAAAATCCTATACTGTATACCTGGCTATATAGCAATTTTTAATATATTAATAAAAAATCGAAATCAAATTGTTTTCTGCAAACTCCAGCAGATTCTTGTTCTTCATCTCACTGACTACCACTGTGGTGATTTTCATGTTGTTTTACTGTTTTATTATTTAATAATTGTCTGCCAAAATCATGAAAATTTACATTGCTATATAGCAATATTTGATAAATTCATAAAAAAATAAAATCTAATTGTTTTCTGCAAACTCCAACAGATTCTTGTTCTTCATCTCACTGTCTACCACTGTGGTTATTTTCATGTTGTTTTACTGTTTAATATTTAATAATTGCCTGCCAAAGTCCTATACTGTATACCTTGTTATACAGCAATAATTAATAAATTCATAAAAAAATAAAATCAAATTGTTTTCTGCAAACTCCACCAGATTATTGTTCTACATCTCACAGACTAACACTGTGGTGATTTTAATCTTGTTTTACTGTTTTATTATTTAATAATTACCTGCCAAAGTCCTATACTGTATACCTTGTTATACAGCAATAATTAATAAATTCATAAAAAATGCAAATCAAATTGTTTTCTGCAAACTACACCAGATTATTGTTCTTCATCTCACTGTCTACCACTGTGGTGATTATCATGTTGTTTTACTGTTTTATTATTTAATAATTGCCTGCCAAAGTCCTATACTGTATACCTTGTTATACAGCAATAATTAATAAATTAATAAAAAATGCTAATCAAATTGTTTTCTGCACACTCCACCAGATTATTTTTCTTCATCTCACTGTCTACCACTGTGGTTATTTTCATGTTGTTTTACTGTTTTATTATTTAATAATTGCCTGCCAAAATCCTATAATGTATAACTGGCTATATAGCCATATTTAATAAATTAATAAAAAATCGAAATCGAATTGTTTTCTGCAAACTCCCCCAGATTATTGTTCTACATCTCACTGACTACCACTGTGGTGATTTTCATGTTGTTTTACTGTTTTATTATTCAATAATTGCCTGCCAAAATCCTATAATGTATAACTGGCTATATAGCAATATTTAATAAATTAATAAAAAATCGAAATCAAATTGTTTTCTGCAAACTCAACCAGACTATTGTTCTTCATCTCACTGTCTACCACTGTGGTTATTTTCATGTTGTTTTACTGTTTTATTATTTAATAATTGCCTGCCAAATTCCTATAATGTATAACTGGCTATATAGCAATATTTAATGAATTAATAAAAAATCGAAATCAAATTGTTTTCTGCAAAGTCCACCAGACTATTGTTCTTCATCTCACAGACTACCACTGTGGTGATTTTCTTGTTGTTTTACTGTTTTATTATTTAATAATTGCCTGCCAAAATCCTATACTGTATATCTGGCTATAAAGCAATATTTAATAAATTCATAAAAAATGGAAATCAAATTGTTTTCTGCAAATGTAACAGATTATTGTTCTTCATCTCACAGACTACCACTGTGGTTATTTTCATGTTGTTTTACTGTTTTATTATTTAATAATTACCTGCCAAAGCCTATACTGTATACCTGGCTATATAGCAATTTTAATAAATTAATAAAAAATCGAAATCAAATTGTTTTCTGCAAACTCCACCCGATTCTTGTTCTACGTCTCACAGACTACCACTGTGGTTATTTTCATATTGTTTTACTGTTTTATTATTTAATAATTACCTGCCAAAGTCCTATACTGTATACCTGGCTATATAGCAATTTTAATAAATTAATAAAAAATTGAAATCAAATTGTTTTCTGCAAAATGTAACAGATTATTGTTCTACATCTCACAGACTACCACTGTGGTGATTTTCATGTTGTTTTACTGTTTTATTATTTAATAATTACCTGCCAAAGTCCTATACTGTATACCTGGCTATATAGCAATTTTAATAAATTAATAAAAAATCGAAATCAAATTGTTTTCTGCAAACTCCACCGATTCTTGTTCTACATCTCACTGACTACCACTATGGTGATTTTCTTGTTGTTTTACTGTTTTATTCTTTAATAATTGTCTGCCAAAATCATATATATTTACATTGCTATACAGCAATATTTAATAAATTCATTAAAAATGCAAATCAAATTGTTTTCTGCAAACTCCACCAGATTATTGTTCTACATCTCACTGACTACCACTGTGGTGATTTTCATGTTGTTTTACTGTTTTATTATTTAATAATTAACTGCCAAAGTCCTATACTGTATAGTTGGCTATAAAGCCATTTTAATAAATTCATAAAAATGCAAATCAAATTGTTTTCTGCAAAATGTAACAGATTATTGTTCTTCATCTCACAGACTACCACTGTGGTTATTTTCATGTTGTTTTACTGTTTTAATATTTAATAATTACCTGCCAAAGTCCTATACTGTATACCTGGCTATATAGCAATATTTAATAAATTAATAAAAAATCGAAATCAAATTGTTTTCTACAAACTCCACCAGATTGTTGTTCTACATCTCATAGACTACCACTGTGGGGATTTTTCATCTTGTTTTACTGTTTTATTATTTAATAATTACCTGCCAAAGTCCTATACTGTATACCTGGCTATATAGCAATATTTAATAAATTAATAAAAAATTGAAATCAAATTGTTTTCTGCAAAATGTAACAGATTATTGTTCTACATCTCACAGACTACCACTGTGGTGATTTTCATGTTGTTTTACTGTTTTATTATTTAATAATTACCTGCCAAAGTCCTATACTGTATACCTGGCTATATAGCAATTTTAATAAATTAATAAAACATCGAAATCAAATTGTTTTCTGCAAACTCCACCCGATTCTTGTTCTACATCTCACTGACTAACACTATGGTGATTTTCTTGTTGTTTTACTGTTTTATTCTTTAATAATTGTCTGCCAAAATCATATATATTTACATTGCTATACAGCAATATTTAATAAATTCATTAAAAATGCAAATCAAATTGTTTTCTGCAAACTCCACCAGATTATTGTTCTACATCTCACTGACTACCACTGTGGTGATTATCATGTTGTTTTACTGTTTTATTATTTAATAATTAACTGCCAAAGTCCTATACTGTATAGCTGGCTATATAGCAATATTTAATAAATTCATAAAAAATCGAAATCAAATTGTTTTCTGCAAAATGTAACAGATTATTGTTCTTCATCTCACAGACTACCACTGTGGTTATTTTCACGTTGTTTTACTGTTTTATTATTTAATAATTAACTGTCAAAGTCCTATACTGTATACCTGGCTATATAGCAATTTTAATAAATTAATAAAAAATCGAAAACAAATTGTTTTCTGTAAACTCCACCCGATTCTTGTTCTACATCTCACTGACTACCACTGTGGTGATTTTCATGTTGTTTTACTGTTATATTATTTAATAATTAACTGCCAAAGTCCTATACTGTATAGCTGGCTATATAGCAATATTTAATAGATTAATAAAAAATCGAAATCAAATTGTTTTCTGCAAAATGTAACAGATTATTGTTCTTCATCTCACAGACTACCACTGTGGTGATTTTCATGTTGTTTTACTGTTTTATTATTTAATAATTAACTGTCAAAATCCTATACTGTATACCTTGTTATACAGCAATATTTGATAAATTCATAAAAAAAAAAAATCAAATTGTTTTCTGCAAACTCCAGCAGATTATTGTTCTTCATCTCACTGACTACCACTGTGGTGATTTATCATATTGCTTTACTGTTTTTTTATTTAATAATTGCCTGCCAAAATCCTATATGTATAACTGGCTATATAGCAATATTGAATAAATTAATAAAAAATCGAAATCAAATTGTTTTCTGCAAACTCCACCCGATTCTTGTTCTACATCTCACAGACTACCACTGTGGTGATTTTCATGTTGTTTTACTGTTTTATTATTTATAATCACCACAGTGGTATGTCAGTGAGATGTAGAACAATAATCTGGTGGAGTTTGCAGAAAACAATTTGATTTTATTTTTTTATGAATTTATCAAATATTGCTGTATAGCAATGTAAATATTCATGATTTTGGCAGACAATTATTAAAGAATAAAACAGTAAAGCAATATGATAATCACCACAGTGGTAGACAGTGAGATGTAGAACAATAATCTGGTGGAGTTTGTAGAAAACAATTTGATTAGCATTTTTTATGAATTTATCAAATATTGCTGTATAACAAGGTATACAGTATAGGACTTTGGCAGGTAATTATTAAATAATAAAACAGTAAAACAACATGAAAATCACCACAGTGGTAGTCTGTGAGATGTAGAACAACAATCTGGTGGAGTTTGTAGAAAACAATTTGATTTTGATTTTTTATTAATTTATTAAATATTGCTATATAGCCAGGTATACAGTATAGGACTTTGGCAGGTAATTATTAAATAATAAAACAGTAAAACTACATGAAAAATCCCCACAGTGGTAGTCTGTGAGATATAGAACAAGAATCGGGTGGAGTTTGCAGAAAACAATTTGATTTCGATTTTTTATTAATTTATTAAAATTGCTATATAGCCAGGTATACAGTATAGGACTTTGGCAGTTAATTATTAAATAATAAAACAGTAAAACAACATGAAAATAACCACAGTGGTAGTCTGTGAGATGAAGAACAATAATCTGTTACATTTTGCAGAAAACAATTTTATTTCGATTTTTTATTAATTTATTAAAATTGCTATATAGCCAGGTATACAGTAAAGGACTTTGGCAGGTAATTATCAAATAATAAAACAGTAAAACAACATGAAAATAACCACAGTGTTAGTCTGTGAGATGTAGAACAATATTCTGTTACATTTTGCAGAAAACAATTTGATTTCGATTTTTTATTAATTTATTAAATATTGCTATATAGCCAGCTATACAGTATAGGACTTTGGCAGGTAATTATTAAATAATAAAACAGTAAAACAACATGAAAAATCCCCACAGTGGTAGTCTGTGAGATATAGAACAAGAATCGGGTGGAGTTTGCAGAAAACAATTTGATTTCGATTTTTTATTAATTTATTAAAATTGCTATATAGCCAGGTATACAGTATAGGACTTTGGCAGTTAATTATTAAATAATAAAACAGTAAAACAACATGAAAATAACCACAGTGGTAGTCTGTGAGATGAAGAACAATAATCTGTTACATTTTGCAGAAAACAATTTGATTTCGATTTTTTATTAATTTATTAAAATTGCTATATAGCCAGGTATACAGTATAGGACTTTGGCAGTTAATTATTAAATAATAAAACAGTAAAACAACATGAAAATAACCACAGTGGTAGTCTGTGAGATGAAGAACAATAATCTGTTACATTTTGCAGAAAAAATTTGATTTCGATTTTTTATTAATTTATTAAAATTGCTATATAGCCAGGTATACAGTATAGGACTTTGGCAGGTAATTATTAAATAATAAAACAGTAAAACAACATGAAAATAATCACAGTGGTAGTCTGTGAGATGAAGAACAATAATCTGTTACATTTTGCAGAAAACAATTTGATTTGCATTTTTTATGAATTTATTAAAATTGCTTTATAGCCAGCTATACAGTATAGGACTTTGGCAGTTAATTATTAAATAATAAAACAGTAAAACAACATGAAAATCACCACAGTGGTAGTCAGTGAGATGTAGAACAATAATCTGGTGGAGTTTGCAGAAAACAATTTGATTTGCATTTTTAATGAATTTATTAAATATTGCTGTATAGCAATGTAAATATATATGATTTTGGCAGACAATTATTAAAGAATAAAACAGTAAAACAACAAGAAAATCACCATAGTGGTAGTCAGTGAGATGTAGAACAAGAATCGGGTGGAGTTTGCAGAAAACAATTTGATTTCGATTTTTTATTAATTTATTAAAATTGCTATATAGCCAGGTATACAGTATAGGACTTTGGCAGGTAATTATTAAATAATAAAACAGTAAAACAACATGAAAATCACCACAGTGGTAGTCTGTGAGATGTAGAACAAGAATCGGGTGGAGTTTGCAGAATACAATTTGATTTCGATTTTTTATTAATTTATTAAATATTGCTATATAGCCAGTTATACATTATATGATTTTGGCAGGCAATTATTGAATAATAAAACAGTAAAACAACATGAAAATCACCACAGTGGTAGACAGTGAGATGAAGAACAAGAATCTGCTGGAGGTTGCAGAAAACAATTTGATTTCGATGTTTTATTAATTTATTAAATATTGCTATATAGCCAGGTATACAGTATAGGACTTTGGCAGGTAATTATTAAATAATAAAACAGTAAAGCAATATGTAAATCACCACAGTGGTAGTCAGTGAGATGAAGAACAATAATCTGTTGGAGTTTGCAGAAAACAATTTTATTTTATTTTTTTATGAATTTATTAAATATAGCTGTATAACAAGGTAGTATAGGACTTTGGCAGTTAATTATTAAATAATAAAACAGTAAAACAACATGAAAATAACCACAGTGGTAGACAGTGAGATGAAGAAAAATAATCTGGTGGAGTGTGCAGAAAACAATTTGATTTGCATTTTTTATTAATTTATTAATTATTGCTGTATAACAAGGTATACAGTATAGGACTTTGGCAGGCAATTATTGAATAATAAAACAGTAAAACAACATGATAATCACCACAGTGGTAGACAGTGAGATGAAGAACAATAATCTGGTGTAGTTTGCAGAAAACAATTGGATTTGCATTTTTTATGAATTTATTAATTATTGCTGTATAACAAGGTATACAGTATAGGACTTTGGCAGGTAATTATTAAATAATAAAACAGTAAAACAAGATGAAAATCACCACAGTGTTAGTCTGTGAGATGTAGAACAATAATCTGGTGGAGTTTGCAGAAAACAATTTGATTTTATTTTTTTATGAATTTATTAATTATTGCTGTGTAACAAGGTATACAGTATAGGACTTTGGCAGGCAATTATTAAATATTAAACAGTAAAACAACATGAAAATAACCACAGTGGTAGACAGTGAGATGAAGAACAAGAATCTGTTGGAGTTTGCAGAAAACAATTTGATTTTATTTTTTTATGAATTTATCAAATATTGCTATATAGCAATGTAAATATTCATGATTTTGGCAGACAATTATTAAATAATAAAACAGTAAAACAACATGAAAATCACCACAGTGGTAGTCAGTGAGATGAAGAACAAGAATCTGCTGGAGTTTGCAGAAAACAATTTGATTTCGATTTTTTATTAATATATTAAAAATTGCTATATAGCCAGGTATACAGTATAGGATTTTGGCAGGCAATTATTAAATAATAAAACCGTAAAACAACATGAAAATCACCACAGTGGTAGTCAGTGAGATGTAGAACAATAATCTGGTGGAGTTTGCAGAAAACAATTTGATTTGCATTTTTAATGAATTTATTAAATATTGCTGTATAACAAGATATGCAGTGTATAGGACTTTGGCATGCAATTATTGAATAATAAAACAGTACATCAACATGAAAATCACCACAGTCGTAGTATGTGAGATGTAGAACAAGAATCTGGTGGAATTTGCAGAAAACAATGTGATTTTATTTATTTTATTATTGATATATATTTTTTAATGTCTGCCGACACCAAGCGCATACACCTTGAGCCTACCACGCAACCTCGTGTAGACGCGCAATATATTTTTAAGCGCAGATGGCGTGACCGCGCTTTTCTGAAGCACAGATGGCGTGACCGCAGTTGAATACCTCCGGTTGCTAAATAAACCGTCAGGCAAGTTATTATTTGTAAAAACTAGAGATTTAGCCTAATTAAAATATAAACTAATGTTTTAAAAATGTTTTATTTGGCAAGTGACCATGGTATAAGCGGGTTAATGCCCTTCGAGGTGTCCGTTGTAAGGTTTTAATGGACTTCGGCGGAGGCAACCGTCCTCCGCTGCGCGTCGGCCGGTTTACACCTCGCCGTCGTCCATTAAAACCTTACAACGGACACCTCGTCGGGCATTAACCCTTACTTAGATTATACAAATTTAGTTATTTAACTTTAATTAACATGATCATCACGAATTAAATTGAGACAGATGTGAAAGAATAATTACTTCAAAATGTGTTTTTTTTTCTTCATATTAATCATTTATAATTTTACATAGTGACAGCTTCTGTGGACTTCATGAGGGAGGTGGTCATAGTAATTTCATTTCTAATTGGTTAAATTTATGGTGTTATATTTTATTACTGCAACATTCCCGGTTCTCCCCTAGGCTGAATTCATTGATGTACAAAGTTGAGTAGCTGATTTAAATATATGAGACAATCAAAATAATAACATTACAGAGGTTTCATAAACTTATAATAATATTACAAATAATTTAGCCTTTATTTTTTTAATCATCTCATACCAAAATTATTTAATTAGTCACCCGGAACCCAAAATTCACATTCTTTCCTGGAATCACTTTCCCCAAGGGTAGCCCATTATAACATTTAGCCAAAATGAACTATCAATCCATCCATCCATTCTCAAAGCAGCGTATCCTACATATGCTCATGAGAATTCTGAAGCCTATCCCAGCATTTTGGGCTAAAGACAGGGAAACACCCTAGACAGATGTCCTGTCCATCACAGAAAATATGAACAGGATATTTTCTTTATTTCAAAGTTATTCATTGGAGCAAGAAAAAGTCTCCTGATCTGTAAAATATATACTGTACATAAATCTAAAACATGAATGAAGGGCCTCTTAGAGGGCTTTATTGTATACACAGTGGAGGACAGCTGTAATGCCCAGCAGAATACACAGTGCTTTTAACCCCTGTTTGTTTTTCCATTAAAATTACAGTAGGTATAACGGTATGATTTATTTTCTTTTAACACCTAAAAAGCCTTACCAAAACACAAAAATTACTTCACAATTATTATTAGACTGCACTATAGACTTTGAAAAATATATAGATTGAGTTTGCATTGAATGCAGCATTGAATGATATTGACACCTGCCTGTATTGTTGTTGTTAATAATTTAAAAGGCTACTGTACAGTTCTGTAACACAGATATGAAATAGATGTGCTTTTTAGCAAACAACATTTACGTATTTATTCAGCTTACACTGTAAAACAGACTCACAGAGGCTGTTAAATACTACAGTAAGTGTAAATTGTCAACCTGCTCTCTTTATTATCTCTTTTTAGGAGTAAAAGTCAAGAACCCATGGCACAGGCCAGCGTTCATCATTCTGACTGCTTTTATCATCCTGGGGATCGTCATCATGGTGTCCATTTCTATCGCCCAGAACAAACCTTTATTCCAGAAGTACAAGGTATGACTGACACTTTGAGTGAACCATTTACTGGTTGTTAATAATCAATCAGATTATATTTGTACAGACTTCACTGATGCAGTGGTTCTTGTTCACTTGACAGTATGGAATAGTTCTGGATGCAGGCTCCTCGCACACCTCTGTGTTTATCTATGAATGGCCTGCCGAGAAGGAGAACAACACAGGCATGGTACAGCAGAAACACACCTGCAATGTAAAAGGTACATTATCCCTTATTTATTATTACCACTATATATATATACCAATATTCTATACCAATAATATTAATATATTACAAAATTGAAAACTACAGTTTTGAAAACTGTTTTGAAAACTGAAAATTGAAACCCCCCCCCCCCCATGTCTGTTGGTGCGTTCAAGTCATGTAGAAAATATCGTATTTATGAGTTGAATGCACATGAACGCCACTACAAAGCCGTAAATACGAGTGGGTAGTTTAGGATTTTCTTTAAGCCTCGATCTTTATGAGTTGGAACATGGAATTCCACAATATTTATACACTGTTAAAAATTATATGATCAATAAGTTATGACAGCATATGTTTTTACATTTCTTTAACTCATCAAAATAAGTTAAGCAATGTTGAACTTTTTTCCATAAGTTGAAAATGACTTAAACATCCAAGTTGATTGTACTTAATTTAAGAAAGCAACTTAATTTTTTTACTGTGTAGGTACAGTATTTAGCAGTAAAATTGCATGCTTTTTTATTTACAACATTGCAGGCTTTTTTATTTTCAACAAAATAAGCTAATTCAATGCAAAAAAAATAGGCTTCATAAATTAATTAAAAACATTAAAAAGCAAAATGCACCTGATGTACTTCCTTTGTTCTTCATTTTTTTAGAAGTAAATTTCAAAAACGTTGCTGTATTTTAATCGAGAAGGTACCGCCATCTTGCTCAGACTAAAGTGACTTAAACGCACATGACGTCATAAACACAACTTCCCAACTCGTAAATACGAACTTCCCAGGAGGACTTGAATGCACTATGTGTGACTTTTTCTTCTGTGGAACAAAAAAATAGATATTTAGCAGATTGTCCAAGCTGCTCTTTTTCCATAGTCACAGTTTTTTTTATTAAATAACGACTTAAATTTCAGCCTTTTCCTCACACAAAGCTATCATATGTCTTTCCGAAGTCTTGAAAAAAAAAAGGATATATTTTTGGTACTTTCTGTCCTTCCTAATGCTGCTTGGCAGCTCCTGGTCCACATCCACTTTCATTGTAGCCCAGTTTAGACAGTCTGCTAAACTACTTCTTCGCTATAACATGAAAGACAAAGTCAGGAGTTTAATTTACTATCCCTTTAGTAGTTTGTCAACACCATATAATTTCCAACAACATTTTGTATACTGCAGGCAAAGGCATCTCCAGTTACAATGCTAATCCAGTCGGGGCTGGCGAATCTCTACGGGTCTGCATGGACGAGGCCAAGGGAATAATACCTGCTCACAGACACACAGAAACCCCCGTGTACCTGGGAGCCACAGCAGGCATGAGACTGCTCAAGTAATCACTTTTCAATATTCTCAATTTTCAAGAATCAAAAAGGGAGTAGAGAGGAATAGAGAATCATTTGGAATAGAACTGTAAGTACTCAAACGAAAGACTTATAAATCAATGATGAATTGTCTTTATCCTGTAATTATACAGGTCAAATGTTTGAAATACTGTAATTTTTAAAAATGTTTTTGAAAGAAGTCTCTTATGCTCACTAAGGCGGCATTTCTTTGATCCAAAAATACCATAAAAACAGTAATATTGTGATTTTTTTTTTTTTCTGTGATGGCAAAGCTGAATTTTCAGCATAATTACTCCAGACTTCAGTGTCACATGATCTTTCAGAAATATTATAATATTATTATATGCTCATTTGGTGTTCAATTATTTAAATTATTTATAATGTTTTGTGTGGAAACCAGGATTATTTGATGAATACAAAGTTCGAAAGAAAAGCATTTATTTGAAAATAACTAAATTTTAAAACCTGAAATTGAAAACATTTATTTGATTTTATAATAATATTTCACATTGTTACTATTTTTACTGTATTTTTGATCAAATAACTGCAGCCTTGATAAGGATAAGAGGGATTTCAAATTTTCAAAACCATTAAAATCTTAATTATTCCAAACTTTTGACCAGTAGTGTATATAATGCAAATTATATTAAACAATGATTTATTTAAACCATTGATTTATTTGAACAATTTTATTAAAGGGGTCATGACATGAGAAATCAAATTTGCCATATATTTGCCTTTTGACATATAAGAGGTATTTGTCCTATTAAAACATCCTGCAAGTTTCAGAGCTTAAAACGTCCTCCTGATAATAAACAAACAGTAATCAAGTTCCAAAAACAGCTTGTTTGGATATTGGGGGACTTGTGATGTCACACGAACAAATGTATTTGCGTATGCCTGCCTGCAGAGCAAGATATCGACAAATAGTTTTACATCATCGTACCATAGGCCCCGCCCCCTAGTGTTCAGTCACTTAATGGCTGACACTTGCCTACACTGAATGTGAGCGTCTTGTCAAAAGCAAATATAACCCATTATAATCACTGACACTGTCTACAGTGGATACAGTATACAGATGCCTGCTCACTTTACTCTACGCGTTTGAGTCTGCCAACGAGGGAAAATGGAAAACTAAATAGAAGCCTATTTAGTTCATTTGTGTCTCTGTACAGACTTTAGAAGGATACCAACCTCAGAAACAAGTGGATGGTTTATTTTTAATAGCGTCCTGGATTGTGTCAGAGGATTATATGTTCAGAGAACAACCTGACCACAGGTTGTTTTGTAAACGAGGCAATATAAACGAAATTACGGTTTTATATGTTTTCAGAACACTTTCTGGCGTGCAATAGAGAGAGGGTGTGGATACTGTTTCCTATGCAATTACATTAGCCAATCATAACTGTGGTCATTTACTGACAAGCCTTAAAGGGATAGTTCACCCAAAAATGAAAATTGTCATCATTTACTCACCCTCAAGTTGTACCAAACCTGTGTGAGTTTCTTTCTTCTGTTGAACACAAAATAATATATTTTAAAGAATGTTGGTAACAGACAGTTGATGGTAGACATTGACTTCCATAATATAAATAAATAAAAAAATACTATTGAAGTCAATGGCTACTGTATGGTTACCAACAGTCTTCAAAATATCTTCTTTTGTGTTCAACAAAATAAAGAAACTCATAAAGATTTGGAACAAAAAACGGACATGGAGAGTAAAAGATGACAGAATTTTTATTTTTGGGTAAACTATCCCTTCAAAAGAGGCGTTCACCCAAAAATGAAAATGATGTCAGTAATTACTCACCCTCATGTTGTTCCAACCTCATAAGACTTTCGTTCATCTTCAGAACACAAATTAAGATATGTTTGATGAAATCTGAGAGCTGGCTCACTCCTAGGCTTCTAAGTAATTGCATCTGCCGGCCCAGAAAAGTTAGTAAAGACATTGTTAAAATAGTCCAAGTGACTACAGTGGCTCAACCTTAAGTTTATCAAGTGACGAGAATACTTTTTGTGCGCCAAAAAAAAAAAAAACTTTATTCAACTATTAATTTTCTTCTGTGTGGGCCTCTGAGTGCACAAGAGCCACGACACATGAGCGATAACTGAGAAGATGACGCAGATGGGTCTCGATGTAGTGTTTAAAATGGTTCTAAAGTGTGCATTTCCTGGATGTCCGAATCGTGAGAAACCAACGAGAAAGCGTAAAAGTGTCTTACCAATGCCGCAAAATAAATGTCTTACCTTTCACACTTTCCCATCAAATGATGTGAGCCTCTAGCCTAGAAATCTAGACGCACCCTAGCGGCAGCGAAAATTATTTCGCAGCCAGTGTGGTCTAGCAACTCTCCATAGGCTTTTGAGCTGGAAAAACCAAAAACTGGTCAGGCCAATCACATCGTGTATAGAGTCGGCGGGCGGGCTTAACACAATGACGGCACAGTTCATGATGTTCCGCGTGATTTCCATAGGTGATTTCCCTGCTACTTGAAAACAATGAAGATGCAGCGGTCTTTCGAATCGGCTTTGGCCGCGACTCTGGAGGACTTGGAGTTAAGAGAACGTCACTTAAGTCATTCTTAAGAAAGGAAGATGTGTTCGGAGTTTTGCCGACCTGATACGGCAAAAGTTTAATATATCAATTAGCTCCGCTGGTGGAAAAAACGCATATGGGACTCACTCATCCACAACCGTTCGTTGCTCTGGTTGGTTGTAGCGCTGTCCTATTGCGTGCAGAGGGATTTTGAAAAGTAACCGTTTATCCCGCCCCTCGGATTGAGGCATGTCAATGGAGAGTTCCCAGACCTAACATCTTGATGTAGGTCTGGGCTGCGTTCCAGTCCACTTTTAGACACGCACTTGCGAACTTCCCTAAGCACTTCCCCTCGGGGGAATCCCTGCCGCCATTTTGAAGTGCGTTCCACTTTGTAAAGTGGACGAGGGAAGTTTATATGGACAGACACTTGTTCCCTCGATTTAGACTGAGGGAGCGAGTCTACTTCATATGTACACTTCAGGCACCATATGTCCCACAATGCAGTACGATTGTGACGTCACCACGGATATCGTCTAATCACAACCACAACAAACAACTCTATGATATATTAATTATATTTTTTTAATGTAAAACAACCCAAACACACCTATATACATTTGGATGCTGCATTAAAAGGGGGGGTGAAATACTCAGTTTCACTCAATCTCATGTTAATCTTGAGTACCTATAGAGTAGTAATGCATCCTTCATATCTCCAAAAAGTCTTTAGTTTTATTATATTTATAAAAGAAAGATAGGCTGTACCGAGTCTTTCCGGAAAAAGTCGAGCGGGTGGAGGCGTGCCGTGTGGGCGGGAGCGCGCGAAGCTTTTGCGTGTGTTGTAAACAGACAGACTCGTGGTTTATGAGGACATGATTTATTTTTACAATAAACAAACTGACACCTACAGTGGCCAGCTAAACAAATGTATTTAAACACACACACACACACACACACACACACACACACACACACACCATACATCGCATGCTCCATCGATACATTAAATGTACGTGATCATGTTGTTTACTTGCTGTGCTTACACGCCAATAGTTAACAACACACAGACATTTGAAGCAGTTTTTCTCACCGCCTGCGGTTCCGTGAACCTTTATCGTGGGACTGCTCCATCTTTAAATATTAGGCGATCTGCAAATCGGAACAAACAAGAACACTTGCACAACTCCGTTGCTGCTCTGGAAAAACAAAATCCATCCACAGGTCCCTTAACGCTGGGTTCTTTGGAAATTTGTGCAGTGTTGTCTTGCCCTGGCAACCAAAAACACACTTTTTGGTGACATTTTTTTGATTGCAGCGCAGCCGAGCCCAGCGCTCTAATGGACGCTCTCGCACGCACGAGGCTACAGCTGCGCGCGCCCTTCCGGGAGAAGTGCCTTAAGACCCTATAAGGAAATTCCGCCCACTCTGACGTCACGTAGACCCGTATTCGAAAAAAACTTTCCGAAACTTGTGACAAACCGGAAGGAGTATTTTTGGAACAGAATTACTACATCAAACTTACAACTTCATTTTTGAAACTTTGTCCATGTTTAGCATGGGAATCCAACTCTTTAACAGTGTAAAAAACTCACTATGCATGAAACAGCATTTCACCCCCCCTTTAAAGTTAACATTTTTTTTAATAATAAATCAACTCCATAGCTGATTCCAAGTGATCAAGGGCTTAGGACGTTCCAGTTCAGCCCATTGCAGTTTCCGCCAGTAGTGGGCACTCGTGCAACGTAAGCAATGATATACATCCGAGTGAACGAGACGGAGGGAAGTTAGCGAGTGAAGGGCATGTCAATTTTGGAACGCAGCCCTCGCATGCCAGGCTAGTGAGCCTCATCTTCTCAGTTCTCGCGCATGCGTCGTGGCTCTCGTGAACTCAGAGGTCCACACAGAAGAAAATTAATAGTTGAATAAAGTTTTGTTTAATTTTTATTTTTTTGCGCACAGAAAATATTCTCGTCGCTTGATAGTAGTCACTTGGACTATTTTAACGATGTCTTTACTGAATGAAAGTCTTACGAGGTTGGAACAATTTTCATTTTTTGAGTGAACTAACCCTTTAAAAACTGATCATGTCAGACAGGGTTCAGAATGAAGGTTGAAAATAATTGTTTTCCATATATATTTGTGTTGGGTTTGTTTATGCACAAAATTCTTAAAATTATAAGTGAACCTCAAGGAACATATTATAATAATAGAAAATCGATGTCATGATTATTTAATTAATTATTTACAGATGAAGTTCAATAATATCTATTTTCTCAAGGATGGAGGATGAAGCAGCCTCAGAAAAGGTACTGGCCTCGGTGGAAGAATCACTGAAAAACGTACCCTTTCTCCTACCAGGGAGCTCGTATCCTTTCAGGCCAAGAGGAGGGAGCTTTTGGATGGATCACTGTCAATTACCTGAGCGAAAACCTAAATAAGGTATGCTGTTTTTTTCCACCTGGGTTTAACAACGTTTCAGATTTGTAATCTTTAACCCTGCAAATACTTATCTAGTATAAGTCAAAATAAGCAAAAAATGTCAGTGTGAAAAGGAGAATGATGTCAGTTCCTGTTTTTCATGCAGCCCACAGGGACTCTTGGAGCTCTGGACTTGGGTGGCGCCTCTACTCAGATAACCTTCATACCTCAGCAGAAGATTGAATCAAATGACAATTCTATTGACTTTAGGCTGTATGGAAATGATTATCACCTGTACACCCACAGCTTTCTCTGTTATGGGAAGGACCAAGCTCTCAAGCTTTCTATGGGCAAGAAATTGCGTCAACACCTAACAAGGTATGCTTGTCATTGCAATTAAAAAAGTGTTCGAAGCCATGGCTGTGCGCGGTCCTTTCCTAGTACAATCTAAATAAATATATATTTAAACAAAAGGTGTAGACTTGTGTAAAATCCCCCTATTGGTAGGGTGACCAACTGTCCTGTTTTCCCAGGACATGTCCTGTTTTCATATAACAATATAACAAATTTCTATCCATACAGAGACGGCATAACCTACTTTAAATGTAATGAAATTAATAAGGTTTCTTTGAGTAAACTTCGATATCATTTGAGTAGGCCTATCTGTTTGCCGGGCCGAGTGTCCTGTTTTTTCAGGACAAAATATGGTCACCCTACCTATTGCATATTGTATAAAATTGAGTGCTGCATTGAGGCAATATATGTACAATACCCTTTTAATGCATTTACTGTAAATACATTATGATCCCTACATTGCAAAGCCATTAAAATATTTTACAGCAAACAAATTCAATTTGAGTGGGACAATGAAACATTTAGCCTCATTTTGGTTCTTTACTTTAGCTTTGGTTGAAGTTAACTATTGGTTTTTAATGCATATTTTAAGTATAGATATAGACCACACTTGACTCTAATACTATTGTATCTTATATTCTTAAATATTTTTTTCTGCCCTAAGACAGGCCCCATTGAGTTAAGGGATCCTTGCTTCCACCCTGGATATAACTTCACCAAGACAGTTAAAAGTGTCGTCGATACCCCTTGTATGAAAGCAGTGACCATTTCAAATGGAAATATCTCTCATGTGGGGTTGGGGAATTGGTCTCAGTGCCAACAATCGATCAGAAAGGTTTTCAATACCAGCCATTGTGCTTACTCAAAATGCTCTTTCAATGAGGTTTTCCAGCCTTCTGTTGATGGAAAATTTGGGGTAAGAAACAATGAAGATTGTTTGGATAAATATGAATATCTGGTTGCAAATCAAAACTAGTGCTAATAATCATGCTATTTGATTTTCTAGGCTTTTTCTGCTTTTTTCTTTGTGATGGACTTTTTGAATCTGACCAGTTATTCATTAGATACTACAAAGCAGAAGCTGGCAACATACTGCTCTACTCCATGGAAAAAGGTTAAATGGTTTATTGACTGTCTTTGAAAGATGTTTTAAAATGGTTGCATTTTGTTCGGACGGGATGTCTAAATGTGAACTTGCTTGACTTTTATAGATTGTAGAAAATTATCCCGGAATAAGACAGAAGTACCTTTCAGAATACTGCTTCTCAGGAACATACATACTCACTCTTCTGGAAGACGGATACAATTTCACCTCTGAAAACTGGAAAGACATCCGTTTCATTAAAAAGGTACATTAAAAATGATTTCTCATCAAAGAATACAGTGGCCTCAAAGTATTTAGACACTTAAGACACATAAAAAAAATATTTTCAACAGTTTAAAGTAGGTTTAGGTAAAAATTAATATGAATCACTTTTATTTTATAGAAAAATAATTGCAAAAAAATTTTTTGGGCCACACATTGTAATACTGTTTCTTTTTTTGCAGATAAGAGACAGTGATGCAGGCTGGACATTAGGTTACATGCTTAACCTGACCAACATGATCCCCGCTGAAGCTCCAGACACTCCCCTGATGCCTTATAGGGGATATGTCACATTTATGCTTCTCTTCACATTTTTTATACTTGTTCTCCTTCTTCTGGCCTACCTGTATTTCCGTCAGTCTGTTAGAAAAGCCCAGAAAGGCATAATTTAGATATATATTTTGCTGTGGTCTCTCAATACTAAATGTTTATTTCTGCTGAGAAAAAGAAAATCATGTTTTAAATTTATCTAAATGTTCTTACATTTCAAAGAATTTGGACACCATACCTCATATGAAGGATAAACAGGTTTTATGAGAGAGAAGGGTTGCAAGTTCCACTGCAACTCTATTCCCATTTGTGGTTTTTGTGACCAAATAAGAAAGAATTTGGACACCATACCTCATATGAAGGATACACAGGTTTTATGAGAGAGAGAAGGGTTACAAGTTCCACTGCAACTCTATTCCCATTTGTGGTTTTTGTGACCAAATAAAAGTTTGTCATAAGTCATAAGTACAGGTTTTAGTTTTTGGGGAGCTGGATGAAAGAGGGTTTCTGAGCTTTCTTAGAAGGAAAAGTGCACTGACATTCAATATATCTTTGCCTTTATTCTGTGTGAAAGTTCTCCCAATTTATAGAAAAGCACATATCTTCTTGATGCCAGTATCTTTTACTTTTTTACTTGTTATAAAGAAATGTCTGCGAGATCAAAGATCTCTCGTTGTAGACCTTTTGCATAATGGTCATATGAATATCACTGGATATAATTGGTTTCAGCATAGCACTTATTTTTTTTTACGAATTGCAAAATGGAGAGACATTTTGCTATGTCATTGCATGTTTTTTATTTTTGCTGTTTTGCATTTTTTATTGCAATGTTTTTTTTATTTATATATAAATAGTTTTTACATAAAAACATGTTACAGGAGAGGTAACATAATCCTTTATGCTAAAAACATTTGTTCATGTCTGCTTCTGTAAGGTACATTCTGCCCTGAAGTGATATGTAAAATTCTGTGAGATTTTGTTTTTTTATATTTAAACAATACCTGTAGCAAATTTCTAGTAAATTTGAAAAATGACGAATTGTGTATATATTTTATTTTTAATCACACACACACACATATGATTTAAAAATAACAGCATATGTATATATATATATATATATATATATATATATATATATATATATCACATCACAACAAACACAACACACACACACACACACACACACACACACACGGGTAACATTAATAAATTACGTACTACTTTTGATTAAATTAATATCCTTGGTGAATAATAATATTAAAAAATAAAATCTTACTGACCCCCATATATAATTTTTTTCTTCAGATAAATATGCAACAATATACATAGGATATACATTCATTCTTTATTATTGCTAATGAGAAGTAACAAAAATCATCCTTACAAAGGTTTACTTTAAGCCTTAATTCCACAGGAATATTTTAAACAAGTATTGCCACTGATATAATGTAAGAATCTGTGAGTATAGCCTATCTCGCAGATTATATGAGAGGCCATAACACTGTCAAATACATATGCAGAGTATATAGAACCAATTTGAGAATACAGCTCATATCATATCTATTTTATGCTGAAGAGTGTGATGTGTCAGCAGTGGAGATACTGGCAATATACAAACATTAAACATGAAGCAACAATGAAATGTTCAAATCTAGACTCACAGCTGTGCTTAAAAATGAAAAATTGCTCGTACTTAATCGTGTAACAGGTTAACCAATCAAACTTTGCATAGAATTGTTCAATATCTTCTATATCTATAACACCCTCTTTTGAGGATCTGTACCAACTATTTCATCTCTCTAAGCAGTGATTGCCATTCAATTTGATGTGCAATACATCTCATTTATCACAAATGTGGAAGACTGGTGCCCATACGGAGCTTATGGGATGAATAAAATGCTGAGTCAGTGGACACTGGGAGTAGTTTTGGCGTTGCGGTTCTTGGCCTCCCTTGGCCTGATGTGAAGCATCTCTGAATGTTTGTCTCTGGCGCACTCTTGTGGCTCTTCTCGCTTGTGCAGCATTGATCGTAAGTGTGGCAGGCACTGGTCCCAATCCTCGGGCAGCAAGAGCAAAAGGAAGCCCAAACAAATGATGGACACCGCAATGACGCGTACAGTGTTGAGCTGGATCTCACACATGTAGCGATCTATGACTGGAGAGCAGAAGATTTATGGTGGTCACTCGGTTATTAATTCAAAACGTTTGAATAATTTGATCTTAAAAACAAAGATGCTAATATAATCAGGGATATTTGGAAAACATCTCAACTATATGCAATTTCTAGTAAATGTTTAACTTTTCAAAAGCTTGGGGTTGGTAAGATTTCTTTTTGGGAAAAGATGCATTTAATTGATCAAAAGTGACAGTAACAATATTTATAATGCAACTAAAGACTTCAGTTTCAAATAATGCTGTTATTTTGAATTTTCTATTCATCGAAGTATCATGGAAAAACACTTATCACGGTTTCTACAAAAGTATTAAGCAGCACAACTGTTTTTAGCACTGGTAATAATAAGAAATGATTCTTGAACAGCAAATTTAGCATATTAGAATGATTTCTGAAGGATCATGTGACCTTGAACACTGGAGTAATGATTCTGAAATTTTTAAAATACATGAAAATAGAGACAGTTATTTTAAATTGTAATACTATTTCACAATGTTACTGTTTCACTGTATTTTTGATCAAATAAATGCAGCCTTGTTGAGCATAAAATACTGTTTGTACTGACACTTTTAGTGTATATTATGAGGTTGAAGGAGTAAAATAAACTAATTTACTCAGCCTCATGTTGTTCTAGACCTGCAAGCTTGCTTTCCTTGTGAAACCAAAAAGGAAATGTTTAACAGAATGTTGAAGCTGTATTTAAAAAAGAAAACATAGTATTTTCACATTAGTTATATGGAAAACAGCAGCGACATTCCACTAAAAATCCTCATACAGGTCTGATGTGAGACTGAGTAAAAGTTATTTCATATAAACATATTCAAATTTCACAAATGAGTTTTTAAAGCAGAGATTTTCAGGAAAACTTAAATTAAATTTCAATAAATATTGAAATGCTGTTATATTTTTCATGATTATGGTGCTTTTTTGTCAATATTTACTTTCAATGTATAGAAAAGAGCGGAGTTAACATACTGTCTTAGCATCTCTTTTTGGGATTACAGAAGAAATAATAAAACAAATTTGTAAGAACATAACAGTTCAACTCATTTTAAAAACAACAAGTGACTCACCAGCGTTGACAGGCACACTGAGGACAACGCCCAGAGAAATCAGAGTAGGAAGTGTTACCAGAACACCAAAATTCAAGAGGAAGTTGAACACTAAGGCGGCAACCAAAGAAAAATCAACATTGCTAATAATTTTAAGGGAAGATGGCTATTCAAGAACATAAGAGATGCTTGTGTATTTGTGTCCATCGTCTTACCCAGCAGAAGAGCGGACATGCCACATATGCTTGGCCATGGCAAATCTCTAGGTGAAACAAAGTCCTCGGCCCCCGTGAGAAGCAGGATCAGAGGTACAGCGCTAATGAAGACCAAATTAGCTCCGCCGAGGACTGTAAGATACACTGCTGCTTCACCCAGCTTTGCATTACCCAGAACAAGCTTAAACAGAACCTGAAGAAACATGTGCATTTATGCATTTATGTACAGCTGAAGAGAAATGAGACAATTAAATGTTCATTTGAAATATAGGTCAGTGATGCATGACAGTCTAAAGGCTCGTACACACCGGGACGAATATCGGCTCGCGTTATTCGTCAGCGTTTTTCAACGCGTTTTTTGTGTTCACACCCAAGCGTTTTTCGCTGACGATGAGCCGAGTGAACATGCAAATTCATTCCCTGACATTAGATGGCGCCTAATGTACAGAAATACCCCGGTCCACAAAGTGCTTCTGACACTCGCTTGTCACTCAGAAGAAGAGAGCAAGTTTGTCGCGTTTGTCATACAGTTCTTTATTCTCATTGTGTCTCTTTATATTGACAACAACAAGACCAGCAGCTCTACATTCATCTGGCCTTGCATCTTCCTCGTCTTATTTCTTCCCGGCAGAGTGTAGTAGACGGACGCTGTGTATCTTCTTCGCCATTACGTATGTGTGCTCGCCAAGACCGTTTTGTGTTTGAGCGCCCCCAAGTTGTGTTTTACTGTAACTTCAGAAGCTCCAGACACGTGAGCAAAAGCGCCAATCTCATTGGTCGGATAGTTTTTGACGCGGCGCGTCAAACAAAAAAAACGAACCCGAGGCGTTTTTTTAAAAATGACGCTTTTACGCGTGGCGTTTTACGCGTGGGTGTGAACACTCACATTGGCGCCCTTTGTTTAGTCACGAGGCGTTAAACGTCGGCGAATAACGCGCGCGAAATTCGTCCCGGTGTGAACAGGCCTTAAGATGTGTTTGTTGTGCTACAGTATATAATCCTCTCTTACTTTGTATATTGCTGCTGTTGATGCAGACGCAACCACAAGGGAGATGCCAATCACAGAATGGCTGTGGAAACCATCGGCATACGTCATCATAACAATCCCCCCAATGGCTAAAATGGCCGCTACAATCTGTGATCAGACAGAACAATATTTTAACAAACATTGTAATAAAAAGAAAAATCCACAGTAGCCTCTCAATTACACACAAAAGTATAGCCAATATTAAAGCATTTTATACAACAATTGATACATAATAGACTCACCCGCACCCCCATGAAGCGATCCCGCAGGACAATCCAGGATATCAGGAAGACAAAGGCACGGCTACAGCAGAAGAGGGCACAGGCATCAGTGGCGGGGATTCTGCGAAGGCCTTGCAGGTACAGGTAGCTGGTGAGAGTCCACAGCACTCCAAAAGGAGCCACGCGAGAGAGCAGCATTCTCAGTGACAGCCCGTCGTCTCCCAAGAACTGACAACACTCTCTATTGTGAATCCACACACATGCAAACAATCTATCATACCATCATGTATCATTCTACCATTTACAATATGCATTTTTGTAGCATAGATTGCCAATTGTTTGGGCACACCTGACTAAATGCTGTTTTTTTTTTTACTTTCTATACATCAAAGAAAACAGTAAAATTGCTTTCAACCCTGATAATAATAAATGTTGCTTTTTTATTTAATTTTAAGTATTGTCATTCCTTCTAATCACATCTATTTTAAATTGTAATAATGTAATACTATTTTACTGTTTTTTTAATACATACATTCAACACTGGTAAGCATAAGGGACTTTTTTCAAAAACATAAAAATATCTTACTGACTCCGGTAGGTGAACTTTTGAAGCTTTTATTGCTAATACTGCTGTAACTTTTATCATATCAAAAATAACCACCATTCAATTTCTGCAGTAAATTGCCAAAATGTGTGTGTGTGTGTGTGTGTGTGTGTGTGTGTGTGTGTGTGTGTGTGTGTGTGTGTGTGTGTGTGTGGTGTGTGGTGCGTGCGTGCGTGCGTGCGTGCGTGCGTGCGTGCGTGTGTGTGTGTGTGTGTGTGTGAGTGTGTGTGTGTGTGAGGCTGGGTGGGGGATTACTTACAATAGTAAACAAAATCAAAAAAACCTTTCGATAATGTGTAATGCTAATCAACATTAGGCAAGGAAAGTCATTTCAGAGGTGGAGAAAGTAATTACATTTTTAAGATTACAAAGACAAAAAAAAAATCTTGCACTGATGTACACAATAAGATGTGCAAAATGAGAATGTTTTAATAAATAGATTTCATGATGACTTAAAGGAGAAGAATTAGTGATAAAACATCCAATTTAGATACAAACGAGGGAAACCCTGTTTGTGTTAAAGTACGCCTACTTCCGAAAGTGCTTCTCATAACAAAAGACTAAACCTTTAGAAAAATCTGCTGTGTTGAACTCATGAAAAGGACAAAAATGCCATGGGACATTGTTAAGAAAATGAGGTTAAGGTCAAGTCCTCTATCTGAGGAGCCTAGCCCAACAGAACTGCAAAGTCGACAGCCACTCTAGTTCTGCAAGCCAAATTGAAGTGTCTGCATAAATCCAAACTATTACACAGTGCAGCACTTTTGCAAAGAGTTCTCATCTTGAAACTCAGTGAAGTTTCATAGCCCACAGAATCAGAAAGATCTACTTGCATGAAAGGAAACACAACGGGTCTCACCTGAAGCGCTGTTTGGGGCTCTGTCTGTCCTTGCTACAGCACAGGTGACCCAGGTAGTAAAGAGGGAAGATGGCACAGTTCCAGGAGGTGGAGAACCAAGTGAGGGTGAACGGGACATTCAAGCGTCTGACGGTTATTTTGGCCAACTGAGTGCAGCCTGTCCAAGACGCGCAGATGCAGATGACCATAGCGACACCCCACAGTGCTCTGCGCAGGAGGACTGCAGTCGTACACAAACAGCAGCGGAGCCTCTGCAGTCTGTTCACACAATCTGCTTTGACTGTTTCTGTAGCCGAATGGCCATCTACCTTCACTTCCACCTTCTCGCTGCCGGACTGGTCCTCCTCTGCAGAAACAGACAGCATACAACTTCATAAGAATAGCCACAGGCATTTAACTGTACTGCCAACTCTTTTCTTTCAGCAGTAAACTTTCATGAAGTACTATAGGAGAAATTTGCATAACAAAGCTGATGCTTACAAAGCTTAAAGGGTTAGTTCACCCAAAAATGAAAATTATATCATAGTTTACTTACCCTCAAGTTGTTCCAAACCTCTATGTGTTTATTTGTTCTGCTGAACACAAAGGAAGATATTTGGAAGAAAACAGATTTCATTCCCCATTGACTACCATAGTATGTATTTTTTCCTACTATGGTAGTCAATGGGGAATGAGATCTGTTTTCTTCCAAATATCTTCCTTTGTGTTCAGCAGAACAAATAAACACATAGAGGTTTGGAACAACTTGAGGGTAAGTAAACTATGATAGAATTTTCATTTTTGGGTGAACTAACCCTTTAAATGCAGCAAATAAAAGATTTAATAATATAATTTCTGAACTGTAACTTTAGTAAGACAACTCAAATCAAGTAATATTTCAACATGAACCTGGAATTTGACAGCAGAAATCAAGCAAAGTTTGAGGTCGGTAAGACTTTTTAAAAATGTTTTTAAAAGAAGCCTCTAATGCTCTCCAAGGCTGCCTTTATTTGAACAGTAAAATAAAAAATACTGTGAAATATTATTACAATTTAAAAATAACTGTTTGCTGGATGACCATGATCCTTTAGAAATCTTTATAATATGCCGATTTGTTGCCCAAGAAAAATGTATTATTATCAATGTTGAAAACAGTTGAGCTGCTTAAGGATACTTTGATCCTGTTCAAAAGAACAGCAATTATTTGACAATCTTTTGTAACATTATAAATGCATTTGCTGTAACTTTTGATCAATTTAATGCATCTTTGTGGAATATATATATATATGCAGATGCTGATATAGTATAACGTATTAATTAAAAACACATCATACTTAGGAGAAACTTTTAAAAGGTACTGTATAGGTCATATTGTGAATTTAAAGTTACAATTGTGAGATATAGAGTTGCAGTTGTAAAGTCACAACTGTGAGATAAAAATTGCAATTATAAGAAATAAAGTCAATTTCTTTTTACTCTGGGATTCAAACAGTCCTCCATATTTGTGACATAATGTAATTTAACAGAAATTATTTTTGATCTGTCCTTAGGCTTTTTTTTTAAGAAAGAGATGATTATAAAACATTATAAAACAAGATACAAGAACAGATAGCAAGAAGCCATACACAAGATTGTCAAATGTATTGCTGTCCTTTGCACTGAAGATGTAACATTATTTTTCCTGCTATGCAGAAAACCATTCATTGTCTTACAAGGCATCTCATTTCTCCATGTACAATTGTGTCCTCATGGCATGTCGGAAGACATTTAGTCTGTACTGTCCAGAACCAGCCAGGTCTGAAGTATAGAACTGTCAGTGCAAGGAGGACAAGGAGGCAGACAGACTGTCCCCAAGTAGCAGTCAGTCAACACAACGGATGTGTCCCTCACCATAGCCACACCACAGACCAAAGTCTGGGATAGATAATGTGATATGAGTGCCAGCTCGGTTCTGTGCATATTGACCTATTACGAAGTGATGCTAAAATGTTTAGAGATTGGGCCTCTAAACCCAATGATTAAAAAAAAACAGTATATCGGCAATCTGCAGTTTATGGGTCTCAACTGCTTAAGGGTATTTAAGGAGCTACTGTGGTAAGTTTCAGTATGTACATGCAGGAGAAACTTGAGTTAACTAACAGCACAACAAGGACATGACAGTGTATGGGTTATTAGTAACTAAAACTACTAAAAACATATTTCAGTTAATTTGCCAAGGCAACATTTTTAATTTCATTTAGTTTAACTTGATGTACTAAAATAACTAAAACTAAAGTAAAAATTCATAAAAACTATATAGACATACAGTATATGAAAAAAAAGACAACAAAACACACAACAAAGTTAACATTTATTTTAGTTAAAATCTAAATAAAATTGCTATGATGCAGTCAGTGGAGGAATTGAAATGAGAATTGAGAGAGACCTCGTCTGCCCCTGATGACTCAGCAAATCTGGGCTCTGACTCAGTTACCATCTTATGCATATAGAATCAGTGCCAGAGCTGCACATCATAACTCTGGCTATATGCTCAGCTCAAATACAACAATAGATACATCATTCGCTAAACAGATATATATATATATTTTAAATAACATAAAAATTGCATTTTTATTTATTGAGTACTACATACACATACAGAAAGTAATAGAAAAAAAAGTTCTCTAAAAATGATTCAGCTGTTTTTCAAATGGGTCATAGATTTTGTTGCTTGTGCGTGGGGTTGCGGAGGAGCTCAGAGAGATGCAGGGGTGGGATGTTGGACTCTGATTGATGTGTTTGTTTACAGCTCACCTCTCGTGTAAAAAAATACATCTATCAAACTAATAGACTGGACAAACAGCTGAAAAGCAAAAAGAAACAGTCCTCGCTTGAACTTTTAAGCCACCTTTAAACTTTTAAGGACTTACTACATAATGCATGTAAAAGTCATTTTAATGCAATATAATGAAATACGTCCGTGTAACACCCCATACGGAAATGTAATATATGACATATATGTCCCTATATCGCAAGTGATGCTGTCATATATGCTAAATATAAGACAATATATTACTATCACATATATAATTATATCTAGATATATGTTGATATAGGTTTATAACATATATAAATTGTCCATATTAAATGAGTATATTGACATATATTAATACAATATATATGATTATTGTTTATATAATATTGTATGTTATAACCATATATTTCACCAATATGTTTAATTTATATATGCCAATTTATTTAAACAACATACATACATTTTACATGCTTATGGTTGCTTATTAATTCATTCCTTGTTTTCCTTATTTGAACATCTTGAACAACAATTCAAACGCAATCAAAAGACCGCCAAATTACGCGCATTCAGAGACCAACGGATGAAGAATGTTCGCTCTTGTCGAGTGGAAAGAAGAAACGGATAATGAAAGTTGGAGCATTGTTCCAATATCACACATAAAAGACTGTATTATACATACATAAAATATATGGGCTAGTTTTATATGTCAATATATGAAATTGTTCCATTTTCTAATAGGTTTTATATATGGCCAGATATATGTAGGCTACATATATGTTTTCACTTTCTATGTGGATATATGTAATATATGTATATTTCATATGTGTACATATATTACATTTCCGTATGGGACGATTTTTTAAATTATGAATTATATAGTACACTACACTCAGAGTTCTACAAAACTCCCTATTGTGACGTATAACCGAGTGAAACGGCTTCTCTCTAACAAGTAAAATGTAGGGCAGGACTTGATTTTGTCCACTGGGAATAGATTGGATGGTTGTGGTTTGCTACTGCTGTGTCTCATCTCTCATGTGAGTGACAGGTTGTCCCGCCCTCGCGCCAGTAAACACGTCATCAGAGAAAATATCTCATTGCAAGAGGGAGGGGAAGTTATTTTAACAAAGATGTCCCATGAATTAAATCATAATGAAGTGCATGGACAAATCAATATACTGCAATATTCTGTAAAAAAAAAAAAAAAAGAAAAGAAAAAAAGACTTGTCTATTTTGTAGTTCATGGTGAATTTAACTTGTATAATATTTCTTTCATTTCTTTACCATATAAACACAAGCATACATCAAGTGTAGGCTACTACCTCTGAGAGATGCGTTCCAGGGCACATAACCATAGTAACCAGTGATCCTCAGAATCCGCTCTTCTATGGATGCGTTGTTGATGTACTCGACCGATCTCGATGACTTCAATTCTTCATTTAGTTCTTCATCAATAACGAGGGATTTCAGCTGTCTGATCTCAGGACTGATATCTGACAATCGGCGCGGACTCATGTCTGAAGGCGTTATCATTCCCCTGAAGTTAAAGAAGAGACATCAGAACACAGTGGATCTCAGCGGAAATGTAGAGCTTAGAAGAACCAACCTGCATGTAAACACAGCGTCAACACTGCAAATTAGAGCACGACACAACGCAATACGACAAAATGCTGCCAATCAATGAAACTGTACAGAACTGCAAGAGTCAGAACTTGCAGTTGCGCTGAACCGCTGTCTTAAACAGATAATAGTGTAAACTTGTTTATGGTACTTTTCACTGCAAGCTAGACTAATGCATTTAAAGGACTATGGATGCATTTAGATTCAATGAGCAGTTCGTGCGCACGCGCTCATTTTGAAGCCTCTCATATTTATTCGCCAAGAAATGTATAACTCACTCTGAGACTGAGAAGTTCTGTTTCTTTCGGCACTCTGATTAGCCCATTTTAAGAAGTATTTAAAGAAATAATGGTTTAAAAATCGTGACTGTTCAGGGTAGATCGTCAAAATGAGATGCGTTGAGCTCGAGCTTCTCTGCCGTATGAAGACACGACCACCTGTGAACGCAGTGCGCATGCGCGGACCCAAATTCTGATACCCAGTTAGGAGCTTCTAATCCAATCCATGGATGCTTCATCTTCTATGGACGATTTTACACAATCATGCGGACGGACCACCAATACTATCTTAAAACACACTTTTCAGACTCACTATAATTTATTTAAATTGATCACTAACAATGTCCAATAGTGCATGTGCATAAATCATAAATCATTTCATATAGCTTGTATGTATATTACACACAATATTATATTGCATTATTTGCAAAAACCTTAGTGCTCTGCTGACCTAAAACCTTATCTGACTGTATAGGTCTGAGAGACTTGTGTCACTTTGTACCAGAGGTGGACAAAGTACTTCCTTGAGTGAAAGTACAGATAGGCTACTACTGGTCAAATATTACAGATTTTTTTTTTTTTTAAGTAAAAGTAATTACTCGTTTTTAAAAGTAGCCGCAAGTATCAAAAGTAAAAATTAAATGTCAATGAATTGTTTTATTATTGTTGCATTGTTGTTACAGTGGTTACAGTACCTTATGCCTCTGAAGCAACCTAGTGAATCCAGTTAATATCTGTGGAATAAAGAGCTTTTAGAATGTTATAAAATATTATAGAAATTAAACAACTGAACAACAGCCTTAATAATCTTCTTTTTTTATTTATTTAACACTCCTACCACCACAACAAAAGAAGTACACATCTATGTAGTGGAGTAAAAAGTATATGATATTTGTCTTTCAAATGTAGCCTATAAGTTAAAGTAAAAAGTAAGGTAAAAAGTTTCCAGAAAAAATAATACTCAAGTAAAGTACAGATTCTTTAAAAAGAGTACTTAAGTACAACACTAAATTATTGGTGTCCACCTCTGATGACAGAGACCCCAAGGTAAAAAAAGAAAAGAAAAATGATGACATCTAGTCGAGAAGACTAGTAATAATATATTAACGTTAGCCTGTTGTGTCAGAAATCACCCTTATACCCTCATATCAATATCAAATGTATTTCTAGGAGAACACAGTTCCAGTAATGGGATTGAATGTGACCTTGAATAAGTGTACTCAATAACATCCACAATTGTTTCGGACAACCAAATGGCCGTTCCCTCAAATAGTTCTCAAATTAAAGTCTCTATGAAAACTAAGTTTACTGTTATTTATAAGCTAGTGTACTCCAAAACAATGACAAAATTTGCATTTTGAAGACCAAACTCAACATTGAAAATGAAAATCAGGTTGATGTCAGAATCTAACGTCAGATTGACATTAATCAACGTTTAACAGATGTTGTATTGTGATTGAAAATTAAAATGCCGACGTTGGATGTTGACGTCAACCCGACGGCGGGTTCTGATGTCAATCCAACTTTCATTTCCAACCAAAATCCAACATCTGCAACCAAAATCATCCCCTGACGTACTACTTTCTATTTAATGACCTTGACAGAAATTTAATGGAGTAAAAAGTACAATATTTGTCTTTCAAATGTATGAAGTTAAAGTAGTTTCCAGAAAAAATAATACTCAAGTAAAGTACAGATACACAAAAAGTACTTAAGTATAGTATTCAAGTGAAGGTACTTTGTTACTGTCCACCTCTGCTTTTTACACAGTAATTTCCACATCCTTGTTGTGTTGCTCTTGTAATGCACATTAAATTTAGCTTTAGGTAAACAACATTGCAAGCACAGCAGCCCAGTACCCATCTGTCTGGCACAGCAGAGATGCCAGTGCATGGCAGGGGAAAGAAGGAAACTGCAAGACTTAGATGAGGAAGTGGATCTTGGAGGTTGGTAAGCTACCCATGAAAACAACATTGTAGGCAAAAAGTATTTTTTCCCACACCAAGTTTTAGACTGATCCCATACACACATCATACATGCTCATAATATGCATGATTTTTACATTCCAGAAGATATGTGAGTGGTGCCTGTCTGACCATGCAAAACTCAATAAAACCAATTTTATGGTGCTGTGGGTGGTTACCAGAGTGTTGCTATGCAGTTGCTAATGCATTCTGACTGGTTATTAGCATTTGTTTTGTGCGTTACAAATTACTCTGCATGGTCCCTATACAGCTGGGGTCGATTTAAGAACTCAGTCATGACACAAACGTTGTGGAATGGAGTTGCAAAGTTTGATGCAAAGTTTCACATCTATAACCTAATAGTAATGCAGACCTTAGCAAACACCATGTTAGTTTTCACATATACAGTACATGTTATTTGATAATAATGTTTAATAAGTTCCACATTTACTTTTTCACTAGTTTATGGCATTTTTCATTGCTGCTGTTGTAGCACTTTACAATAAAGTCTCATCTGTTAACATAGCTAACCATAATGCTTAAAATAACCATGAGTATAACATTTTTAAATCATTAATCTTTGTAAACATTAGTAAAAATCGAATTGTTCATCGTTTGTTCATAGTTTAGAGTGCATTAACTAAAACAACTTTTGATTTTAAAAATGCATTAGTAAATGTTGAAACTATATCATTGACTAAGATTAATAAATGCAGAAGTATTGTTCATTGCTCATTTTAAAAAATATAAATAATGTTAACCATTGAAACCTTATTGTAAAGTGTTATCATTATTTTAGCAAATTTAAAAAAGACAAATAACCTATTTTATATTTCACATGAACAAAATTGCAAGAAAAACCTGTGAATTTGCTGCCTGTTATAAAAAAAGTAAAGCCAGATTTCTAAATTAAACAGCAGAGGAAAGAAAAGCAAGACTTTAAGACAAAAGTAAGTTGAGGATTAAAAGATCCACGCTGGTTATCAAAGCAGTCTTAATTATAAAACACATTAAAATCATCATAATGCCATATGGTCATTAAAATGTCACTCAGATTAGCTATTCAGCACTTAATCAAATGTAGCTATAAGTTTTACCTGTCTTTTTGATGACATCGCACACAGCGTGCTGGAGTTTGGTCCCCTTTCTGCATTGCGCCGGCACATCGTGTTGGGATCTTCTCTCTGCAGTGTGGCAGCTTCACGGTCCACAGCCAGGTTTTGAAAGATGGCTAGCAGTGGGTGTGTGTGTGTGTGTGTGTGTGTGTGTGTGTGTGTGTGTGTGTGTGTGTGTGTGTGTGTGTGTGTGTGTGTTGTGTGTGTGTGTGTGTGTGTGTGTGTGTGTGTGTGTGTGTGTGTGTGTGTGTGTGTGTGTGTGTGTGTGTGTGTGTGTGTGTGTGTGTGTGTGTGTGTGTGTGTGTGTGTGTGTGTGTGTGTGTGTGTGTGTGTGTGTGTGTGTGTGTTGTGTGTGTGTGTGTCTGAAGGTTTATTGTAACTGGTTGGCACCTATCGATCGGAAGATCCGTCTCCACCGCCTCAGTCAGGAGACCTGTGCTTAGCTAAGCAAAAACTTCTGACAGCGCCGTCAAAACCCTCCCTACCCCTTCCGTTGGAGAACGCCGTGGGGAGAAGCCACTGCATATGCTTAACTCAAAATTGAGCTTGGCACACACTGTAGCGAGACCACATCTAATGAAGTAGACTGGCTTGGATAAACACATCAGGCCATGGGAGAGGGAGTTTAATTGAAAAATCTTGGGTGAGAACTATCGGATCAAGGACAAACCAAAGTCAAAGTTAAAAGGAGACATTTATAAATAACAACTGCAGTATTCAATAGTTTTTTCTCTTCAAGGAGAACAGAAGGGATGCCACCTGAGATGTTTTTTTTTTTTCAAAGTGAAAAGGTAAAATTAGACCCTTGGGGTAAGATGGTTCCCCCATGATTTGGTACGAAAGCACAGAGTTGGTACTAGTGTTATTATTTTTAATTTAATATTTATTGTAATTCGTGGAGGGTTATATTCAGTAATTCCATAAGTTAAATGTAAATTTTAGACATCTTTCTTTTAGACATAACCTATAAGTTGAGTGAAATCATTCAAATTTAATTAATGTTGCTGTTATGTCATATGTTCAAATAAATATGGGAAATGTAATATGTATACAGTGTTGAGGAGGCTGACCTCTTTGAATAATTTTACATTTTGTGTTTGACAACTAAATAGTTAAAGGTACAATATGTAAGATTTTTGTAATAAAATATTCAAAAAAACACTTTCACAGTGTATTTCATGCAGTACTTAGGCTACATTATCCCAAAGGTTCCCAGGGATTTGTAAATCCAGATAAATTCCAGTTTTTAATAATGACTCGTCCCTTGTCATTGTCGCCTATCGATGACGTAATACCGTATATACTCGAATATAAGACGACCCTGAATATAATACGACCCCCCATTTTCCAGACTTATTTTTTGGGGAAAAAGAGACACACGCACGCACACACACACATATAGATAGAGAGGCGCGCGCGTGCTCTAGAGGGAGGCTGTCGCGCGCTCAAGAAGCACATAAAGAGTGCGCGCTACAGTGATGTTTCCTCGCACAGACCCGCTTCACCTGTTTGTCTGAGGTACTTTTGAAATATAATCTTATACAAATATGCTAAACGTTTGAACTGGCCATTCTAAATGGGTTTTGTAACTTTTCTCAATTGTTTTTTTACTTTAATACACAAATAAAGTAGCTCACCGAAATGTTTGGCAAGAAATTTCTCCCTTTCCCCCGTGATTTTGTCTATATCGCGAATATAAGACGACCCCTCATTTTTCAGCCTATTTTTAGGACAAAAACCTCGTCTTATATTCGGGTATATACGGTATTAGCGCTATCCTCGGTGTCCGCTTGTAGAAATCATAGATACAATACATAGATCCTCATTAGTTGCCGTAATACGTCACTTATACGTAAGTCGCTAATGAGGAATCTGTATGCATATCTGATACGATATCTCGCACACCGCTGTTGTGTCGTTCTAGAGTTTCCGAAGATATTTCAGTAATGTCTCAGATTCTTGACACAGTAAGATATCTCAAATGTCAAATGTCTGTGGATGATGCAGTCAACATGGGACTGCATTATATCCTGCAACATCTCGACAGACCTGGGACTTATGCAAGGATCCTCTTTGTGGACTTCAGTTCGGCCTTCAATACCATCATGCCTGATCTACTCACAGACAAACTGACCCAGCTCTCCATTCCATCCTCGATCTGTCAGTGGATCTCCAGCTTCCTGACGGACCGGCAGCAGCTCGTGAGACTGGGGAAACACACATCCAGGACTCTCACCACCAGCACTGGCGCCCCCCAAGGGTGCGTTCTCTCCCCACTGCTCTTCTCCCTGTACACTAACGACTGCACTTCTAAAGACCCCACTGTCAAGCTCCTGAAATTTGCAGACGACACCACTGTCATCGGTCTCATCCGAAACGGTGACGAGTCTGCTTACAGACTGGAGGTTGAACAGCTGGCTGTCTGGTGCAGTTATAACAACCTTGAGCTGAACACGCTCAAAACAGTGGAGATGACCGTGGACTTCAGGAGGAACAGCCCAGCACTCCCCCCACTCACCATCATGAACAGCATTGTGGAAGCAGTGGAGTCATTCAGGTTCCTGGGCACTATCATCTCTCAGGACCTGAAGTGGGACAATCACATTGACTCCATTGTGAAAAAGGCCCAGCAGAGACTGTATTTCCTTCGCCAGCTGAGGAAGTTCAACCTGCCACAGGAGCTGCTGATTCAGTTCTACTCAGCCGTCATCGAGTCTGTCCTATGCACTTCCATCACTGTCTGGTTTGGTTCAGCTACCAAATCAGACATCATGAGACTACAGCGGACAGTCCGGACTGCAGAGAGGATCATTGGTGCCCCCCTGCCAACCCTCCAGGACCTGTACTCTTCCAGAGTGAGGAAGAGAGCAGGTAAAATCATCACAGACTCCACTCACCCTGGACACCACCTGGTTGAACTGTTACCGTCAAGACGGAGACTCAGATCACTGGCCACAAGAACATCTCGGCACAGGAACAGTTTCTTCCCACAGGCCATTTCCCTCCTGAACAGTTAACATATCTCCCAAGGCATATGCCTTTAAGTGCAATACCCCCACTGTTTAGTGCAATATCTCCTAAACTCAGGTTATTTATATTTATATTTATTCATACTATTCAAAATACTGTATATATGTTCATAATCCGAAAATGTTTATTCTGACTAAACCCAACCGTGGCCTTATATTTTATAGTATTTTCATATATATATATATATATTTTTTTTTTTTTTTTTTTTTTTTTATAATTTTATTTTTAGATTTTGTATTACTGTTTCTTGTTGTATTTGTATCTGTATATGTGCACTGGAAGCTTCAGTACCAAAGAAAATTCCTTGTGTGTGCAAGCACACTTGGCAATAAAGCTCTTTCTGATTCTGATTCTGATTCTGAAATATTTCTCATCAAATACATCTGAAGGCAAATTATTTATATTAATAATATATTTTTTTATTATTTAAGTATTTGCTATAATAACCATATTCACATTAATATTGAGATGTGTACTTTTACTGTTTGTCAACAAATGTCTATTGTGCCTATTATTTTCTCCTTAAGAATGTTAGAAGAAATAATACATATTAAGTCAGTACAGTAAATTAAGCATTACTGAGATCTGAGGTATGGGAAAAAATAATATTGTCATTTGAATGGTAATAGTGAATCAAAAATAAAAACCAACAGATACTAACAAGAAATCATTCTGAATACCAAATATATATCAAAAAAATTGTTTTCCCATGATACAAAGGAATAATTTACCTTTGGAGAACCCCCTGAAATATAAACTCCTATATCGCCTATACAAGCAAAATACATTGTCCATTAACTCACCGTTCTCAGCAATATCTTCTGCTGTGATGATAATGAGTGCAACATTCAGGTGAATGTCCAGGGGAACTCAAGTAGGTCACTTATAGTTTCACATGCTCTAAGCAGAGGACAACTTATTGAAATATGTCCTGTTCAAGTTTAACAAGGTGAGCTCAGCTGCGGGGCCTTGTTAACATAACCTCGGCTCAATTTCAGCACCACAATTACAGGATGGCATCAAATTCACTTTCAAACAGCAGAGTAAATATCTCCTTTAACAGCACGGAGCAGGCATCCAGGTAGCCTGTTAACAGACCTTGCAGCTGCTCGGGTCCACAAAGCATCAGCAAGGTTTTAACACACACCGATATAGCCTAGCAAAATGATCGGTAAACTCTGAGAGGTGGAGATAAGTTTGGATTATTTTTTAATATGTGTCATGCAAGTTCTGTTGTGTATGTCATGTAGAGCATCTTGCTATTTGCTGAAGAATGGACACAATACAATCACATTATCCATTACCAGTTTATTCTGTTTTGATAAAGTGCGACTTGAAACATATAAATGCACAACTTTCAGCATCTTAAGGCATGTGAAATAAAATTTAAATATAAAACTGAAAACTATAAATTAATGATAAAAATTAGATTTATTGGTAACACTTTATTTTAAGGTGCTATTAATAAGCAGTAATTAACAGTTAATAAGACACTTATAAGACCTTATAAGCATATAAGATGCATATAAGCATTAACTACTTTATAACTTCTGAGGACGCTTTGTTTCACTTTTCCCGCTCTACTCAATCGTGCCGCCGACAAGCCTCACGACAGTTACAGCCAGGGTGAATGTAGACTTCATCCCCTGGGGTCCAGCTGGGTCATGACCACTCCGGGGCCGCTCAGTTGTCTCTCCGGGTCCGTCTTGTGCTTTAATTAACCCTTATATGAAGTAGTAGTAATGCTTATATGCATCTTATAAGGTCTTATAAGTGTCTTATTAACTGTTAATTACTGCTTATTAATAGCACCTTAAAATAAAGTGTTACCGATTTATTTCCTTCAGCAATATACCCAGTCACTAATAAGAGCATATTGATGCACTGATGTGACTTCTGTATTTTGCTTACAATACAACAATGGCACTCAATGCACAACATCATAGGTGGTGGACAATGCCTACGGCAACAAACAGAACTTCTTTACGAACATTACAAAAGGCAAAAAAAATAATAATTATAAATTAATTATACAGCTTATTGATTGTCTTATGCCTCTACTAAAAATATATTTTAAATTCCCTTTAAGCATTATGGAATGTTAAAAAAAAAAAAAAATCACCAGGGACCTGCCCCTGTCTAAAAATCTAATGGAGAAACAAAAAAAACAAAACACAAAACAAAAACAAACAAAACACACAAGGCATCGTACACTTGCAGGCTTTGAATAGGCTTCAGGCAGGAATACACTACACAACCTTTACCACTAAACGACTAAGGACCAAACACTACCAGACTTTCAAGTATATGAACACAACAAAGTTAGGCATAATTGTGCATATTGTTGCTGCCAAATGAAAACAATAGTTTGATAACATGTTTGATATCCTTTGACGGAATGCTTGGATGGAATCATATGCTAAAACAAAATCGGAGTCTGTGCCTGTATTACACTATGTGGTTTTATTAAAATAAATGTTTCAAAAGGGTCAAAGCAATGCCATCGAATAACCATTTATGGTTCCCAAGGAACCTTTTAGTGGACAGTTCATAAAATAATTTACATTTTAAAAATCTAAAGAACCTTTTCCCACTATAAATACACTTTTGTGAAAGTTTCCATGGTAATTAGTTAAAGGTTCTTCATGGAACCATCAATGCCAATAGAGAACCTTTATTTTTAAGAGTGTAGCGCCGACTTGTTCCGACTGCAATCCGAGCAAGAATCTGTCCAAAAGATGTGTGGTATATTTCAGCCTAAAGCAATTCTTCAAATTAGAATAGCCAGAAAACATGATTTACATTATTACATCTGTAAACCTATAATACAGGATATGGATCCCTTTTAAGTTACCTAACAATAACCGGAATATGTACAGCTAGTCTATGACCACTTACCAGTTAACTATTTATTTTCAGAATTCATGGATGGATTTACCATCCACACACCCCAACACACACACACACACACACACAACACACACACACACACAACACACACACACACACACACACACACACACACCACACACACACCACACACACACACACACACACACACACACACAACACACACACACACACACACACACACACACAAAACAACACACACATTTTTCAGTTCAGTAGCTGAATGAAGAATATCTGATATTATGAACTATTCTACAAATTCATACAATCCTTTTCCACAGCACTGTAACTTACCTTTAGCCGGTGTTTCAAGTATTCATAGCTATGGGTAAGTTTTGGCTAACTTAACAGCAGAGTACACTAACAATACATTTATGCTCTTAGTGAAGGTGCTTCAGAAACATTGATGTGTCGATACAGCAATTTCAGGATGCCTCATTGGTCTATTGCTCCATTAGAGGTAGCAGTAGGTGAGGTGGAGACCATGTCATCAGGAAACAGATCCGTCTTATCCTCTCTAAATGAGGATGCCTGGTCAGACACGGAGGCAAAGGAGAGGTGATCATGATCCACGATGTTAAGCTGGTCCTCTGTTTTTTGTTTCTTTAGGTAGAAGATCTTCCTGAGCTTCTTCAGCTGCTGAAGTTCACAGAAGGTTTCCAGAACCACCAACATCGCGATCAAGCCCAATATCAGATAGACTGTATAGGAGAAAGACAGATAGGGTTAAAGAGAGATGGATAATGACCCTTGCTTGAGATATCTCTTTAGCAAACTAAGACAATCTAGCATGTTTCATTGTCCCTACCGCATATACATTAAAATGTTACAGGTAGTACATTATAAGTATGATTTTGTTTTTGGAAAGAAATAATACTTTTATTCAGTAAGAATACATTAAATTGATCAAAAGTGACAGTAAATACTTCTACATTGCTACAAAAATATTCTATTGTTTTCAACATTGATAATAATAAAACATATTACTGTATTTATGAAGGATCATGTGACACTAAAGACTGGACTAATGATTCTGTAAATTCAGCTTTGCCACCCCAGGAATAAATTGCATTTTAAAATATATTTTAGAAAACAGTCATTTTAAATTTGATTATTTTTTCACAATATTACTATTTTACTGTATTTTTGATCAAATAAATGCAGCCTTGGTGAACATAAGAGACTTTAAAAAAACATTAAGAAAACATTCCTGACCCCAATCCTTTGAACGGTAGTGCATGTGTGAATGTATGTAAGAAAGTAAAATTCAAATGAAATGTACAATATATGGCTCTGTACATCAATAAGGATTAAACTGACTGTGCACTTACAAGTAATGCCCAATTTATAGAGTTCTCTGAACCTCTGGTGGTAGCCCTCTCCTGGCACATAATCACCCAAGCCAATAGTACTAAGAGAGATGAAGCAGAAATAGAAGGACTCTAGGAAATTCCACTCCTCTTCCAGTACTGAGAAGATGATGGCAGGTATAAGGAAGAAGCAGGAGATGGTAATAATGGCCAGTAGGGCAGCGTGTATGCCGGCCAGCAGAGGTTTGGACATGCCCCAGCGCCGGTGAAGGTGCTCCACAGGCCTGCGGGTACTGAACTCCATGATCCTCTGGACCACCGCAGTCAGGAACAGCAGGGTGAATGGGATTCCCACCACCGAGTAAACGATGCAGAAGGCCTTACCCCCATCCGACAGAGGAACGGTGTGGCCATACCCTGGAAAGAAAACATGAAGTTCTTTGAAAAGGTCTTTTGTACATTCTAAGACAATCTAGCATTTTACTCAAATGAACCAGTTAATTTGTGTTTTAAACACCATCGTAATGACATAAAGAAAAGTCACCAGGAATGTCAAGGGTGTTTCCTTTTGTAGTACTTAAATACTGCTGGATTAAGTTACATAATCCTTGGAAACACTACACACTGCATGCTTATCCTTCAGATACCCTTCAAATTGCCCACAGATCATCCACATCGAATTACAAAACCACTAGGGCTCCACAGGGACTGCAAATATATGAGTATACACTTGATATATTTGTCCTAATAAATATACTAAAACCTCTAAAAATGGACATGTGAGAATGGTCATTATCATTAGAACAGACAAGGTTCAAAAGTGGTCCAAAAGAAAGTATTTGGTGTTCTATTTGTTGCTACTTTTATACTAATGTTTAATAAAGCATTTTGAGCACTGACTTTAATGTTAACGTTACTATTAGTAGTAGTAATGTAAATGAAGTAGTAAAACTATGACACTGGAGGTCATTTGAAAACAACTTGGTCCGTGTAAAATTAAATAACATCCAGATTTTTCTAGCGCACATATGTTTTTATCTCATGTGATTGAACTTAATTATCTTTTGCAATATGTTGTTTAATTTTGTGTAAAACTTAACTAGTTTAATTAGCAAAAAAGAAAAAGAAAAAAAGAAATAATAAGCTACATAAATATTCTTTCTCTCTCTGTGTGTGGTGTGTGTGTGTGTGTGTGTGTGTGTGTGTGTGTGTGTGTGTGTGTGTGTGTGTGTGTGTGTGTGTGTGTGTGTGTGTGTGTGTGTGGTGTGTGTGTGTGTGTGAAAGAGAGTGTCTAAACTAGCCTACCACTACATCCTGTTTTATGTTTTTACCTTTCCCTTGTTGCAGATTAAACAAATATTTGATGTACCTCCTTTTAATTTTCTTATTATATATTAGCAAGTATTTAATTAATATATTGCAAGTGTTAACAATCAGGGCCAGGCCCATAAAGCTTTGTTGACTTAGTTTTGACTATTTATGGAGGGAGGGAACCCATTATACAGGCATATCTCTTTTCTAGAGTTTCATGAATGCTTGTTTCAAAGCATATTTTAGTATTTATTTTAAAAATGATTGAAAATGTTGGGCTGTTTAACAAGACCATCCCAGCTTGTCAGACAACACAGGCGTAAGCTATAATGCTTTTATCGCAGATCAGAGAGGACAGGTCGACCTTTGCAATGACATCACTGGCCTCTTTTCTGTCATTGAGCCTCTTGGTTGAATAATTGTAAAGAATGACTTCAGATTATCGGAATTATCTCATGAACGGTGTTAAAACACACACACACACACACACACACACACACACACACACACACACACACACACACACACACACACACACACACACACACACACACACACACACACACCTATAATGCATAGTGTTGTCAAGAGAATGTCTGTGCTCACCTGTCGTGGAAAGCACAGTGCTGGCAAAGAAGAGTGCAGATGTGAAATCCCAGTTCCAGCTAGTGGTGGCATTATTGAGAACCGACACACCGTAATTACTCGCCTCTAATGCTTTAGCCAGAAACTCCTCAAGTCTTTCATCGGACAGACATTCATTGTCATCTAGAAACTGCTGCTTCACGGTCCGAAGCTCCTCTCGAAGCTGCTCCTCATACGGCAGTTCCACCGCGGAAAACACTAAAGCCCCGAATATCAGGTACACCACATAAGCCAGCACCAAGACCAAAAAATACCACGTAGACCTGTAACCTTCTATGACACGCACACACGAACCTCCCGAAAGACACTGAAGCATTGTCTCCGCGGCAAAATAGTTGATATAATTAAAACAGGTATTTTAGTCCAGTCCAATAACAGGAATACACTCGTTTCATGAAAAGAAATAAACTCTTACAGCTGTCTTTAAGTTATAATTTCCTGTTTGTCTCCTGCCGGTATTGCAGTTGATGTGACGGTCGATCAGTAGCCGCGTTTACTAATCGTACTATGGCGAAGGGTTTTTGTTAATATTCATGAATCTAAAATTGGCCTGTAGAAGGTAACAACGCAACGTCAGCACTCCTTAATTAATATTTATAGTTAAGTCTTCGCCATTGGACGGTTGCAACGGACGTCAGCGTTACCTGATTAAAATTCATAAGATCGCCTTCGCCGTAGTAGATTTACGTCAGGCTCATGACGTCTTGTTCCTTCGTGTGTCACCTTACGCATTATTCTTCATCACACATTTATCACGGCAGGACGCACCCAGTAAGGTAAACCTGAGGAATTTGCCTTCATAAGAGAAAGAGACAGTTAAAGGTGGGGTATGTGATTCTCTTTTTTGTCCATTTTTTCAAAAATAACTTGAAATCCTATTCCTAACCCACTTACAGCCACTGAGTTAGAAGCACTGAAATAAAAATTAAGCAATTTAATCATCTGTGGAACGGGCAGGACTCGAAAAACTCCAGCCAATCATTTCCAAGACCACCTAGAATCATTGGACATTAAAGGTGCTCTAAGCGATGTCGGGTGACGTCACTTCTTGTTGACGTTCGAAGTATTGTCAAACCAAATGGAGGCTAGCTAGACCCTCCCACCTCCGTATCCACGTACCAACCCTCCAAATCCTTCTTGTCGGTTATTGGCTGGAACATTTTGTTATGTTTCGGGGTGCGGGTTAGCCCAGTTTGTTTCTGTTGTCGTGTGTGCAACTTGGGGTGCAACTTGGGGTGTCTGCAGAGACCGCATTTTTTACAGTGTGTTCAGGGATAGTGAGGAGATGTTAGCTGTATGTGACAAAAAATGTTTTGGCCTTAAAAACGCGTGACATCGCTTAGAGCACTTTTAAGTTCGTCAATCAAACGGTTGTACGACACCCCCTCCCCCCAGCGTGCGTGACCCCCTTCATGCGCATACTCAAAGCTTGTGACCATTGCGCATCTAATCAGTAAAGCCGGTTCCATGATTAGTAGTAAATCGTCATTACAATCTCTCGCGCATCTGAGTTTTCGCTTGTGCATGATTGCGCGTCCATGTTCTTCGAATGGGTGGAGTCAGGGCCAGCGTTGGAGGAAAGAAGGTAGGACCATTTGAATTGTATATTTTCAAAATCTGACGGTCGTTTTCCAAATCACATACCCCACCTTTAAGCAGAACCAGCTGTCTCAAAGAGACAATAGGTAAGTGAAAGCCCCGCATTAGAGTCCGCATCTGCTCAAATATGCTACTGTACTACTATACTGTAGGGCCATCATTGGTACAGTTTCTGTTAGGCCTACCTGGTTGAACAGGTTTGACCAGGTGGTGATTGGATGGAGTAATCATGACAAAAGTTTTGAAAAGTGACCTCAAACAAAAGTGTTGCAACTTCGTATGTCTCCACCTGTTTCTATGTAGACCATTGACAGGCTTTTGTAGGCTACCAATGGTTCTGTTCTGTATAGCCAAAATTCTTGTCTGGTTTCTGTGAAGGGCAGTTGTGAGGTGGAATGTCTGCATTTCAGCTATAGTTCAGTAGTGACCTTTTCAGTCTATCATCTGATCAACAAATGTAAATTAAGCTGGAGTATGAAGCGCCATGATAGTATCATAAAAGTGGCCCACATCAACTGAACTGTTTCATGTCTCTTGAAGCCATTAGCTGTATGACAAACTAAATATAAAAGTGATTGACTGGTAGCTATACTTATAAACTCCAGAGTCCAGAATAACATCAGCGTGATTCACAAATGAATCATACAGTCCAGTTTTGTTATTCGGTCACCTGATTCACTGAAAATATCTGACACAAAAGAACAATTCAATCACAAATATGACCAGATGAATGTCAAAATTATTGAATAATGACTTAATTTAGGTATCACAAAAAAGCTATTTAATTTCTTTTTAGCACATAGCACACATGAAATGTAGCACAGAAGTTGTATGAACCTTCTTTACAACCATTTTATATTGCTTTAATGGAGTTTGACAGCCTCTGTCCTCATCCACTTCAGAAATTCCACTTGTTTGTTCCAGAAGAATTAAAGCTATGCAAGGTTGGAATGACATAACGATTTTTTGTTAAATTTCTTTTCTTTTTTTTTCTTCTTTTTTTGTGTGTGAACTTGAACTATCCCTTTAATTCATCACATCCTTTTATATTTGAATCATTTCTTCATTTTAAAAACATGACTCCACCCTGCGTGGCAGCATTACACATCAGGAGATGCTTATCTCAATAAACCGGTCTGTGCACATTCAGCTAATACATCGGAGATCATCTACTCACATTGACAAGTTCCTTGTATGACACTGTAAAATAATTAAATAGGGTAAAAGTACAATGAGAAGAATTAAGCCAATCACAAACTCTCTCTCAAACAATGCTCTTGTCATTATTAAGTGCCTGTTTTCGTGAGTGGGTGGACAGCATGATGATGTGGCAGCTGTATTCCTGTACCTCTTGCCATTCTGCAGTATTGCTGCATCATTGGATGACTACACTTCATTCTTGGTATTGAACATAGGTCAAACTGTGAGAGGTTCCTTTTTATATTCTGTTCTGCTTCTTTGGGTTATTTCTGGATGATCGAGTGAAATGTGAGACCTCAAGCCAGACCAGAGAGCCAGTAGTCAAGGTTGTTGCTTTCACACAGGCACTGAGATCAATGTTGTTATAGGCTACTGTAAGTGATATGTTAAAACTAATCTACTATGACAATTATTTACATAAATTTCACTGACAATAAGATTAATATCAAACTATGTTATTCTTGTGAAAATAATCACATAAAGGTTTTTTAATCTAATATTCATAAGGGTTGATTCACAAAGAACGCGTTTTTGCATTGAGATACTTATCTTTTAAACTTTATAGCCTAAATTAGAACACGGTGCCATGTGCCAAATGGGAGTAGCCTACAACGTGCATGTTTACATTACATTTACATTTATGCTTTTAGCTGACCCTTTTATAGAAAGCAACTGACAAAAGAGCCAACAATATTCGTTATAGGTCGTGCCTGCAGGAAAGTAAGCAAGCTGCTGCAGAGTTTTTGCGTTTAACCCAGCAAACACAGAACCTTCCCCAACGTTAGAATCTGGTTCCCGTTTGGTTTAGAGAACCAAATAATAACGTTATAGGAACGCTCTTTTTAGGTATTATTTTTTGCAACCATAAAATAACATTCCTTGCAGGGAGGTTATTTTTTAAAGAACGTACCCTTAAAGGTTATTTTAGGTTATTATTTAAAAGCTGGTCGCACACCGAACGCGCAGCTCAGCGCCACGCCACGCCACGTCTAGGACAACTCTCACCTGAAAATCTGATAACATCAGCAATTTTCTGATTTCTTTAAATAAATATAAAACTAAATGTATATTCCAGCACAGGGCTAAGTCCGTATATACATTACTACTATTTGAGACACATAAATGTAAATTTAATATATAACTATGTAAATGGCGCCGTGTGGCGCTGCAGGATTTTGAACACGGTCCAGAGCCGTTGCTGGGCGCCGCGGACAGACGCCGAAAGGCGCCGCCGGTGTGTGTACTCTCATAGAGAATAATGTGTTCGAATTTAAAAGACCTGGCGCTGCGTGGCGCGGCGCCGAGCTGCGTGCCTGGTGTGCGACCCCCTAAAGGGTACCTATCATGGAATTTTGAAAATTACCTTTCATGTAGTGTGTAACATAGATCTAAGTGAACAAAAACATCCTGCAAAGTTTTAAATATGAAAGTTCACCGTATACAAAGTTATTGTCTCTCAAAAGTAAGAGTCGACTCTGAGTCGCTGATATGAATCGATAGACGAACGATGCATTTTCTCTAACTTTCGTACGTCACTTGTACAAGTTATTTGAATTCGACACGCCCACTCAGTGCGCGCGCCGAGCAGACAGAGAAACCTGACAACAACATGTCGACGAGACTCTCATCTGAAGTGCGAATCAAAAGCAAACTTTTTTTTTCACTGCCCAGGGACAAGCATGTGAAGACTCAGTGGCTAGAGTTTATATTTACAACTATACCACACAAGTATAGCCACCTTGAGCTGTGTTCGCGTTATTTTAATGACGATTGCTTCACAAACACAAATGCTTTCAAGTGTGGATTCGCGAGTCGCCTGATACTGAAGGAACGTTCAATACCAAGTTTATTTGGATCAGCTTCCTCCTCCGAATCACAACCTGTAAGTACTATTAATAATTGTTGCTTTTGTGTGTGTGTGTGTGTGTGTGTGTGTGTGTGTGTGTGTGTGTGTGTGTGTGTGTGTGTGTGTGTGTGTGTGTGTGTGTGTGTGTGTGTGTGTGTGTGTGTGTGTGTGGCGTGCGTGTGGTGTGTGTGTGAGAGAGTGAGAGTTACGCTCAGCAGCTTCTAGGTCTTCAATGTCATTTTTTTGTTTTTTGAAATATGTGAAATTATGTGAAGCGTATTGTAGTACTGCAGTGCTTTATCAATATGTTTAAGCTTTGGGCTAACACAAAATATAACTGACTGCGTCATCTGACCAATCACCGCCGATTAGCGTCACGCAAAGGAGGGGTTTGGACAAATGAGTCGTCAAACGAATCATTAGGGAGTCGGTGAGCAAATCAGGTAAAAATAAATGCATATTTTAAGACAACAAAAGTGTTTTTTGTCATTGCATGCATGTAAAACTGTTGTTAGGGACTCCCAGAACATTATTAGGAACATTTTAAATGCCATAATAGGTACCCTTTAATAACCATGTAAAATAATCGTTCAATTAAAATGTGGATATTTAGGCCTAAATTAGTTTGTATGCTAAAATGAGATAAATCAAAATTTGTTATAATGATAAATCCATCTCTGGATGGAGTCTCCAGTCCCCGGGCCTCAGCCCCTGCCTCAACAGGATGTCTGCTATAGATAATATTTTCCCTTGGGACCATAAAATGATCTGATGCGCCAATCTGGATAGAGGGCGCGATCTGAGTGTCCTTTGTCGGTTTAGATAAAGCCTAGTTCACACTACATGATTTTAAAACGTAGGGCTGAACTGTGCAGTTCACACTACATGACTTGCTCTCTGTGAAATCAGGAGTGTTCAAGTTGTTGAGCCGTTCACACCAAACGACACATCGTGATTGATCCGCAACTGGAGCTGACGCACTACAGGATTTGACAACAACTCTGTCACCCAACGATTCTATCTCGTCTACAAACCACGTTTTGTCACGAAAAATCACGCGATAAAACGAACCGGAAATGACAATAAACAGAATTACAGTAAGATTTAATGTACATTTCAACCTATAACATTTTGCTTTACCTGGGTGTTTGAGGGCGTTTGTAATTTCCATCCACCTTTTCTCTTTCTCATATCTCATGTCCAACATCATAAAGGCATTCATGCTCCTTCCACAGTTCGATTAAACTTTGCTCCTAAAATTTGCTGTTGAGTCCATTGCTTTCTTGACGACATGTTGCTCATCTTTCTGTAAACTCGTCTTGGTCGTGTTTGTTTGAAAATCGCGCATTTCGCGTATTTACCATGCTATTTACCCGGTGACCTCAACCCATGCCTTGCTCTGATTGGCTCTAGCTCATGACATCACTGAGATTGAGTCGCGCGACAGCTCTGGATATCTAGCATGCTAGATATTTTTCTGGGCTCGGCGACGCGTCTGCGAGGTGTCTGTGAGCGTCTTTGATGCGTTGTTGGCTCTTTCACACTAACAGATTGGCGAGCGTTAATCTTCCGCTAATCGCCCGCGATTTGCACGCGATAACACCCTGACTTGTCGGCGACTCAACGATTTGCAAATCGGGCTTAAAATCATGTAGTGTGAACTAGGCTTAAGCTACTACTGAGATGTGGTAACCTTTGATGTCTGTGAGGAAGCTCCTCAGAGCCCTGAACACAGCCAACATCTCTAGGCAATTTATATGCCAAGAATGATGATGGTCCTGCCACAGACCCCTGGCAAAGCGGCCGTCCGAGACCGCGCCCCAGCCAGTGAGGGAAGCGTCTGTCGAAACAGTTTCCCGGCGACATGACGCCCCTAACACTGGCCCTTGGGACAAGAACCAAGGTTTCTTCCATATTAATAGGGAACGAAGGCATCTGCGCGTAACCTTTATTATATGGAATGGATTCCCTTTGGGGAAAAAACCCTTGGCTTTGAGCCACCACTGAAGGGGCCTCATGTGAAGCAGGCCCAAAGGAATTATGTTGGATGCCGCTGTTATGAGGCCCAGCAGTCTTTGAAATTGCTTTACAGTGATGGCCTGGCCTAGCTTTATCCCGGACACCATGGCCAGGATGGATTCGATACGAGCGGGAGACATACATGCCCGCATTGTAACCGAATTCTATACCACGCCCAGAAGAGTAGTCTTCTGAACTGGGTCCAACACATTTTACTTAGTGTTGAGCCTCAACCCCCGGTTCTGAATGTGGCCAAGGACGACATCTCGATGCCGAACTGCCATTTCTCGAGACTGGGCCAATATGAGCCAGTCGTCGATGTAATTCAGTATACGGATGCCCTGAAGCCTCAGTGGAGCCAGAGCCGCATCCATACACTTTGTGAACGTGCGGGGAGAGAGTGCTAGGCCGAACGGAAGAACCCGATATTGGTATGCTTCGCCCCCGAAAGCGACCTCAGGAACCTCCTGTCACATGGAAGGATGGAGACATGAAAATAAGCGTCTTTTAGATCCATCGTGACAAACCAGTCCTCGGATCTGATTTGGTTCACGATAATGGGAATAGTAAGCATTTTGAACCTGAATCTCCTCAAAGAACGATTCAAAAGCCCAAGATCTAAAATTGGCCTCAATCGCCATCCTTCTTTGGAACTATAAAGTACCGGCTATAAAACCCGGACTCCCTGTCTGGTAGGGGAACACATTCTATGGCTCCTTAATTCCAGTAGAGTCTGTACCTCTTGTTCCATAACCCGAGCCTGTTCTGGAACCACTGCAGTCGGTACCACCCCAGGAAACTAGGGAGGTCGATGACCGAACTGCAATCTGTACCCATATTTTATAACAGGGGTTCTCAACTCCAGTCCTCGCGACCCACTGCTCTGCATATTGTGTATGTCTCCCTTATTTAACACACCTGATTCAGATCCTCAGCTCGTTAGGATAGACTCCCGTTAGGATAGAGTCTATCCTAACGAGCTGAGGATCTGAATCAGGTGTGTTAAATAAGGGAGACAAACACAATATGCAGAGCAGTGGGTCGCGAGGACTGGAGTTGAGAACCCCTGTTTTATAATATACAGGACCCATATAGATATATTCGGAAGGCGTTGCATTCTTCTACAAAATCTACTAAGGGAACCAGCCCCTTGAGACTGGCTTCGGGTGTTTTTCGAGCACTATTCTCGACTTCCTGAAGCGGAGGAAAAAGTCGATACAGATTTTATTTAGTCTGGCCACAGCACGCATCACAACCTCCACGAGCTCTACATAAGCAGAAACATAAGCCGGCGAGTGTGACTCATGTTGCTCGTTCCCGATGCTGAGCACATCTACTTCCTTATAAACAGATAGCTCGAGCACTGGGCACTCGTCACGGGCAGAAGAAGCCGCATCGCGGGCTTCTGCGTCTTGAACGAGTGTCATAGAATCTGCGGATGATGAACGAAAAGGTGCCTCAGCAGTCTCGTTCTCATCCGCGAGATCCTTCTGCGATCTCCACGATCTAAGCCGTCGTGGCGCCTCAACGGATGTGGGACCCGAATCGCGGGGATCGCGAGCCTGGCCATCATCAGGAAATAATATAGCCAAGCGGGAGCGCAGCACTCTAATAGGAAGTGCTTCACAGTGTTCACAGGCAGCTCTCTCGAGAGCTGACAGTGCGTGCTGCGCCCCTAAACAATACACACACATATAGCTGATGCGTGTCCCCACCCGTGGCATATATATATAATCTTGGGCAGGGGTACACACACTTAGTGTATTGTTCACTCGACATAATATAGAGCTTTGCACAGACAAAACAACACCAAATAAGACAGACAGTTTCACAGAGAGCGCTTGCTGAAGAGCGAAAGCTGATGTGTGTGTGTGTCAGCGTCACTTTTATGCATCCGGTTATGCCGTCACATGTTACGTCACAACGCAACAACAATCAGGATTGGATTAGTTTCATTCTTACTTCAGAGGCGCACGCTAAGTGAGCGTCCCCAAAGTGTCGTTCTTGACGACGCAGTTCGAGTTCCCTCGAAAGGGAACGAATGTTCTGGGAACCAAAAATTGTTAGCTGGGAACGTGAGATTTCAGTGCTGCCTTTTTAGAACGAGGTGGGGCGAGACGATGCAAAAGACGCGAGCACATGTTTACAAAACAGGGTAAAACAGAGACGTAAAATAAAAATAAAAAATGTGTACTTTGTGAACGCTCCCTTAAATGCAGAATACGCTGAGCCATCCTCATACACCTTCAGAAAACACCTTCTCCGGGGCGCTGCGCTGTGGCTGCCCTGTGGCTGCCCTGCTGCCTCTCGTGTTTGGTTTTGTTTGTTTTCGTGAATGTTACATTTGTTTGTATGTATGGATGCGCCTAATCCCGCACTGCACTAAAAGCAATCATGGACTTGGCTTATTGGTGTAGGATCGGACAGCTTATAGTGACTTTAAAACACTGTCTCGCCAATGGACTCTATCATGACCATCACTAGCGTGGTGGGTGAAATCCAATATAGTAGAGAATTCCTCCTACTGATACGCGATCGTTTATCTACAGATCATGCAGCCGTAGTAAACTCCATACCAAACTATCTAAGGACCAACCCAAAGAATGTTCTACCCGGACAAAGTACAAAAGAAGATCAAAAGGGGGTAATCGGCGAAGATTAAGGAGACTGGAGAACAATCTATCTCTTCCCGTTACGCTGCTCATCAACGCCCAGTCCCTAAAAGCGAAAACCGACGAACTTACTGCAAATATCCGCCCCTGCATGACTACCGTAGTGCTTGTGGGGGTGGAGTCTGTCTACTCATCTGGGACGAGTGGTGTGGTACAGTGGTGGTGAGAGAGAGTTTGTGTACCCCTGATATTGAACTGCTGTGTGTCTCCCTTTGGCCTTTCTATCTACCCAGAGAGTTCCCTCAGATATTTTTTACTGTCGTATGCAAACACCCAAAGGCAAATTTTGACAGGGCACTGGACATTATTTTTAATCTCTCCCAACAGCTCCATCTACTTTCTCTGGATGCCCCTAAGTTTATCTTATGAGATTTTAATAATTGTCCTGTGAAAAAGTGTTTACGTACTGTACATATTATCGACATATTATCGTACATATTTACGTACAGTTTACGACTGTATGTTTTTAGACCTATATAATGGAACTGTCAAAGACGCCTCTTCATCATTGCTCCCAGCACTAGGGGCATCTGACCACAATGTTGTTTACCTCCGGCCTATATATCAGAGGCTCCTGCAAAGGGAGAAGCCCCCAGAAAGCTCAGTTAAAGTATGGAATAATGACAGTATTATGGCCCTGCAGAGTTGTTTTGATTGTATAAACTGGGACATTTTTAAATGCCGTAACAGAGTACAGAGTACACAACGTACAGAGACAGATGATTAAAAGACAAATAAAGCTGGATAAGTACAGGTACAGACAGAAGATTGAGACAACCCTGGTGTCAGGCAACTCCCGTGAGGCATGGCAGGGGATCAAGACCATGACCAATGTCCCCCAAAAAGGGCAGAGGGAATCCTTCCCTGATTCTGCCTGGAGTTGAGGGACTGGAAAGGGCAAACCAGCTAAATGTATTCTTTTGTCGTTTTGAGAGTGGCTGCGGTGCTGGAGCTGGGATTGTGCTGCCCCCTCCACCCCCTTCACCCCCTGCATCTCTATTAAACATCAGACAATCTGATGTCTTTTACCTTTTTAGTCGCTGTTATCCACGGAAAAGTCCTGGCCCTGACAAAATCTGTGGTAATATCCTCAAGCACTGTGCAGAATATCCCCTGTGTACTCCTCTCTTAAAGGGATACTCCACCCTTAACTAAGACGAGTTGATACATACCTCTCTTGTCTCAGTGCGTGCACTATATCTCTCTGTATTACCGCAAAACTATGTTAGCACTTAGCTTAGCCCAGTGCATTAAATATGGGCCAAAAAGAGAAGCGACCAAACACTTCCTCGTTTTCCCTATTTAAACCCAGTTACTCGAGTAGTGTAACTCGACCTAGGCTGGTGACACAAAATAAAACGTTGTGATTTTCTAAGCGTTTAAAATTGATGACTATATTGTATGGCGGAATACCATAACAAGTGCTTTTGAGCCCTAGAATGTGAAATTGAATTTATTTTGGCATAGTTAAATAACAAGAGTTCAGTACATGGACCTGACATACAGTGAGTCTCAAACACCATTGTTTTCTCCTTCTTATTAAAATTAGGGGTGTGCGATATGACGATATTTAATCGTGGACGATTAAAATGTCTCCACGATTCACTTTTTCGGAAATATCGTAGAATCGCGCTCCAGTGCATGTTCTATCAGATGAAGTCTATATTTTTTCAGCTACGTACAGCATGCGATGCGCGGCGCGCTAGATGTCAGTGTGAGCTGTCAACCCTCCCGTTTTTTCCGGGTTTCTCACGTATTTTAGCTCTTTTCCCGCCGTCTTTCCGTTTTCCCGTAAAATATCCCGTAATGTTACAGCCTAGTTGTGTGAGACGTGAAATCGTTCATCCCGCGCGCGCTGTTACAAAAAACGCTGTGAACACAGCCAAGCGAAATCTTACGCACCCAACTCGTCATTTTTGCCCAGCGGGCACCATGATATCAATTTGACGTCAAAAGTTGGTCAAGACTTGATCAAGATATTGTATATCATTTTAAGGTCAGTTTGAAAAGAAAATGTCTTCCAGTGGTAATTAGATGAAAAAGAGAAAGTTAATACCCACACTGAAATTGGTTTATGTATATGCAGGTCAATATGTTTGACATTCAGTTTACATCAAATCAATGTCAAGGTTTGGTTTTGACGTCAATTTGATTTGCATATTTGACCTGTTCCTTGACGTTGATTTTGACATCAATTTGATGTCTTTTCAACATCAATTGCCCACTGGGTGCCGCGCTCGTGCGAGCGAACGCACTATATAAACAAGGTTTTTTGTTTAAACAAGCCTTTATTTCGTGTCAGCGCGCGCTATGATCGGTAAAGGTGCACAGAGTCCTCTCCCGCAGTCCCGCGCATCATCTCAAAGCAGCACTAACTCCGCCTCTGTTTCCCTCGTAAGCTGATATTATTTAAACATTCATATGATAAAATTTGACACTCTCTCTCTCTCTCTCTCTCTCTCTCTCTCTCTCTCTCTCTCCCTCTCTCTCTCTCTCTCTCTCTCCCTCTCTCTCTCTCTCTCTCTCTCTCTCTCACACACACACACACACACACACACACACACACACACACACACACACACACACACACACACACACACACACACACACACACACACGCACACACACACACACACACACACACACACTGTGTGATGAGAAGTCTGATTGTAGGTCCTGTTGACTGTTCTTACTTTGCACAATTGCACTTCCATTAAACATACACTTGATTAAAATATGCTACTTTGTCTTTTTTCCCCCTTGGCTATATTTTTTAAATGGTGATATAAGTTTGCTTGTATTGCGGCTCAGTAATTTGCAAATAGTCTTAAAAGGCAACATGAAAAAGAATCGTGATAAAATCGTTATCGTGATTTTTCCTGAAAAAATCGTGATATGATATTTTTTCCATATCGCCCACCCCTAATTTAAATCTCGTTTTTGAAAAACACCCCTGAAACACAGGCGAATCTCCACATAATACCGACTGTGACGTAACAGTCGGGATCATTAATATGTACGCCTCCAAAAATGTGCATATGCCAGCCCATGTTCAATGCCAGGCGGAACTGTGCAGCCGAATCATCGGAAGTTCTGCAGGTGAAGAAACGAGCGAGGATCATAGGGAAAAAAGGCAGATAAATGTTATGTTCCAGGCTGTGCAGAGGATGTGAGGACTTTTCATACCCTTCGCACAGAAAAGAAATGTCTACAGGCGTGGTTGATGTTTAATCGGATACCGCAATAGTTTAATTCGAAGTTGTTAGTTTTCTCTGCCCATTTCACCACGGACTTATTTTCTAACCTGAGACAATATCAAGCAGGCTTCTCTCAGTGAATAAATTATATACAGAAAGTGATCAAAGAACAATCTTTCCACACAGCGCGAGTTTATCTGGACATTTGCCAAACTCGTTATGAAATCAAAGATGCACGTTACAATGCACAACGAAGCTCTTACTGTATGTACATCATCGTGTTTGCATTGGTGAAAGCATTATAGAGAGTGCAGAAACTGCGTTTCAATGCTTCAATGCTTCATTTTCGCGATCAATAGACTGTCATCTGCTTGCTCAATGCTCATCACGGCAACATTTTATGTGATGGAAATAGATTTAAATACTTTAAAAACATCTCACGATTCTTTAATCTCGATAGCTGTAATAGTAAAAACGTATAATAGCTGTTGTAAAAGTATTCGAGAGAGTTTTTCACATGTAATAAGTAGGCCTAGCTATTTCATATGCAAGCATGTCAGCCAATCACAGAAGTGGCCGGTTACACTGAATCCCACAGCAGACATGCCCCTTCAAACAGAGTATTCAAATCAATAGGCTAAAATCAGGCTAGGAAAAATGCCTTTTAATTCTTAATTATGACTATTTTTGATCTAAAAAAACTAACATTATAAGGGAAACCCAGAAAACATTTTGAAATAATAAAATAACCCCATTCTAGGGCACCTTTGATGTATTTTTTGCATATTCTCACCTTGAGAAACCAAAGACTCATGCTAAGATTCTATTTGTGGACTTTTCATCTGCTTTTAACACCATGCAACCCTAAGATTCTTGCAGACATTTTAGCCAGTGAATTCTATCTTAATACAGGTATTATATTATCATGGTTTTCCTTACCAGTAGAGTACAGCGGGTAAGAGTGGGCTCATTTCTGTCTGATGTGATGATAACATCCATAGGCTCTCCACAAGGATGTGTTCTATCTCCTTTATTATTTATTTTATACACAAATTCATGTTCTAGCACTTTTCATAACAGGCACTTTAGTAAATATGCAGATGACACAGCTAGTAACTCTGCTACAGGATGGGGAGGTAGATCATGGGCCAGTTTTAGACTCCTTTTTAGAATGGTGCAATAAGTCACACTTAATTTTAAATACCAATAAGACCAAAGAAATGTCCATAGATTTTAGAAAGTCACAGCAACCCACCGACACTTTTATCAATGGGGAGATTATTCAGGTTGTTACAAACTATAAATACCTTGGCATTGTACTGGACAACAAGCTTAAATGGGACTCATGGACTGATCTTGCTGTATTATCTGTTGGTTCGGAAATGTCACTGAATCACAGAAAAAGATAATCAGAAAAACAGTTACTACTGCCAGTAAGTTACTTGGAATAAAACTACAGAGCATTGAACACATTTACAAAGACAGAATGGTGAGAAAGGCCAATAACATTGTATGCAATTATACACATCCATTGGCATCTCATTTTAAACTACTGCCATCTAGGTGTCGTTTCTGTCCACCCTTCTGACCAAGAACAGATCCAAATTCTCTTTTGTACCACAAGCCATAAAAGCCTTAAATCAGTCAAAATGATCTAGATGTCCAGCTGGTCTGGTCAAACCAAAGAGTGTAGTGTGTTGCATGTATTGTATTTGTTTGTGTCATATGTCTGATGTCATGAAGTGCCTTGCGACTGCACCGCAAAGCCAATTGCCCCACGGGGAAAATAAAGATATCTACTACTATTAGAAGGCCATATTCAGATTACTGGATGACCAATAAGGGTCTTTCAATGTTATTGCTCCTTTTAATGACCACTAGAGGGTGCTTTGACTCCAAAAACTGGGGGGAAAATGTGCCTAAAAAGTGTTTAAATCCTGGTCTGGTTATTCTCCCTACCATGTTTTTGAAAGCATAGGAAACTCTGTCCGTCACCTTAGCACGTATATTTGCATTCCTCTACTGTGAGTGGAAAAAATATATGTTTACCATGCCACATCTGTAGAGTTATAGTCTTTTAAAGTGTGTCTAGAACAGTCAACTTTACACCTGGGTATAATTTATCGTTACTGTTTCACGGCCCACAGACCTTTGATGTTCCTCTGTCTACTGTACTTCTCCGCCTGCTGTGGTAAGTGTTGTATTTTAAAAGCTTGTGATTTTCATGTTTAGCTACTTTAAATGCAGAGGAAGTTGTTTGTTATGCGTTTTGAATTGTTGAGTTGTGTTTTATGAGGCTACCATTAGGTTATCACCTACTGTTTAAAGCCATTTTCACATGCCTATTCCATTATTCAAATGTTATTTCCATTACTCACTTGTGCCGTAATCATATTTTTCAGACCTCGTAAAAACCTGTAATATTTCCTACGTCAAAGGGAGGACACAGAATGAAGATTAATCGGTGGCTTTGTCGACACTTCTGCTGATCTACACCTGTGCGCATAAAGGAACAGCAGAGAAGCATAAATGCTTCAAAGCATTCCAACTTGGTTTTAGTGCTTCACAGAAAGGCCCTTTTCTTCCAGTTGCTGGCTGAAAAGAAAGACAGATGAAATGTCAGTGCGCACATAGGGATTAAATGTCCTATTTGCTGAAAACAAGAACTTTCTGAAAATCCAGCATGAGGTTACTTCATAAATCAAAAGAGATCATGTTGTTAGTCTCCAACTAACCTTGTCTTTAGTCTATCATTTGTCTCTTACATGGCAAAGACTGCTCATATTATTCGCTGTTAACATGGTAGAGCCTCTCAGACAGGAAGTGAACACGTGCAGAGCTCTCCATCCAAAGTCAACATTCTGTCTCAATGGTTGGCATTTGTGTTTGTGCCTTAGGCTTGTTTTTTTTACAATCCCTGGGCTGTTGACCAGTTCCCAGGCTTATGTTGCAATAGTGCTGAAATTAAGATCTGGACCAATCTGACAGCTGGCCTTGGTTTGTCATCCTTATGTGACGCACAAGCACCCTGACGCCATGTGCCCTGCAGGCAGGACGCTAGTTATCCGGGTTGCGTGCTTTGGCAGGAGCTGCCACTCAGCGTGTATGTTTTCAGCTGTACTTTTTGGGGCACGTCATTGATTGGGGCCACATGCTGCATATACGTGCATATGTTTCAGGTTGAGTGCAGGGGAAGCTTCCTGGCTCAACAACTTCTGCGGTTCACTTTGGACATGTAGGCTGTAGTCGGGACACAGAAAATGCATCTGGAAAAGACATCCCAGCCGGTCCACCCCACAGGGGCTCTTACACTAGGTCTAGTTCATGAAGAGCTGAGGTGAGCACACTGCATTTTGTTCACTCCTTTGAGAATAAAGCCTGCATTACCTCTTCTGATTTATATCGCCCTTTTTTATGGCCACTGGCAGAAAACTCACTGGCATTCTTGTATGCACTTCTGCAGTTAATGTTTGAAAAACAAAATAAAGAATTACTAAAATCGAGAAAGTATAATTACTTATCAACGCTTTATCTCATGAGACCCAAGTCTTTCAAATCTATCCATCCATCTGTCTTTATAAAAATGGTTTCATTCAATGGATTGGCTCAAGAATCATTTGAATGTGAATCGGTTTATTCACTAAAAAAAATAAGTTCATCCGATTCATTGTTCATTGACTGGTCTTCATAAATCACAAAGTATTTTTCGTGTGCAATCTGTGAAGATGACTGGATAGAAATAAGTGTTTTCTTGCCATTAATCTTACATTCAATTCAGACAGCAAATTTGAGTAAAATATGTCTTATTAGGGCCCGAGCACCGATGGTGAGATGACCCTATTGTTTTTGCTCCGTTTATTATTATTCCGCTTCTTCTTCTTCTCCAAAGTGAATCGCTTTTTAGAGGGCCTAAACATACTCGAAATCTCATGAAACTTTGCACACGCTTCAGAAGTGGTGAAAAATTACATGTCTGTGATGTGGGTTTCAGAATTGGGTGGGGCAAAATGGATTAATTGCCCCCCTAAATTATTGCCCGGCTCTAGTTTCACGTACAGTTATGAAATTCGGTACATACATGTAATGACCCAATACCTACAAAAAAGTCTCTTGGAGCGTAGCCCTAAACACAACAGGAAGTCAGCTATTTTTAACTTTTTGAGCAGTTTTTGCCATTTCAAGACATTACGAACTCCAACTACAGTTTTGATCTGATCCTCTTCAAATTTGGTGAGTGTAATCTTAAGGCCTTTGCAACATTAAATTGCAAAGATCTAGAGTTTTCGTCGAAGGGTGTGCCCTTGGCGGCCTGATGCCCAACACCCAATTTCAGCCTTTTGGTGATTTATGCATGATCAGATAAGTTCAATATTGCTAGCAGTTCGGCAACCACAGAGAGCCTGCAGTAACTCAGGCATACATTGTGCGATCTGCCCCAAGCTTTTGATAAGAGTCCTGTCCTGAACACATGCTCATATTCTGTTGTAGCAATAGCGCCACCTGCTGGTAGCTGGAAGTGTGACAAATAAAAATTACTTTAGAAAATACAAATTACTTTAACATATTCCCCCTATATTTAAATTGCCCACCGTGCTCTGTTTTACTAAAGGCACCGGGTGGTGGCGGCAAGGGTGCGAGGGCCCTTTTCATCGCTGCTTGCAGCTTTAATTTTATTGTGTAGTTGTAGAGTCAATAGTATTGGTGTAGATTTAGCCCAGGTGAGTTTGCACATGTGTTCATTTGATAGTTATACTGGAAATTACTATTATTACTAGTATCTGACTACTGGGTTTTAAAAATGTCAGAGGAACATAAAAAATGTAAGAAAAAAAAATAAGGCTGGAATTACTTTTTTAAACGACAGTACCCCACAGAGATTTGCCCTTGAAGTTAATAACTCTTAACATTTTGAGAGTTTGCTTGTAAAGCGTTTCTAATTGAATCTGCCACCTTCCTTCATGACCTCAACACCATTTTTTGGTGTTTTGAGTGCAGAGCTAATCAGCTTCACGTCTCAGACAGATGACTGGCTTGGTACGCAGAAATGTGAAAGTGGCTGGTGTTTGAAATGTGCTGAACTTCCTCCATGAGCTCATCTTATTGCCAGAATGTGGCAAAGTTAATATCCTCTTAATCTACCCTGAATCATACATCATCAGTTTGCAATGCCTCTGTACGACAACTGAAAAGATGCATCTGTAATATGCTCTGAAATGAATACTTTGTCTTGTGGTCCCTCTATTTTCGAAACACTGAAACTGGCACCCTTGCCGCATTAATTCATCTTTATTTGCCTGCCAATAGCAAAGTCAGACTGGTTGATTAAGTTGTTTGCACTGACATCAAACGCATTTAAAATGAGCGTTACCTTTGCAGATGACTTATACCTTTATGTGAATGAATGAAACCGACAGGTTTTTCCATGTGGTTCCCTAATGAGCTGAGGAGTGCTTTGGAACAAGCTGTTTTAAACTCCCTTGGTCCTAAAAAAAATAAGAAAAGGGAACGGATTGTATTTTGACAGAATCTTGATGAAGGATAGTGTTGTTTAGATGTAAGCATAAGAAAGCAATTTTGCCTACCTTTAGATTAAAGTAAAACAACAACTTTGAACTTGTTCCTGCTTCTAGTTATATATCTTGCTGAAAGAATGAGTCTGCCTGTCAGTAAAGAATGATTAATGAAGGTTATTAATGATGGCTGGTTTCTCATGATTTTTGTGAAGATGTTTAGATAACATGATTTAGTTTAGACGTTTCTGGGTCAGGAGATTTGTTTAACCGGCAAAACTGTTGTGATATGTCCAAACGTTTGCTTGAAAGGACCCAGGACCTATTGGACAAATATGAGTGATATGAGCCAATGTAATTAAGCATGCAATAATCATAGAGTGTGATTAGTGACAGTTCAGTTCCTCTATACGGGTGTCTACAAAACAAGCTGTTGTTTTTGGCCACAACATGAGTATTTATTAGATGAATCCATAGTCACATAGCAGAACTTGTATGAAAGACATTTAGTCTGCTAACTGGTCTCTAATATCTGGCAATTTTAAGACAACCTATTATTATTTGAATAAACAATCACCATAGATGAGCTTATGGGATAGTTCACCCAAAAAATTAAACAGATGTTTTGAAAAATGTCTCTACAGTTTTTTTTTTTTTGTATATACAATGAAAGTAAATGAGGTCCAAAACACACACAAAAAAGTGATAAAAAAAAAAACATTGAAAATATGTTTCTTTTATGTTCCACAGAAGAAAGTCATACAGCATGAAACAACATGCGGGTGGACAAATAATGACAGCATTTAAATTTTTCGAGTGAAGAAATTGTGTGCCTCTGTTCTTTTGAGGAAAACATTTTAGCATTGTGTGTTCATTAGTTTGTTCATTGCCCAAATATTGAGGTCACTAAAAACAGGGTGGTCCACATTACATCACTGTATTGTCTTTGCCTTATGTAATCACTGCATCTTTTATGTGGTCACTGCAGATGATAGAAGTTCGTAAACCCTAATCTTTGCCCCCAATTTCTATAAAATATCTTTTCCCCGTCTTGCCGGTTGCCGCATATGATAGGCTTGTGTTTCTTAAAGAGGAATTATAAAATGTGTGGATGAAATGGAAAATGTTTTCTTATCTGCTTCCTGGCCTATATGCAATATTCTCCCAAAACAGGATGCAAGTATAATATTTTAAAAGATGTGTTATAATTAGGAACTTTCCAAGTCATTTTGGGTCTTGAGGGGTAATGCACCACTCAGATGACTGTATTTTAATGTTCAAAAACAGCACTGGACCGCTCTATTAGTCTTCTGCACTTTACCCCTGCTGGAACAAGAATAACAACAGTAGACAAAATCATTTCAAAAACATACTGATGTGATGTAAGAGCTCTCATCGTTCTTTCTGTGCACTTATATTTTTAGACCACTTTCCCAATTTTGTATGACTACATGGATTTTAGGAAATTGTTGTGCTGCAGTATTTGACCTTCTCATTTGCACCATTCGCCAGAGAAAAGGTGAAAATCCTGGTATATTGAAAATTTGAACTAAACTCTTACCGACTTTTGAACAGTAGGCTGTTTGTGTGTATTTATATATAGCCTATAGTACCCAACAATTTTAATTATTATCCCTGTTTATGAATAAATAATAAAGTCACATTTAATAAAGATTTTCCCTACTGTGCTATTTTGTCTAGAAAAAGAGGAAACTATTTCTGGGCAGCCTTGTTTCATAAATCTCAGCTACTTTATGTCTTGAATTTTATCACATTATTTATATATTTCTGTCACTATGGTTCTTTTTCATAATGATGGACCTGGAAAAAAAAGAGTGAGATTCAGTAATGCCTTAAAATGTATTCAGTAAATACAAGAGTAAGACTAATTTAAACCAATCCCAAAACGTTGGCAGCTTTTGTTAACCTCTGAAAATCTCTTACAATACAAAAGTTATGAGAAAATGTCATAATTCATATACTGTAATATTGGAAAAAAAAATGTATCCTTGTGCATTTTATGTGTTGTTATTGAATGATTCATAAAAAGAGAAAAGGTAAATGGACCTTGACACAGTGTTGTTGTTCAAAACAGTAAAGAACACTGTGGTCCTCCAATACCTCATGTGTTTTATTTTATTACCTACATTTTTCAATCATGAAAAATATCACAAAAGCTTTCGTTTTTAATGGTGCTTTCCAGAAACCGAGACTAAATAACTTCTTAAAAGCTTCCTCTGAGATCTATCTCTTCCTCTCTCTCAGTTTTGGGCCTATCCCTGGAACAAGAACTACATCTGATATCTCCACAGGAGACACGCTGCTCAGCTTCTTCCACATGAAAATTACAGCAGAAGCAAAAGCTTCATAATGCTGTCTGTGTGATTGGGTTTGCAGTGTACCGTGAGCGCAGCTGGATTTGTTTATAGACCTACTAAATAACGGTAACACAACATCCAAGCGTTAGAGAGCATCATTCATGTGCATCAAGTACAAGGATGACACATTTCATGATGTTCTAAATATTCTGCTTTCGAGAACCACATGAAATATATCAGAAACAGCTTCAAATCCTCCACATGCGTGTATGTCTGTTAGCAAAAATGTCTGTTTTCCTGTTGCTTTGTGGCCCAATCATTCGATTTAACACAGAACTTCCCCTAATTATGCCCTAATTGCACAGTTGTGTCAGCTTGCATGCACACACAAACAGCATCTGAAAGCAGTGAAATATGGGCACTATTTCAGAGACAAGAATTACTAGAGGACAGCATGCCGCCTTAATTCTACCAAGTACTGTTTTTCCCTAAATGCTCCAAAGAGAGCCTAGAGGATCACCAGATGGAAGACAGAAAATATTACCAAAAATGGACATGCTAGAACATTTGAAACGATTTCTAGCAGTCGTTTATTTACAAGAATGAATTAAACCACACATTTAAATTTGGTTTATTTTATTAATTGTTAAGAATTCTTTAAAGATGCAATTTTTTATGTTGCCGTGGCAACTTCTTAGCATATTCCATGCCAAAATATAGTTTTTGATGCCTAATGTCATTGCAGAAATTAACTACACAATCAGCTGATTAATTTATTCTGTGAGCTAAAGTGTCTGATAAAATGGAGTTGCTTAGAAAATGCAAGTAGTACTTGGCCTATATGTAAGAATTGTGTGAATTGCATATAAAATTGCGATCCATAAACTAATATGGATCTAACATTCACATAAACTAAAAAACTTAATGAGATGCATATTTTTCATCAGTCAATCCAGTTTGTTTCATACATCTTAAATAATAATTGAATATTGCTTGTTCCACAGCTAACCATATTTTCATGCCTTTTAACGGAATACATGTTATTGTTTTCACAGATGTATGCTGATTCTAAGCAATTTCAATACATGTATTTTAAAAATTTGATTAATTTGCAAACTGTGCAGATGCAAACTATGCAAATCTTACCCGTTTCATTTATGTATGACTGACAAATATGCATCACATTAATTGTATTACTTTCTTTATGTAATCCAAATGGATGGAAATTCAAATGCATTTCAAATACATAAATCATAATTTAAGGCCTAAATGTTGTGTGTGTGTGTGTGTGTGTGTGTGTGTGTGTGTGTGTGTGTGTGTGTGTGTGTGTGTGTGTGTGTGTGTGTGTGTGTGTGTGTGTGTGTGTGTGTGTGTGTGTGTGTGTGTGTGTGTGTGTGTGTGTGTGTGTGTGTGTGTGTGTGTGTGTGTGTGTTGTGTGCACTCCATGTAGTATACAACAGATTTTATTAGACTATAATGATGGTTTGTGTATATAATTTTATTGACAAAAAGTGATGTCATCAAATATTTGGTATGAAAACGCATATGAGTGAGAAAATATAAAAAACAACTGTTTGTTAGTTAATACAAACATGTATGATAAACATGTGATTAGCAGCAAGCCTGTACTCGAATCTTGAATCTAACATCTGATGAAGTGCTTCATGTTGCGCAGTGAATGAAACGACTGTAAATGAAACAAGTTAATTGATTTAAAGCATTTACGTGAGAGGCATAACATATATTCCCTTATCAGCTCATTTAAAAAAAGAAAGACGTTTATATTAAATCTCTCATTGGCATTTCCTGAATGGCACTTATCCAGGGTTCTGAGGGGATACCTCAAATATTGCTGGTTCAATGCCAAGTTAGGGAGACTAGAAACTGGAGAGTTACTGAGATCACAATCCTGGTTTGTCACCATTGTATGAGAGCAAGGGAAGTCTCTTGCTGGGGTCACTGAAGACACGTTTTTTTCATGCAGCCTCTGTAGTTTAATCAAAAGAAATGTGAAACACCCTGATACTTCTGAAATGTTCAGGAATATTACATTACTGTTCCTCTTGTCACATTCACTTCATGTAGATACAGTAATGGCAAATGACGGAGCCTTACTGACATGAATGCAATTCGATAACATATGCAAAACATCTTTTTAAACCTCATTTGTAAAAAGTTGTCCATGTAAACAAATAAATAAGTATTTACAATTTGTCAGCAAGGGATACAATACAAAAGGAATGTTAACTAATAACCAGAAAAAAAGACAAATAAGTTACAGTAGATAATAGAAAATGTCTGAATATAATACATCTCCCCTAAACGATTGCAACAAACACAAAAAGCACACAAATCTTCTCCATAAGAATGACTAGAAAGACATATAAAAGAATAAATGATATGAAATGAAAAACTATAAACCCTCAACACTCAGAGCCTTGGGTTTATATTCAAGATGGCAGGACTTATTGTAGCATTACAAATATTTTTTGTGCAACAAATAACTGAGGATTCTAAAGCAATGCTGACCAAATATTTGTTTCATTTTATACTTGTCCAGCGGAAGGTATATTCATCTCTTGAAGGAACCTATATTGCAGAATGTCTCATTTTCTCTATTACATCGATCCGGTTTTGCTTTGATCAAAAAAAGTCCATGAAAGGAGACAGAATGTGTATTCCAATCACACTCAATTATCTGCAAAAAGAAAGAAAATTCTCAATAATATGAAAAAAGAAAGATCACAGGATATTGGAATTTTTCATCTGTAAAGAAAGTTATATTTCTTCACCTCTGCATTCATATTTGAGGTCAGAGAAGAAGACGGCCTCCTGGGAGAAAACGAATAACCCGAGTCTTCCTCCTGCAAACGTCTTGTCATAAATGGGACCTGAGTCTGCCATGATCTGCTTGCCTTCATACACAACAACCCTGGAGAAAATGTATTTTATAAACATTATATTTTGTATACATTATAGATAGATAGATTGAAATAAGTGTATACATCATTTTATATTAATTATATTATATTATACAAACGTGTCTAGGAATACAATATGTAGTGTGCTGCTGACTAAAACAAGATGCAGTGTAAGTCTCTACCTAATGAAGCCAGTCTTCGGTCTGTGGATGAGATGCCAGCGGTAGGCATTATAGTCTTTCCAACCGATATTCTTCGGGTCATGCCACAGAGTCCGCACCTAAACATGGATTGTAAAGCCATTCATCATTTTAAGCACCAAGACCGACAGCACTACTTTGAAATGGGAATTTATTGGACAGTTTATTGTTAGTAATGGCACAAAAAGAGAAATCTGTCAGGACTAATAAAAGTGAAGAGAGCGTCCACCTGTTGCTTGGTGTTGCCTGTGTGCCATAATGCATTGCGTAGATTTTCCCCAGTGCCTGTGGTGGAGTTGACCACCTTGAGAGAGACACCAGAGATGCCAAACGCCTTTGACGGCTTGTCTTCCCAGTACGTCTGCGTGATCTGTTTCCACATTACTACGTAAAAACGTCGGCTAGACTGGTATCCAAACACAAAACCTGCATAGTCATCATCCCTGTCTGTATTCACATAGAATGTCCCGCTGAAATCCACAGCGCTGAACTCATCAAAGCCTGTCGTTATTGTGCAGAAAGATCAGGATCCAAGATCAATATTGGAACGTTTTACCTTTTTATGTATGTAAATGTTTGCATTACAGCTCACTTACCAACTGCAATGCCAGGGTCGGAGTTGGCAGTCTGCACAAGCTCTTTGCCCTGGTTTCGGACCACCCAGTTGGGATCAATCTGCGTGGTTCCCTTGGGGTCGAGGTGAACCATTTGAAACTTCCGGAAGTCTGTGATACTGATCGCGCTGTTTTCCGGGCACGCGTCAAAGATATCCGGGACATTGTCATTATCAAAGTCATTCTCACAGGCGTCACCACGACCATCACCTGGGAGAAAATATAAGAACGTTAAACCAACCACTAAGCTCATGGGGAGTCAAAGTAGGTTAAAACAGACAAATAATGGTTACACTTTAGTTTAGGTTTCATTTTCCACTATTAACTAGTTACTTAGCATGGATATTACTAGGATATTGGCTGTTTATTAATACTTATGAAGCAAATATGAATGCCTTATTCTGCATGACCATATTCTACATCCCTAATCCTAATACCTAAACATAACAACTACCTTACTAACTATGAATAAGCAGTAATTAGGAGTTTATTGAGGCAAAAGTCATAGTTAATAGTTAGTTAATAGTGAGAATTGGACCCTAATCTAAAGTCTGACCCAAATAATTAATTAAAAACAAATCATTATGAGCTTATGAGGCCATATACTCGCCTCGTGCTAAGACTATCAATATAACCACTACATAAAATACTCCAAAGCCACTGACCTAGAAAATTCAAATCTAAGCTTCAAAACATTCAATCATTTGATCTGCAAACTACTGGCATCGCAGTGCTATCCTAGCCAAGAGGTACTTTTCCTTTTGGAAAACTTGAACAATGGCTTTTCCCAAAGCTTTAGGATTGTCTCTCTAAGCCAACAAAACCTCAAAGATCTCCAATCTTCCCGTAGACCGTGACAGCTTCAGCTAGCACTTGGAGTTCAGAGGCCCGCTGAAATGAACACCCTCTGGAATGCCAAGGCACATTTCACCCCACTTAAAGTTCAAATCCACTTTATAAAAGAAAACCCAAGCAGTAAGCATGGCTTGACAACAGAGAACTTATTCCACCATTATACCATTTAGGCTTAACGTCAAGCTGCGTATATATGTGTGTCTAAAATTCCTCATAAAACACAAAGAGACGTGCACTACTGCAACTCTTCGGCATGTCTGATGCCAGCGAGAAATTTACGCGTTTCTTATCTCCCTGCTTTTCATGCCTTGTCTTTGATTTTCTTTTTTATGGGACAGATTCTTGGACGACCCCTTATAGGAAATATGAACATCGTCCAAAACAACAGACGCTCGCATGACACAAAAATTTAATGCAGGGTTGTGTATTGAGACAAACAGGTGTGAGGAGCCCGGAGGAAAATTCTGGACGTTGTTTATCGGTTATCTCCATTCTCTGATAATCTGCAGAACAAATGTTCACATGATGCTTCAGAGCCAATGCCATATATCAGTAATTAGACACATTATTTCCACACATTCCTTACTCTGAAGTGAAATGGTAAATAGCAGAAGCGAGATATATAAGTGTACAGTAAGGCGTGTTACCATCGGAGTCCAGTTGGTCCTTGTTGGGAACTAGTCTGCAGTTATCACGGTCATCAGGAATGCCATCATTATCATCGTCAAAATCACAAGCATCTCCTTTCCCATCTCCGTCGTGGTCGGCTTGGTTAGCATTGGCTATGTATGGGCAGTTATCCATGTTATTCTGATGGCCATCTTCATCTATGTCCTGGTTGTTATCACACTGGTCTCCAATTAGATCATTATCTACATCCGTCTGCAAACACAAAATGGTAACATTATTAAAAAAAAATGAATAAAGATGTTTGAAAGCAGTCAGTCTCCATTTTCCTCCAGACCTGTTGCGGGTTGTGGAGTAAGGGGCAGTTATCACACTGGTCTCCGACACCATCTATATCTGTGTCTTTCTGGTCCGTGTTGTAAATGAGAGGGCAGTTGTCTCTCTCATTTAGAATCTCTGAACAGAAATAAGAAAAGGACATGTGATTCTGACAATCTAAACAGAGTTGCATGATTATAAAAGGCAGATCAAAGCTTTTTGTACCATCTCCATCCATATCAATCGAACAGGCGTCTCCTTCCCCATTGTTGTCAGTGTCGGTCTGAGCAGGGTTGTGTTCATAGGGGCAGTTATCACAACGGTCTCCAACATCATCCTTGTCATAATCATACTGCCTGGGATTATACATCAGGGGGCAGTTGTCCTAGAAGAAATATATCATATAGGCCTACATGTGTCAATATGAATAGTGCACACTCTTATACATATCGGTAATATGAACACAAGTCCATAAGCATCACAAGTACTAATCCGCCTCACCCTTTCATCCACAATTTCATCGTTATCATCATCTTTATCACAAGCATCTCCTTGCCCATCATTGTCAAAGTCCTCCTGACCAGAGTTGGGTAGAGTCGGGCAGTTGTCCTACAGAGAATAAAGTTTAAAGTTAATTGCGATATCAGTGAGAGCATATGGATATTGATCTAGAAAGAACATAATGGCTCAATTAAAAAAAAAGACTACTAAAAAATTTATAAATCGGTCGCAACCTATATATCCTACTCAGTGGGAAATTATGGACAGTATTTTTGATCAGATAAACACAGTCCCGATGAGCATAAGAGACTTACCAAAAATCTTACCAAACCCAAACCTTTGAATGGTGTGTATACTGTACATATATATTTTTGATTATTATAAATAATGTATCTAAAATTATACTGTTTCAAGAAATTTATTCTGAAGATAAATTAATCAGTATTCATTCAAGTTAATTTTGAGCCTTAGCTCTCACACTACGGCTTTGCTTACTGTATGTGTGCGATGTGAACAGGTCTTACACCAGAAACCATCTGACACTTATAGTTACTCATATCAAATGAGCCACATCAAATCACCCACATACAGTACTAAGAATTTTTCATTCTGTGCATTAGCAATATTTTCCTTTATTTGTTATGTGCACATATTTTATCCTTTATTGCTTTCTCGCTTGGCTCCCTTAGCTTCCCAGGCTTCAGATCTATGATGTCTTGCAGATTCTGGTCCTGGTTTTTCTCCACGGTGTATCATGACATAATCAAGCAATTATCCATCACAGAAGAAGAATGATGTAATTATTACTTTTGCTCTCCCTCCCTTTGGCTAAACATTTCACCACAAAGACATTTAAGGGATAAAATATACGATTCCAAAAGGCACAATAGACAGTAAACACCGGGCCAAATCAAAATATTCCTCTAGTTCATGGTCACTGGCCCCCTGCCTGACTTGATGCCATTGTCCTGTGGGGTTTATTAAGGTGAAACGATATTTCTTTCCATTTTATATTACTTAGAAGCCATCTCATAACAGTCAACAGCTAAACCTTAGGGTCTGGCTTGCATTAAATTAAACAAAAAACATTGAAGCAATGCACAGTCTTCTTTATTATTAGCATTGAACTCATATTGTCTTCAATATATTTGAATGCTCTATACATTTTTGCTATAAAATTTACATCTGGTCCCAAATGGAGGGCATGAGACTGGTTAATCATGAGTTATGTAGTACCTTTTTGCAATGATAGGTGGCATTTGCTCCACACGCAAGATCCTGGTTGGGCCATCCATCCAGATCAAAGTCCTCTCCACAGATGATGCCATCTCCAGCATAACCAATACGGCACTCGCACTTGTACATCGGGTTGCTAACGTGACTAAGGAAGATGCATTCAGCATACTTGTGGCAACTGTGGCTGTTGTCCTTACAGGGGTTGTAGGGTTCACACACCTATTTATGAGGGGGGGGGGGAAACATACTGAATCGTTGTCTATATTTAAACACATATGAAGCAGAACCTTGAGACTCTGAGGGTATCGGCTAGGAGGATGGACATAAATTAGCCGGCTGGTAAATGGTATGTGAGGTGATGTGTGAGACTGACCTGTTTGTTGATTTTAGCTGACTCCACTCCCATGCCGTAGGGCTGAGTCCCTTTGTAACGTGGGGGGCAGGGGAGACAGTGGAATCCGGGGTCTGTGTTCACACATTGCTGTTGGCCACCCACCTTATGACATAGATCTGAAACCATATCACACTGCACACCACAGAACGCAAATGAAGTGAAAGAGAGAGAGGGAGAGGGAGAGAGAGAGAAAAAATGATCAGTATTGTCAAATTATATATACATATTGCATGTATACACACTACGGATTCTTGCCCGTGCAAAACTCATTGCTATGATCCCAGGGCATTGCTAAACTGTTGTGAGTGATTTTTAATGCATTGCTTTGGTCACATAACATTTCACATCACTTCAGTTGTTTATGTTAATTTGTTGATTGACCAACAGACAACTTTTTGGTTTGAAAGTAACTTCTGTGTGAGCTGAACTTCATATATTGTTTGACAATAGATGAAAATTTTTTGCCTGCAAAATTCAACCAAAATTTTGCTTATTGTGATTATTTTAACTTTTGAATGGTTGCTAGAACATTGGTAGGCAGTTTTCATGTTAAAATAACGGAGCCTCTCGATGATGTTCTGGTCTCTAGATATGGCTTTGTTCCTTACTCCATGTAAAATATATGTCATTTTTCGACAGTTTTCAATAATTCTTCTCACATGTTGCCGGTACTCTGACCGGTACTCATTGCTCTCTTGCTATTTCTGGTGTTCATATGTAAATTGTGTGAGCTTATTTTGTCCATTAGATCGAAAGATCTGAAAAAACCCTATACATTTACCCACCCATAGACCCTCCCCTCAAAGAAATCTGGACAAAAGTGGTTGAAAGTGGACACAAGAGATGGATTAAAATACCAGGTGTAAAGGAGTATGTGTCTCCCTCGTTTACTTGTGATCCGATCGACCAAAACGCATCTTAATACCAGGTTTAAACAGGGCCTTAGTTTACCTCATTGACATCTTCACAAGAAGTTCCATTGCCACGGAAGCCATTCGGGCAGGGCCCACACTCCCAAGATCCATCAGAAGCTGTGCTACACTCAACCCCAGAGAAGCAAGGGTTCGAAAGACAGCCATCTGTGAAATCAACACAGTTCTTTCTTACTTTTTTCTTACTGTACTTCATTTCTGTCTCTAACGCCAAGGAAAGAGATTTTAGGAGTCTGAAAATTAAAGGCACTTTAAAAAGTGGCGGCTTTCATTTTCCTAAGTTTATTTTCTTACCAATTGGACACTCCTGTCGGTTGCATACTTCATTTTCAATGGAGTCTCCAAGACATTTCCTTCCTCCATGCTGCGGTTCGGGGCTGTTACACTCTCTAACACGACTCTTCAGACCCCCTCCACATGTAGCTGAACACAATGCCCAGGGAGACCATGGACACCAGCCAGCATCAACTAAATGGAGAAACAGGCACCACATGGAGTGACATTTCCATCTATAAGGCTATATTCATACTGCAGGTAAATGTGGCCCAATATTTCTGCTCACATTGCTCACTGTTTTTCTCATGACAGTGTAAAGTACACAAACCACATGGAATCTGATCATTTCAATTCTGATTTGTGCCACTTCCATATGTGGTCCTAAATCCAATACAGGTCAGATTATTTGCTATGCAACTGCAGTCTGAACCGTCATACAGGAATTCATGCGACTTTTACGTCACTCTAGGGCAACATTCGTCAAAATGTTGCGCTCATGGGAATCACTTAAAAGATTCAACATGCCTGAAGTAGACAGTCGCGAAAGGTAGTCAGTGGAAGGACAGTGATGTGTCAGAGCTCATACGTATTACAGTGACAGCTCATACAAGCAAAACAATGGCTTATATCAAAAATGTTTAAAATCTCTGCTGTCTTTTTTCGCATCCTCATCTTTGTTTTTACATTTACGAGGCTCGCAGTATGAACGTAGCCTTAGATATCCCAGCCCAAAAAGTTTGATTCACAAATCTGTCTGTAGACCCCGGAGCGCATCTATAACATCTGTTTTGTGACCTCAAATGGTTTCTTTACACTGTAAAATTCTGAATTTAGTTTAAGGTTCTGTTGATGTTTTTTAAAGCGTTGCATGGTATTGCTCCAAAATATTTGATCACATCAAAATACAAGAAATATGAGATCTTCCAGTCAGATGATTCTTCATGTTTCTAAAACTAGATTAAAATCAAAGTTTGATAGGGCCTTCTCTGTGGCCGCTACACGCTTATGGAAATGCTCTTCCAATGCACATTAAATCTTGCCAATCTGTGGATGCTTTTAAGTGTAGTTTCAAGTCATATCTTTTTAGTATGGCTTTTAGATATGATTAGAGTGAACAGGATTTATTTTTTTCTGGAAAGCACTTTGGTCAACGGCAGTCGTTTTAAATGTGCTATAGAAATAAAATTTGTATTGCATTGTAAATGTTTATGTTATTGCATATTGTAAAGCACTACGCTGTTTTTAATGTGACAAAAGTCCATCTGCTTGTTATTCAGTTTTGTTTTTGTATTAAACTGGTTGTTATTTAGTTTTATTGTGCCATTGATCAGCTCATGCAATTTTAATATATTGTAGTGCAGACTTCAAAGAACTGATATTGATGTAATGAAACTAACTAATAAATAAAATTTTTAGATATTAATTCACTTGGATTTTATTTTGGACCCCATGTTATGTTATGTAACCTCCAAAATAACAAAATCTGTCTCACATTCCCTGCTAATGTGGAAATAACACATAAATGCCCATAAGCAGGCACAATGCACATAGCTCTCCCTCCTCTGTTTCTGCTGTTCACTGAAAATAAAAGTTAGCCCAGATCCTGTGTATTCAATAGCTCTGATCTCAGCGTGTTCCCATACATCTGCGGTGTCTCCGAGATGAATCGCATTCATTGGCCATGTCATAAGCATCTTTTCCATAATCCTCTGATGAACAAATTGCCCAAAACTGTGTAGCATTCCTGCTCTAATGATAACATAAGCCATGGAAAGACTGACATCATCCTTTCTATGTTTCTTCAGTTAAGATCTGAACAGCAGGGTGGATGAGAAGGATTCTATATGATCTCAATTAGGGGTTGAGCTTTAAATTTTGTTGGGCTGTTTAACAGCGTTACATTTTTGAAATGCTGCAAACACATTTATTCAATTTAACAGGAAATTTATTGATGGTCTATTAAATATGTGAACCCTATTTGTTTACTCACTGGGACAGGGGTCTGCGTGGCAGCTCTGTGTCTCTCGTCCGTCCCCTTCACAGTCTTTGCCACCTCTTTGTGGAACAGGAGCATTGCAGTGACGGATACGTGTGATCAGTCCCTCCCCACATGTCACTGAGCAGGACGACCAGGGAGACCATAAGCTCCAGCCACCATCCTGACGAACTGTGAGTGCAAAACAATGTTACTATAAGCGTGCTACAATGACCCAGTACAAGCTATCACACATATAGTGCTTTTATTCGTACCTCTGCGGTCACATTTTCCCAAACTGCACTTGCGTGTCTGAATCGAGGGTCCAGAACATGTATTGCTTGTGTCATCACAAGAGCGCCCCCTCTGTTGAGTGCCGCTCCCACACGTGACTGTGCACTGAGTCCACTCTGACCATGGAGACCAGCCATCCTCACTGTCCATTGCTAGACAAATATTTATACATCATAAGAAAATGTACAAATCCAATATACATGTTGTATGTGTATCATACGTAGGCCAGTAAGAGCTGTGCATGTAAACCTCACTCCACTGGTCTCAAGAGGCATGCTAGCGGCTGCGGTCTTTAGTGCCTCCCACGCCAGAGACCGTGGTTCGAGTCCCGGTTGGAGCGAGTCAAATAGGACCGGTTACACATGATTTATAAGTCTATAAAAACTACCATTTAAATGTTTGTGGTTGGTAAGAAGTCTCTTATGCGCACCAAGACTATATTTATTTGATCAAAAATACAGTAAAAACAGTAATATTGTGAATTATTATTACAATTTATTATAAGTGTTTCTATTTGATTACTTTTTCTGGAATTTATTCATGTGATGGCAAAGCTGAAAAATATGCTGATTTACTGCTTAAGGAACATTCCTTGTTATTATCAGTGTTGAAAACAGTTGTGCTGCTTAATATCTTTGTGGAAACGGTGATACGTTTTTACATTGATAAACAGAAAGTTCAAAAGAACAGCATTTATATGAACTATACATCTTTTGTAAGTTTATAAATGTCTTGACTGTCACTTTTGATCAATTTAATGCATCCTTGCTGAATAAAAGTATACATTCTTTAAAAAAAGACCAAACTTTTGAATGGTCATGTATAAATTGTATTACTTTATATTGCTGTTTATTTTATTCTTATTTTGTATTGTTTTATATTATTTTATTTTAGTTAAAATAATTTATATTTAATCATTGTTATCAAAAACATAAATAAATACAATAAACAATTAGTACTGGTTGTAGTGTATGTCTTGTGTTTGTGTGTGCACTTACGAAGGCACACCGGACAGCATTCTCCATCGATGAAGGATGGATTGGCACAAGCCACAGGAGGACATGTGATCTGTCGACAAACAACTTTTCCTTCTTGACAGGTACATTTAGTGCAACTATCCACAATCCAGTCCTCTTTGTCCTCAAACATACGGCCATCTTGCCAACACATACTCTGCTCCGAAGGACTCTGCATCTTATTCAGTGCCTCCTTCATCGCTGTGTTCTCTTCTGTCTAAAAAAAAATCAGTTTGAAATTAACTAAATCACACAACTGTCTATCTTCATACTGCAATGAGACATGTCACAATAACTACATTTTCATGCATTGAGAATTTTTGCTGTTTTCCAATAGAAACCGTCCAACACACAGTGATTTACTGAGCTCACATTCCTCCCACAGTTATGTGAGTTTACCAAATTATGGTCCAACTATTGCATTCATGTGCCCACAAACATAACTGCCCTCGCTGCAGTGAGCTCAGGTTTTTTATAAACATCTGCCAAAATCAGTTAACATCAACAATATGATATGCTATATCTGCATGTTAGATCTTAGAGGCAAGGGAAACTTCTCTTTTCGAAATGACAGCAGTTATAGGTGCCTAATCGTGTTTGGGCCTGATAAGATTTACATTCGGATCTGTCTCACCACTTTCTGCAGACCATCTATGAGGTTGCTAACGACAACTCTGAGACCCTTGAGCTCCTGGAAGAGGTTGGCCAGTTCTTCACAGGAACGTTCACACATCATCTCTGAGGAGCTGGTTGCTGGAACATCTGTATTCTGGCCAATCACATTGGAGGCAATTGAAGATGGAACCTCCACCTCTGCGCTCTCACTGACTACATTCGCCTCCACTGGGAAAAGACAGAAGAAATGCTAATTAGATTAACATTCTGATGTGCTGGTTTAAAAGCCATAGGACAACAATTAGAGAGAGACCACAGGCTGTTTATACGCACTATAAAAGCACCAATACTACATTGCAGGACTTTGCATGATGGACAAATTGGTATTTATGTCATACATTCTCAAATAATGTTTCAGTGGTTTATCTTCTCTTTACAAAAGACAGCTGTGCGAAGAATTTATAGGTAGTATATTACATATTGTAGTTACACTATACAGTACCATTAAAAAGTTTGGGGTGAGTAAGATTTTTTCTGGCAGTAAATACAATGTAACAAAATAGTTCTATTTCTTTTCTACTCATCAAAGTATCCTGAAAAAAATGTATCATGGTTTCCACACAAAAATTTAAGCAGCTCAACATCTGTCGACATTGACATAAAAAAATTCTTGAGGACTAAATGCGAATATTAGAGTGATTCCTGAGGCATCATGTGACTCTGAAAACTGGAGTAATGGCTGCTTTGCCATCACAGGCATATATTACATTTAAAAATATATTAAAATAGAAAACAGTTTATAAAATTTCACAATATTACTCTTTTTACTGTATTTTTGGTCAAATAAATGCAGTCTTGGAGAGTACCAGAGACTTCATACAAACCCTAAACTTTTAAACGGCAGTACACTGAAAGAAAATTGCATTTGTTTTTGCTCAGCCAAAACTTCCAAACTGGTAGCTCTACCCTTAAATCACAGTTAAGCCAGTGTTGTGTCGGTTGGTTGAAATGGTCAAACAAACACAGCTATGTTTTGTTAGAGCCACAGTGTTTACACTTTCCAAAGTAATCATGGCTTACTTACAGTTGTCTTAGCAAGGTATTAGAGAAAGCATTTTAATGTTAAAAAAATCACACTTCACCTTTAAGGCAAGTACAAGGACAGAGAATGCACACATTTGGTATCTCACAGCGTGACGACTAAACCTGTTTGCAATAAAGCTCTTTATACACGACACTCAGGCGCTTGAAGATTGTAATAGGAAGCTAAATTAAACCATTTCATGGGCTCCTGTGATGTTACACACATGTAACCGCGAGCAAACTATTTCTAGGCACACAGACCTATCTCAGCAATTCTTGATTGCTGCATTTATAGAAGCACAATTTTTGAAGTTATTTTTAAGTAGTTCAAAAGGAACTTACAATATTAAAGTATGGGTGGGGCAGCAGTGAGTTAGACCCCAATTAACTATTATTAAAAAAAAGTCTAACATGAAACAGAATTTACTTTCTAGGGATGTCCTGAATGTAGAATATCTGGTGGGAAAGCTTTAGAGAATTGGAGAGTGATGGCTTTGCACTTAGACGTGAGTGAAGAGACACCGGGACTCTAAGTCATGGATGGTGTAAATATACAGTTGTGTAAAGCAGGTGTATAAGTGTCACACTCCATTGAAGGGGTGAAAAAAGAGACGCGTGTTATAAGTCACACTTCATTAGGGGTGAAGAGACGTTGAAGCCGTCAAAGACAGACGGTGTAAAGTTTACACACTCCCTTTAGGAGTGAAGAGACACTAAAGCAGGTATTGCCACTAGTGTAAAATCACAAAAGGAACCTCAGACTCTTCCATTCAGATAGGGACCCCCGAATTTAGTTATTTTTATCATTTTTATTCTCTGTTTTTATTGTTATTTTTATTTCTTATGCATATTTTATTAATTTGCATCTGTTACGATTATTTTAATTCTGTTTTATGTAAAGCACTTTGAATTACCATTGTGTATGGTATGCTATATAAATAAACTTGCCTTGCCTTGCCTGGACTTGAAGCCAGGACTGTTTTTATATCTGTAGAAGTCATTTAATCCTCAAGTGGCTAAAAGTCTCTCTCTCTCTTCTCTCTCTCTCTCTCTCTCTCTCTCTCCTCTCTCTCTCTCTCTCTCTCTCTCTCTCTCTCTCTTCCTCTCTCTCTCTCTCTCTCTCTCTCTCTCTCTCTCTCTCTCTCTCTCTCTCTCTCCCCTCTCCTCTCTCTCTCTCTCTCTCTCTCTCTCTCTGTTTGTGTCTGTGTCTGTGTCAGTAGCTTCAGCGTCTCTTTTTTCACCCCTTCAATGGAGTGTGACAACTTTAACTGTTCTTCTTTCATGGTATTATGACCTACTGACCTATCTATCTGACCCAACACATCATGATCCCGTGCTTCTAACAAGGTAAATTCATTTAAATACAGGCTAAAGGTTAAATATATGCAATAATAGTACATTTACAAATACATACCAATTTTAAAACTAAATCAAAATAGTTGATGTGCTCTGATACATAAAGTCAGACCTGATTGATGGATGGCCTATTTAGACAAACACAGGCTTGTAACACATGCACATTATGGCAATTCCATGCTAATAATTCCTTCAATCAGGCTGGTTGGTCTTAGTCTGAGTGAGTGTGCGCCTGCAGGTCTTCACAGGCGTGAGCCCCTCCAAGTATGTTTATTTATAAAGCTAACTGTCAAGAGCCCAAAACCTTCCCCTGAGCGAGGGATGTCAAAAGCCTAAGAACCCATTCTTTCCACAGCCATCATTCGGCTAGAACAAAAATTAAAACAAAATATTCCATCAAAAACAGACATCATTACTGAGCAAATCCCTTCCTGACTATAAATTATATATTCAGTACAGCAGTTCCCATTAAACAGGAACTTCATCTTGATCCCACAAATCTTTTTTGGCTGGCTACAAGTGTTAAAAGAATGTTAAGACTCACAAGCCCCTCCTACCTGGGTTTCCAAGATCACATCCCCTGCTCTCCAGAATGTCATCAAGTGGGGTGTCAAAGATAAAACGTACATTCTGCAGCAAACCCTGAAAGAAACAACAGCTGCTGTCAGGCTTACTTTGCCAATTTTCAACCGTTCACATATATCTCCCAGGACTGGGAAGTTAGGTTGGATTTACAGAACACTGGAGGATTAGCTGTAATTTATTCCTCACTTTCCAGCCACTTGCTTGGCTTGCTCTGCAACTACTAAATCTGACTAAATTGCATTACAATAAGCAAAAATGTATTAGTTACTATTCTTGATCTCCTGTAGATTATCTCCTAATGTATTCTACTTGCATGCACTTTACTTTTCTCAATAATGTGACATCAAACATACCCTAAAATGGCTTTCTCGGGTGGACCCTTTGGCCACAAACATATGGCCATCTGTGGCGCTCAGATGTTCATAGAAAGGTTCATCGAGAATGAAGCTATCAATGAGTCCACAACCAATGTACAAAGTTGCTGTCTCTCCATGCACATAGAGCGTTACATTCTTCCATTGCGAATCCGAGAGGTCTACATCCTCAAAAGAGATTACGTTGCGTGAGCCATCGGCCCACCAGTACACCAAATCTAGAGTGTTGGTTCGGCCATCCGAAACGACCTCAAACTGCCTGCGCTCGCCAGGGCCTTCCAGTGCAAGAATGGTGCCACGGGATGTGCGGTCCTGGCGCAGAGTGGCTGTCAGAATAAAGCCTTCATTGTTTTGTATTTGCAAAAGAAGTTGTTGTAGTGCTGAGGAGCTGACAGAGGGGAGCAGGTCGAAACGGAGGAAGCGGTATGCTGGAGCATCGCTGTCCAAACCCTTGAAAAGCTTCACACCAATAGTCTTCCGTGTGATCCCACTGGTTTCAAACAAGTCAAAAACTGTCTCATCTTCAAGCTGCGCATCTAAAAAGGGGTACATGTTTTGCTATTACTGTTAAACATGACAGGGTCATTTAAAATTATGGCAAAAAGGTGTTTAAACATGGTGTAAGAATTGAAATGATGACTGGTCGCAGGACATTAACAAACATATTCTTCCTTAGGTAAATTGGAACCTAATATGTCCAAAAGCTCAAATAAAAGTTATTTGTTAACAACCTTAATCCAAACATGCCATCATTTTAAGTCTTACAGCGGACATCCTGGGCTATTCTGTGATACCAATTTTTTTTTTTTTTTTTGCTACATACTAAAATTAATGTAGCCTAACAAAAAATAAATAAATAAAACATAACGAAATTGCAACATAACAAGAATAAGGCAACGATTTACAGATATATTTTGGGTCTTATAATACACACATGCATTACATTAAAAGGTAATGCAGATTATTCAGATACAGAATATAGAAAAATCCTACAGAATTACCTTGAGATTTTACAGAGGTGAACAGAAGAAAAAGGGCCAAAATTCGGAGACATCTTCGGAGAATCATTCTTCTATGGATCACAATGGTTAATTGTTCACGTTAATTAAATTACCTGCCCCAGTGGCTCCGCTCGGCTGAAAATCGGGATACCTCACCTAGAATTAAAAGCACATTATTAGACATGCCCAAAAGTGATCAAGCCGGAAAATGGCATGCGCAACTGAGAAACGACCGTTTATTTGGCGCACTCTGGTTAAAATGTAATGTAACTTTTGTGGTTGTGAAAACAATCAGTGGAAATACTGTTAATATATATATATAGTCCATGTAAAAAGAGCATATATTTTTAAGAACCCCCATAAATTTCCCATTAAGCAGTAACAATAGAGTTGACGGGCACCTCACTTACCAGAACCAAAGAAGAACTCCGTAATGTTTTAGCAAAAACGAACTAAAAACAAAAAACAAACAAAAAAACAGTTTGAGTTCTATGCACAAGACGAAAATAACTATCCGTCCTAATCCTCAGTCAGTTCTACAATGGTAAACGTCATTCATTGCGTAAAAACCTGGAGATGCCACGGGTCCCCAAGCGCAAATTTTAAAATTCGCGCACGAAGTGGGTTACACGGTTCACAGAGAAATACAGTCAATCATGAGGTGTTACTGAATGTCTATATTATGTTCCAAAGCTGATGCGTGATAAATCCAGATGATGCCGGACTCACGGGCTCCCTCCTCATAACTGATCTCTCTTGAATTTTATCATGAGGGGCGCGCATATTTGGTTTCAAAGGGGAGGGTTTGGGCTGGCTGGAGGCGGGTTGCACTGGGCTGGAGAGGTTTGGGTTGTTGCTGTGACAGGACGTCATGACAGTTTTCATTAGCTAATGCAGTTCTGAATCGCGCCTGGGGCTTATGGGGTAGGGGTGAAGACCTAAATGTGAGAACTGGTATGTGAGAAGGCTAAGATTGAAGTATCAAATGCCAGATACTTGACACCAAATAAATGCCTTTTTGGGTAATTTTTTTCTATGCAGTAGGCATTATCATGTCTCCAAACTCCAAAGTATATAATCACAATAATAATATTGTGAAATATTATTTCAATTTAAAATAGTTTTCTATGTGAATATAAATTGTAATTTCTGTCGTGGCAAAGATAAATTTTCAGCATTATTACTCGTCTTCAGTGTCACATGATCCTTCAGAAATTATTATAATATGCTAATTTGCTGCTCCAGAAACATTTCTTATTATCATCAATGTTGAAAAAAGTTGTGCTGCTTCGTATTTTTGTGGAAACCATGATAGATTTTTTTCAGGGTTCTTACTTGAAAAGAGTAAAAAAGTATTAATTGAAATATACATCTTTTGTAACATTAAATGGCTTTACTATAATGCATTCTTGTTGAAAAGTATTGATTTCTTCTGAAATTTGGACCCCAAACTTTTCGAGTAGTGTGTGTACTGTATAAAACCATTCTATAACTCTATGGCCCAATATAGAAAGAAAGAAAGAAAGAAAGAAAGAAAGAAAGAAAGAAAGAAAGAAAGAAAGAAGAAAGAAAGAAAGAAAGAAAGAAAGAAAGAAAGAAAGAAAGAAAAAGAAAGAAAGAAGGAAGGAAGGAAGGATGGATGGATGGATGGATGGATGGATGGATAGCACAGCAAATAACGTAGCATTTACCTTTTAAGATGTATGACTTTAATTTGACTTCTATGAAGAGCATTGCATTCCTTTGATAACATTCCATACATTTTTGTTGAGTGGGAACATCTCACAAAAGCACATCAAGTGGACATATATACAGCAAATGAGACAGATGATGTACATGTTTACAATATGCCCTAGGTGAAAAAAAAATAGAGTGTTCTCGCAAAATCTGGCCTCAGCAGAGGCCTAAAAGGATGACATCATTGTATATTTCACTACTATATGCTGGAAATGACATTCTATCCTGTATATTTCTGAAATGAGAAAGTATCCCCATGAGTTCTGCCCTCTTGTGCGGGATTAGAGTGAGATAAATAATAATTCTTCCTTCCTATGGAATCTAAATTACAGTTCTAGATTTTTCAAAAAGTTTCTAATGCTGTTTTGCCAAGATGTGCGTCTTATAGTCAGCTCTTGAGAAAGGTTCCACGTTAATTACATAATGCACACAGAACAAGGATGCCTGCCAAAGCACATACATCATCTGATCATGAGCTTACCTTTTTATGTGTAGCTATAAGTTAAACAGTCAGTTTTGCTCTTAAAAGCCAACTGCAATATTAAAAACATTCATAAAATTGTATAATGGCCTCTTTAAATTCATAGAACTATCACTTTGATGTAGAGGAAAGGGCACATCTTTGCAAATACATTTTCTGTTCAATAAACAAATGCTGAGGACTCTGGGAGGTACTTCATAAAATCATAAATTGGACAGAAAGGACATTCAGACCACTAGACTGTCCCAATGGGGTAACTGAGAAACCTGCCGGATTGATTTTGGTCCAAATGTTTCCATGTTCAAAGGAAATCTTCAGGAGAATCATCAATCTTTTCCATCAGTACACATTCTTTCTTGTTTCCTTTTGACCATCTTGTACAGATAATAAATGGTGGTATTGTTGAAAAGATAAACACTTTCTGGGAATTTGTACTTTTAAACCGATAAGTGGAATCGAGAAGCATATATTAAACTGATGGACATAACATATATGTTTTAAAAGGATGGACAGGAGTTCTGCAAATACTGAAAAAAAGTATCTCATGTTTTCTGTATTGATGTATCATTTAAAATAAATTATGAAATTCTGGCAATATTAAAATGGTTTTGCATGTACCACTTTTGCTTAATATTCCCAAATAAACAATGCCTTAAACCATATTACACTTTATCTATTCAAAGTTATCATGCACACTTAAGTAACTCGAGTTTCAGTGATCCTACACTCCGTAAAATAACAGAAAAAGTACTGGCAGCTCATTACCCGGACTTTGTCCCGTAATTAAAAAACGGAAATTTTCTGTTAATTCACAGTGTGCCCACTGTAAATAAAACAGAAAATTTTCTGTTATTTAATGGTGTATCTATAGTAAAAGACCGGACACTTTCTGTCATTTAATGATGTATTTATAGTAAAAAAACGAGACCCTTTCTGTTATTTAATGATATAACTACAGTAAAAAAACGCAAATATTAAATAAATCTGTAAAATAACAGAAAATGTACTGGCAGCTCATTACCCGGACTTTGTTCCGTAATTAAAAGATGAAAAATTTCTGTTAATTTATGGATTTCCTACAGTAAAAATAAAACAGATGAATTTAGGCAATATACCAACAGCAAATAGAAATTTTACTTTTCTGTTAGTTAACAGTGTAATGATAACTCTTGAAAACATTTCAAACAAATCTTCTGTGATTAAAAAATATTTTTTATTTACTTATAGATCTACAACAATTCCATGAAAACTAAAATATAAAGGAAAAAAACACAAAAGGGAAAAGTATATATAGTTTCTCATCTCTAAATTGTCCCAAGTCTGCTAATTCATGACACTCATTGTTTACATTACAACAATTGCATCCACTGAATAAATTATTTTAAAATGTGTGAGGGGAAAAGGTTTTTCAGAGGAACATGGATTGGGGGGGGGGGTACTCTTCTTGTCTTCAGGTAAGATAAAGGCTGTAAAAGAAATACAAAACACTATTACTGACATACAGAATGTGTCAAAACAAAGAAAACAAAGATTCTAGGTGGGGAAAACTCACTCACCAAGAAATGTGTAGTAAATTCTTCAGAGTCACCGGACTGATTGGACCAGGTCCTGGTAGGACTGCAGACTCGGGTTTAGCCACCAAAAACTACAGAGGGGAGAGAGTGGCCTATCCATCATGATGTTTCAAATGTAGTTACCGTGTACTGTAATGGTTCTGTCTGCGGTTAACCGTACCTGTCTGTCTCGCGGCGAGAGGCCTGCATCACGGCCCAGCTGTCCCTCCAGGTTGTCGTTGTTCTCTCCGTGCCGACACAGGTAGAGGGTTCAGGGCTGGACGTAGATGTTCATCAGGTAGATTATCCTGGATCTGTTTGATGAGGAAGTGCCGATCCCCGTCTATCGCCTAGAGAAGGAGTGATCGGTATTTTCAGTTAAAGTTCCATTTTGAGATTTGACAAAAGCTAAAACTTGACATGGTTTTTCAAAGTTGTTCATACAGGAACTTCAGCAGTCTTGGAGGAATGTGTATACGTTTGGTTTCCTTCATCTCAGCCTTTTCGACCTTCGTTCAGGATTTCTGCACAGAAAAGTTGGATATGAAGAAAAAAAATAGATATATTTTAGCTACACAAGAAATTAAATGAAGGAAAATGAACTACAAAGTATCATGCAGACCAGGTTGAGGTCGAAAAACAATTGTACAGTATTTTACGTTCATTAAACTATCAACTATAAATAATCAGTCATTCCTAATTCTTTCAAATTCAAACACTATATAAAATGCTAAGACTTTTGTTTCCAGTGGACTCCAATTGCATGTCATGTTAGCTTGTCTGCTCAACTATACATTATAATGTTTAATTATTTTCAACTAAATAAACAGAAACACAATAACAATCTATAAATCATTTAATTAAAAATGTGTTGCTTACCTTTATATGAACTCCAGGTTAAGTGCCATTTTCTTCAGGTATTGTGTAGCTCACTGCCTCAATGGGGTCAATAATAACTTCTTGAATGACAGCAATCCTGATTGTCCACCACCTTAAACAAAAAAGATATTACAAAATGATATTACATTAATAAAGATATTACATTACACGATCACTTCAGAAAACCACTTTAAATGGGTAGTTCACTTTAAAATGAAAATTCCGTCATCATTTACTCACCCTCAAGTTGTTTCAAACCTGTATGAATTTATTTCTTCTGCTGATCACAAAGGAAGATATTTTGAAGAATGTCAGTAACCAAACAATTAACTGGAGCCATTGACTTCCATAGTAGGAAAAAAAAATACTATGGAAGTCAATGGCTCGTGTTTATGGTTTGGTTACCGACATTCTTCAAAATGAATTTTCATTTTAAAGTGAACTATTCCTTTAAACATAGTTGTTTAAATCGTCCCTATACAATTCTTATTTCTACTGACCATGTAAGCATACACATCTTTGAAGGGGGTATTCACCAACCAACTTTTTCTATCAACATTTTTCCTCAGATTTTAAATGTAAATGTGTGTTGCCAGTATGTGTGTTGCCAGTATTGAACACTAATAGTGATTAATAAAAAAAATGCTAATAAAACAAAATACAAACCCATAAGCAGCATACACGTGGTGCTTGGGATGCAAACTACAGCAGCAAAGTCCTGTCAATAAGAAAACAACAGAAACACTATGAAACAAACTGAGGAGGGATCTGGTAAAGAATGACTAAAGTTACAGGCAGAAGAGTGGATAATAGCAGTCATGTTAAATGTAAATTTATATTTTATGGTCACGTTAACTTACCTCATTTGGCAGAAAAGGTGGTGGTCCTTGATCCAGCTGTAACGTTAGCTGTTACTGCATCACACAGTATCTTCACGTATCTTCATGCCTTTTAAATCAAGCAAGTCTCAATGGCCTTTACTTTTCTTGACGATTCCTCTGGTAGCTTTTGTTTGATGGCATTATTGCTCCAAAAACACTAACGTTAGTAACTTACTGTAGTGCTACTTATTTTATCACAACTGGTTAATGGATGCGTTCGTCAAGAAATAAACCGCATCACCAACAAATAAAAGTAAATAAACCAAATTACAACGAGGACACACTATAACACATATATCAGGGAACCTCCACGAGTGTAAACTAAATATTTTAATGTGTGACGATATGCATAAAATGATAAACGCCACGGCTCCGACATTCATTTGGCTAACATGCCAGATGGCAACTAAATAACGTTACGTTAACAGCTTATTTGAACATAAGTTTCGTATTTTTCCACAGAAGTGTCAGAATGGCTTCCACACACCCGAAATCCGACTTTAATAAGCAACTTTCATCTGCGTGTGTAATGGAGGTTGCGTCTTAAACTTTTCGCGCCGCCAGGTTCTTGTTCCCACAATGCAACGCGTAATTCAAAATACGGGCAAAGCCCATATTAGACATTCTCGGATACGGGTAAATGACCTGTAAAAGACAAATACGGAAAAATCCTTCAAATTTATATGGTACATTGTACCGTACAGTGTAGTATATCAAAATGTATAACAAAGCCTCTGATCCTCCTTACGTCACAGAACCTACTGCCCACATTACATAATAAGCGGATAGCCTTTCCCTCTCTTCACCTCCCAAAGTATTCATATATCTGTCATTAAAATGGAACATTTAGCTAATGACTTCCAGACCGACATTGCACTCTATGAGCTAACATTGAGAGAATGCTAGACGAAGTCTGTATAGAATTTCTATTTTATCTCAGCCATTTCACATCTTAGACCCTGGGGAAATCTTTTTTATTGTTATAATATATTTTTTTCTGTTTCTCTCACATTGTTACCAATTTATTTTTTATGTTCCTTTCCGCTTGGGCAATTTACACAGTTTCTAATCTTGTAAAAGTCAGAAATTGGTATGTGTAATTCAATTTTGTTTGAGTAATTCAAAGTGAAAGACGCACCAAATGGGTTATATGTGAGATAATAACAGTTCACAAATTCTTCAGAAACGTTTCTGAATGATTAAACTTGATGTTTTTGTTTCTTCTGAAGAAAGAAAAGATAGACTCAAGGCATCATCCATCCATTAGTGCACTACAGACTAATCATTTAATTATTTTTAGTCTCCAATTTCACAGTCGGATTCCCTTGTTCAAACTGTGTGACAGGCAACATAAATCAGGATTGGGTAATATTTCTTTGTCAGGAAAAGGAAGTGATGTCATTGGATCAGTCAGTAAGATAAATCTGATTTCCCTTGTGAAGCGGAAAAGTGTGGCCTGTGGTTCATTTATATTTAGACTTTTCTAAGATTTTACACTTAAAAACATTGCCACTGCAACTAAAATATAATTGTGAATCGTTTGCCACAGAGGGACATATCTGACCTAACCCTTAAAAATGACTAACTAAAACATTTCCTTTGTTAGTTTTTTTAGTTCCTGCATGAAGCATATTTAGAGTTAATTTCTTAAGTTGTAAGTTTTTTTGTGCGATGTATCTTGGTGTTTGTGGTTTCCCACATCATTTCAAAGTAGGTCACTGAAATCAATTCCTAGATGTTCTGTATTCAATTTCCGTAAGATAATTTCTGAAGGATTTTGTGTTTTCTTCTATTTTTAAATAATCTCTCAGTATTTTTGCCATCTATTTAACTATAGTAACAGAGCTTGGAAACATCTAAATATCATACCAAACCAATATCATATTATATTCTAAAAATGTTACTTGCTCTATAAAATCATATATAAAACTCAAATAATAGTAAAAATTACTTGTACAATTACAAAATAATATATATATATATATATATATATATATATGTCACGGATGATACAGGAGTCAGACAGGTGGTAAGTGAAATAGTGTTTATTTACAGAACAGCAGAAGCAGACGGAGTTATGGTGAGTATTCAAACAGATGATAATTGAATGAGAACTTAGCCACTGGATAATAAGAGTCTCTCTTTCAGATGCAGATGGATAGTCACTGGAGAGGGTTGCAGTAGGACGGCTGAACTGAAGACGGCATACGATGATGAAGATAATCCAATAGACTCAGGTAAGTAGCAGGTAAGTCTTTGGTTGAGCATAGGAGAGTCTGAGTGTCAATGTAACGACGAGACCAGACAATGAGTGTGAGACAGAGTGTGGTATATAAAGGTGGTGGGATGAGGTGCAGGTGATGGTGATTAGAACTCAGGTGACAATGAACGAGTAAATGAATGAGTGGGAGGAGAGTGTGAATCTACTGGAATCCTGACAGTACCCCCCTCCTCCGAGGCGGCTCTTGACGACTGAGAAGAGGGATGAGTTCGACGACGAGGTCTGCCACGGGGCCTGGGAGCTGGGCGATCGGGATGATTGGTGTGAAACTGTTGAAGAGCTGGGTCCAGGATGTCGTCCCGAAGAACCCACGACCGTTCCTCAGGACCGTAGTCCTCCCAGTCCACTAGATACTCCAGCCGAGGACCTCGTCGCCGCGAATCCAAGATGGTACGGACTTTATAGATGGACTCGTCCTCTACCGGGATAGGAGGAGGTTCGATGGCCGGGTCAGGTTCTGTGGGAGGAGAGGAGACAGGTTCAATGAAAGGTTTCAACAGTGACACATGGAATGATGGTGAAATCCGGTACTGTCGAGGGAGATTGAGTCTGTAGGTGACCTCGTTCAGCTGCCTCTGCACGGTGAATGGGCCGATGTATCGAGGACTCAGCTTACGGCAAGGCAGGCGGAGGCGCATGTCCCGGGTCGAAAGCCACACCTTCTGTCCTGGCACATACAGAGATGGTTCCAAACGATGACGATCTGCTTGGTCCTTGTGTCTCCGCACTGCCTGCTGTAGATGCACGTGAGCCGAGACCCATACCCCCTCGCTCTGCTGGAACCAGTAATTCACTGCTGGTACATCTGAAGGCTCACCGGACCAAGGGAAGAGAGGAGGTTGGTAGCCGAGGATACATTGGAAGGGGGTGAGACCGGTGGTGGACTGTTGAAGGGAGTTTTGTGCGTACCCGGCCCACGGAAGGTACTGGCTCCAGCAGTCCTGGTACTGGTGGCAATAAGTTCGCAGGTAACGTCCAATCTCCTGAATCTTTCGCTCAGTCTGGCCGTTAGTCTGAGGATGGTATCCAGAGGACAGGTTGACAGTAACTCCGAGAAGCTTGAAGAAAGCTCGCCAAACTCTTGACACAAACTGTGGACCCCGATCCGACACTATGTCCTCTGGGATGCCGAAGTTTCGGAACACGTGATTAAAGAGGGCTTCGGCGACTTCAAAGGCAGTAGGGAGTCCAGGCAAGGGGATCAACTTACAGGCCTTAGAAAATCGGTCAACGACAATGAAGACACAGGTATGGTTGTTGGATCTGGGAAGGTCCGTCATGAAGTCTACTCCGATGTGAGACCATGGACGTTGTGGAAGCGGGAGAGGGACAAGCTTGCCTTCTGGGAGTCTTCTGGGAGTGTTGGTAACGGCGCAGACTGAGCATCCCTTGACGTACCGGGAAACATCCTGAGAGATGGTCGGCCACCAGTACCGGTTACTGAGGAGCGAGAGGGTACGCCTGCTACCTGGATGTCCAGAGCCCGGAGTAGTATGAGCAGAGTCCAGAAGGGCCGTCCGAAGGTGACGTGGAACGAAAGCACACCCTTCTGGACCTCCCGGCGGAGCGGGATGAAGGCGGTTCTCCTGGGATATCTGCTGGTCGATGTCCCAGACGATTGGGTTTACAAACACGGCTGGAGGGAGAATAGGTTCTGGGAGAGGGTCTTCACTTAACGGATGATGTAGACGGGATAGAGCATCTGCCCTACAGTTCTTAGAACCGGGTCGGTAGGACACGAGGAAGTCAAAACGGGTGAAGAAGAGTGCCCATCGGGCTTGGCGGGGATTCAGCCTCTTTGCCTCTCTGAGGTACTCCAGATTGCGGTGGTCGGTGATGACCTCGAACTGATGGTTTGCTCCCTCCAGCCAGTGCCTCCACTCCTCTAATGCCAACTTGATGGCGAGCAGTTCTCGATTCCCAATATCGTAGTTCCGCTCCGCCGGGGACAGCTTCTTAGAGAAGAAGGCACATGGATGGAGTCTGGGAGGATCACCCTGCCGCTGTGATAGGACCACCCCAACTCCGGTGGAGGAGGCATCCACCTCCACAACGAAAGGGATCTCTGGGTTCGGATGAACTAGAACGGGGGCGGTCTGGAAGGCTTCCTTAAGTTGTTTGAAGGCTGAGATGGCTTCGGGAGATAAGGACAGAGATTTTGGCCGGCCTCTGAGAGAAGAAGTCAATAGAGAACTGATGTGACTGTAATTATTGATAAATCTCCGGTAGAAATTGGCAAATCCTAGGAAACGTTGGAGGTCCTTTACCGTAGAGGGTTGAGGCCAGTTCTGGATTGTTTCCACCTCTGGTCCATCCGAACTCCATGTTGGTCGATGAGGTAACCCAGGAACTGAACAGAAGTGGTATGAAACTCGCATTTCTCAAGTTTGAGATAGAGCTTGTGAGCGCGCAGCTTCTCCAGGACTGAAGTGACGTGGCGATGGTGTTCAGAAAGAGATGAGGAATAAATGAGTATGTCGTCTATGTAGACCACCACAAACTTGTTTAGGTATTCTCGGAAGACTTCATTCATGTACCCTTGGAAGACTGCTGGGGCGTTGGACAGCCCGAAAGGCATTAATCGGTATTCATAGTGTCCAGAGGGTGTGATGAATGCCGTCTTCCACTCATCACCCCGACGAATTCGGATCAGATTATATGCACTGCGGAGATCAAGTTTCGAGAAGACTCGGGCTCCACGCAGCTGTTCCAAAGCTGCTGGGACCAGAGGAAGGGGATAACTGAACTTTACTGTTTGAGAGTTGAGATGGCGATAGTCAATGCACGGCCGCAAGCCCCCGTCCTTTTTTGCCACGAAGAAGAAGCTGGAAGCGGCAGGGGATGTAGATGGACGAATGAACTCTTGTTTGAGGGCTTCCTCCACATACTCCTCCATGGCCTTCTGCTCCGGGATGGACAAAGGGTATACACGGCCTTTAAATAGAGTAGCTCCAGGTAGCAGGTCGATAGCACAGTCCCATGGCCGATGAGGTGGAAGTTTGGTTGCCAACTGCTTGCTGAAGACATCCTGGAACGCCCTGTACTCCACTGGAATTTCCACCTGGTGTTGCACCTCGGGACTCTCGATAGTAGTGGAACAAACGGAAACTTTGGATCTTCCCTCTGGAGGTGAGTAAACCACGGAGGATTCTTTACTGACTTTCTTAACCGGTGCTAGACAGGAATGGAAACACTGCTCTCCCCAGTGAAGGACTTCCCCGGAACTCCAGTCGATGGTAGGTTGATGTTGGACCATCCAAGGGCGTTCCAGGATGAGCTCAGCAGTTGACTCCTCCAGCACCATAAAGGAGATCTTCTCCGAATGCAGACATCCTAGGCAGAGCGTTAGTGTGGGGGTAACGTGACGAATTCGACCTCGGCCCAGCGGCTTACCCTGAATAGTCTGTACTCGAAGGTCCTGATGACTTCTGAGTTTACGGATGTTCAGTTTTTGAAGGAGTTGCGTTGATATGAAGTTCCCCGCCGAGCCAGAGTCGAGGAGAGCTTGTGCTGAGACACATACATGAGGGGTTAGTAAATGGACTGTTGTTCGGTTCAGGGTAGCAATCTTGGGTGGAATCTGAATAGTACTCACCGCTAAGGCTGTCACTTTTGAGAAAAATCACATTCGAACGGATATCGAATATCAAGCAATATATTCGAATATATTCGAATATCTACGAGTAAAATGTAAAAGTTAATGAACAGCCTCGATCCACCAGGAAACGCCACATATGGTCGCTGAATTTAACTGCGCTTCATGAAGAGTTTTTCTTTTGCGTGAAGAAGCCGTTCGCCGGAGATGTGTGAAAAGATAGCGGAGTACATTCATGATTCATGATACACACATTCATACCAGTATAATAATCCTCCTCTCGCCGGGTCTGGGTGAGTAATTTACTCTCTTACCTTTGTTCTTTGACACTTTAAGACCAGCCGTTGTTGCTGACAGAGACGCGATCTGACCACACAGAGATGGATCTGACATGCGTCCCATTTTCTCGCAAATCTCTACGTTCATTTAAGGCTTTATTTAAATAATTTAAGACTGCTCTTACATTCATTTGACATAATTTGTGTTTTATGGTTTGTTCAAGCCCGAAAGAGAACTCGATACTTAACACGCGTCTTTTCTGTGGGTCGTGTGTGTGTGTGTAATAGGCAGGAATTATAGCGCGGTTTCTTTCGTCTTGTCTTTATCTTCCATTTTCAAAACAAGCTGGCTATATTGGCTATTATTCGCTTGATTTGGACTCATGGGCCGACGCTACAATACAATTAGAGCGGCCGCTACTGGATGAGATGGCAAACAATAAATAAATAGCAAATGATAAAGTGTAAAAAATGCGCAAAACATGGCACTTTAAAAACCGGATAGTTTATTTATAGTTCGATTTCGGTTATTTCACGTCATATTCGAATGCATATTCGAATATCGAATAAAAAGTGACAGCCCTACTCACCGCTGGGCGTTGAGGCCGAATAGGACAGGCGTCGATGAGATGCCCGTTACCTCCACAGTATAAGCAGAGGTGGTGCTGTATGCGTCGCTGACGTTCCGTGGGAGAGAGATGCGTGGAATCAACTTGCATGGGCTCTGGTGCTGGAGGAGCGACAGATGGAGCCGTGGGCGGAGGATGTACAGCGGTCGCGAGCGTTTCACAGGCAGTCAGACGTTGAGACACTCTGAGAGTTTTCTGGATGAGATTTTCAAGTCCCAACGAATCTTCGTAGACCACAACTAGCTGTCGGATGTTCGGATTGAGACCATGACGAAAGGCAGTGATCAATGCAGTTTCATTCCAGCCACTTGACGCCGCCAGCGTGCGGAATTGGAGAGCATATGTGCTCACAGAAGATTTGCCTTGATGAAGATTAAACAGTTGATCATGTATAGTTTGGGTCTGCACAGTCTGCCCGAAAACCTCTTTGAAGTGTTGAATAAAACTTGGTAGTGACTTAATCACGGGTGAATCAGAATTCCACAAGGACTGAGCCCACTGGAGGGCTCGACCGGATAGCAGGGAGATGATAAAAGCTACGCGAGATGAATCGTTGGTGAATTGATGTGCCTGGATCTGGAAATATAGTGAAACTTGAAGCAAAAAACCGCTGCAATCCTCCGCCTCACCGGAGTATGTCGCTGGTCGGGCCATGGGACTTGCAGAGGCAGCTGACGAAGCAGCGGGTGTTTGCAGAAGTGGCAGTCGGCGGGCAGAGTGAAGGATATCCTCGGGAATTATAGGCGGATTAACTGGTGGTGAGGGAAGTACAGACTGTCGAACAGCTTGCACGAGTTCCAGGAATGGATCGGGAGATGGATTTTCCCCAGGCTCCGTTGGGTTCTGCATTTTTGTGGGTCTGGTCTTCTGTCACGGATGATACAGGAGTCAGACAGGTGGTAAGTGAAATAGTGTTTATTTACAGAACAGCAGAAGCAGACGGAGTTATGGTGAGTATTCAAACAGATGATAATTGAATGAGAACTTAGCCACTGGATAATAAGAGTCTCTCTTTCAGATGCAGATGGATAGTCACTGGAGAGGGTTGCAGTAGGACGGCTGGGAACTGAAGACGGCATACGATGATGAAGATAATCCAATAGACTCAGGTAAGTAGCAGGTAAGTAGCAGGTAAGTAGCAGGTAAGTCTTTGGTTGAGCATAGGAGAGTCTGAGTGTCAATGTAACGACGAGACCAGACAATGAGTGTGAGACAGAGTGTGGTATATAAAGGTGGTGGGATGATGAGGTGCAGGTGATGGTGATTAGAACTCAGGTGACAATGAACGAGTAAATGAATGAGTGGGAGGAGTGAGTGAATGAGTGGGAGGAGAGTGTGAATCTACTGGAATCCTGACAATATATATATATATATGTGACCTGGATAACAAAACCAGTCTTATGGGTCATTTTTTTTAAATTGAGATTTATACATCACATGAAGCTGAATAAATAAGCTTTTCATTAATGTATGGTTTGTTAGGATAGGACAATATTTGGCCGAGATACAACTATTGAAAATCTGGAATCTGAGGATGCAAAAAATCGAAACATTGAGAAAATCTCCGTTAAAGTTGTGCATTTATGTTCGCGATTGTGCAGCATTCACTCACAAAACAAATGTTTTGTACATTTATGGTAGGAAATTTACAAATTATCTTCATGGAACATGATCTTTACTTAATATCCTAATGATTTTTGGCATAAAGAAAAATTGATAATTTGACCCATACAATGTATTGTTGGCTATTCCACAAATATACCGTGCTACTTAAGACTGGTTTTGTGATCCAGGGTCACATATATATATATATATATTATATATATATAATATATATATATATTATATATATATATATATATTATATATTACCATGTTAATAAGCAACCAAAAAATAATGATACTTTTTGGCTGGTCATATGATTTAAAACAAAATTAAGAAAGTTCAACAACAGTCAGAACAAGAGTTACATCTATTTTAATAGAGGTGTTTTCTCTATATTTCCATTTGAAAGTAAGGGAGGAGGATGTAGACTTAACAGACAGTGGGGTCCAAAAGTCACTCTTCTTCTTCTTCATCCATAGCGTCATAGACTACTACTGAATTATTAAAATGATCTGATCCGTCATAACTTGAGTGAAAATTTAAATATGAAAACTATCATGAATTTCATAATATTGTATTATTTGGTAGGTCTGTTTTGACAATGTTTGGTACAAAAACAAATTTGATTATACAATTATCAAATTTCTCATTCATTTTGTCAGGTTTCTTTGTTTTAAAATGTTCAATTTTACACTTTTTCAAAGATTTATTTTAAGGTTTAAAAAGGTTTTGAAACATTTGTATGTGGTCTCAGACCTTTGGACCCCATTGCATTACCGCTGAGACAGCAGAGGAAATTGATGAACAGTGGGAGAGGCATTCATTTCATTTTTCAAAGGTGCTGACTGACAGGCTGCATTGTATCATTCCTTGTTTTACTTATTTTAGCACCTTACTGTGTGAATGCATTCCTGGCCTTGCCCTTGGGCTCCTAAAATAGTTTCACAAAAGTGGCTCACTGGTTCAAGGTTCAGTTGGTTTATAACATTTTCATCTGGCTGCTTACTCGGCGTGTGTCTCAATTTTCAGCAATGTGTAACTGTATGTATTGATTTCATTTAAAGATATCTCCCTGCTTGGTCATACAATAGGAATATGGATAAACCCAAACGTTGAGTTTAAAAAAGTGTGGTTTGTCCATATTTGACCCAAACATTTTAGAGTGTATGCACTCACTTCAATTCTAATCTGAAAACCTTTGATGAAGTCATAAGTGTTTCGTAATGTAGCCAGACATTTTTTCATGATGATAAGATCAGATTTCTGATAGTAAATGGGGTCACTAGAAGTAATTCCATTATCCAGGGGTTTCATTTGTCAAAGATCTCACAGAGTAATTTGAACCTGAAAACCCTCAGCCAAACGTTTGATTTCTCCAGACAGACTAGGTTTTCCCCATGAATTACACAATATTCAATGTTCCTTCCATCTGCCCAGCCTCAGACCCAAGAATAAACCCATGGAGCAAGACGCTGTTTAGACTTTATTCTGCACTGTGGCCGTGCTGAGGCTTTATTCCTCTTCTCAGACATGAAATACATACCCATAACTTCCCTTTAGAGTGTGTGTTGGGATTCTTGGGAATCCTTCACAAAACAATAACACAAGTTCACAAGAACATTTCCCCAGGAATTGTTCCCTTCCCTCTGCGAGGACTGTTTGAATTGGGTTAATTGGAACTAACCAAACCCAGATGCTACTTTTTCAAATTGGTAGTGGAACTCACAGATGAACCTGACTGAAGAATCTCAAAGACGCTTGTCTTCAAGATCCAATACTGGTTTCTCTGTAGAGAATGTGGACAACCTTGAGAATATAAAACTGAGCCCAAAAATGAAAATTCTGTCTTCGTTTACTCACTCTCACATTGGCGTTTTCATAAGCTCTTCGGTTTGTTCTTCTGGCCCCTCTCTGCAAAAACACATTGAGTCAGGCACATAGGAGGCTTCCATGTGTGACTGTGATGAGAAAAAAACACAAATATCCACTTAATTATGGCTGTAGCACATTAACACTCCATTTCTTGAGGTCTTTGAAACCGATAAAAGAGGGAAAACAGGTGAGAGGTTGGTTTGCCAGGCTTTAGCAGCTGATTTGTCACACAGAAAAGGGTTCCAGTGCTGAGATTCAAGGAATTGAGCTCCATCTCCATATCCAGATGTGAATTCAGCCTCACACAGAGGTAGAGGAACATTCCTGCGGAGAGGCACTGGAGATGGTGAGTCACGGCTCTTACAGCCTGACGCACCCAAATGACTATCCGCGATATAGGCACGTTCATGAGTGGAAAACGGCAGTGGAGACTACGCGAGAGAAATAATTTTCAATATGTTCTTGATCCTCCTGTCAGAGATTAATTGGTACAACAGGTCATACATTTAAACTTACGTCAGGTGATTGATCGCATCAAGCCTAAACATATAGGGGTAGATAAATAGACAAGCTTTAATATTCCATTCATGTCTTAGCGGCCTGTTGCTCTGCAGTCTACTTTAAGTACATGTCTGCTCAGGCCAAACATGAGATCAGTCTCCATTTCCCATAATCAGCACCAGCTTCCTGTGGTGATACCCAAGTCTCTGCAGACCAGCATATTTTGAGTGACAGCTCTCCCTCCAGGGCTCCACCACAAATAAAGGAAATCAGAGGCCCTGCTCCACTGTTTGTTCCCCAAATGAGCCCCAGTGAAACTCTTTAACACACTTACCCAGCAAGCTGTGAAGGTTTGCATGAACACTATGGTGAGAGACATGTCGAAATCCGTACTAGGATTCTTATAATGGCATATCACACTGTTATGTTCTCCAGCAAGTCATTCTCTTTCATCTTTCATTTTTTTTTTTTTTTGGAATGATCACTTACTTCCGGTTGAAGGGCACGCTGGCGCGTTTGGCTGCCGCTCCTCTCTCCCACTTTTATTTTTAGTAGTTTATTTGGCTATGAGCCAGTGAAGTCTATCTGTGTTTTGTATTTTATTTTATTATTCTACCGTGATGTGGAATTATGCTTCGCACGCTGGACTACTGCTTCTATCTCTGAGTGCTGCTTACTGGAATTTACTCTTCTGTTGCTTGGCCCAGGACGTACACTGCTACAACCGCTGTGAGGCTGCTGTTGGTGTGGACCCTCCCCAAATGGCTATCAGGTACACTGCTCGCCAGTTGCTGAACCTGAACGGACATTTAGATACGGCGAATGATATACGTGCTCTCTGCAGTCATGTTGGAATACTGCGACCTAAGCGTTACATACATCGCTCTTCAAGGCGTAGTTTTTTATGCTCAACATCTAAACCGGTCGCTTATCCGAGATTTCTGCGCGAACCCTATAGACTGCCGTTTAGACCTACAGGGGTCAATTTCAATAACTTATCAGCATTTAGACGTGAGGAGGTTGCATCGGATTCATCTGCTCCCCCGCGTCTGCTGAAATCAGCACTGTTTAACGCGCGCTCTGTCAACAACAAAGCTGTCCTTTTATCTGACATTATTTTAGAAAAAAAGCTGGACCTTTTCTGTTTAACTGAAACTTGGCACAAAGAATCTGACGGTCTTCTTTTTAATGAACTGACTCCTGCTGGCTATGGACTATTTGATCTCCCGCGGTCTTCTGGTAGAGGTGGGGGTATCATTGTGTTGCACAGTCAACAGTTCAACTTGTGTCCCGTGGCTGTTCCCAAATCTGACTCATTTGAGTGTCTTGTTCTGAGTGTCTCTGCGCCCCTTTCTACTGCAGTGGCTACTGTCTACAGGCCTCCTAAGACAAATAAAGACTTTCTATCTGAATTATCAGATATGTTGTCTCTCCTCTTCCTCAGATTTGAAAGAATTCTTCTACTGGGGGATTTCAACATTCATATGGATATAAATGACTGCTTTGAATTAAACCAACTAGTGGACTGTCCTACACATGACAAAGGCCACACTTTAGACCTTGGGATTTCCAATGGTTCATTTGTGTCTCAGTTGTCAACTTCTGACTTAGGTCTGTCTGATCACCGGGCTGTCTTTTTTAATTTGGAATTACCTGTCATGAACACTAACACTTCTCGCATCATACATTATCGCAATTGGAGATCTATTGAGCCCTCTGATTTTTCTGATTTTATTGACTCTCTTTTAAACTGTGACTCTCTATCTGATGATCTGGATGACAACGTTTCTGTGCTGAATTCTGTATTGTTGTCTGGCCTGGACACGCTGGCTCCCTGGAAAACACGATCTGTTTCTTTTGCACGCTCTGCTCCTTGGTACAATGATGATCTGCATGCTATGAAGACTTTGTGTCGCAAAATGAAGCGTAGATGGCACACATCAGGTTTAACTGTTTATCGCCAGGCCTGGAAAGACAGCTTACTCAATTATAAGGCTGAAATTGTGTCAGCTAGATCTGATTATCTTTCTCAGATAATTGTCAGCAATCAGAGTAACCCTAAAAAACTGTTTCACTCAATCAACAAGCTGCTTAAAAATCACAGCCTCTCAAATGTTCCTGCTTCAACTCACCTTTGTAATATGTTTTTGGAGTTTTTTAGCACCAAAATTGACAATATACGTAACCACATTGTTGCCACCCATACCGTTTCTGCCTCCTCCTCAAATGCTTTTGCATTTTCTGGTGTCTCTCTCTCTAACTTTGCAATTCATGACTCCCAGTCACTGTGTAATACGGTTTCGAAACTAAAAACCTCAACTTCTAGAGTTGATCCGATACCATCTTGTCTTTTTAAATCATGTTTTGATTCCCTCTCTCCTGTGGTTTTGAGAATTATCAATAACTCTCTGTGCACTGGAGTTGTGCCAGCAGCACTTAAAATTGCTGCGGTCACCCCTGTACCAAAAACTAACAAAATGGACTTTGATAATCTGAATAATTTTCGTCCCATCTCTAATCTTCCATTCCTCGCCAAAATTTTAGAACAAACAGTGGCTTCTCAACTACTTTTTCATCTCTCCTCTAATGATCTTTTTGAGCCACTTCAATCTGGATTTCGGAAACTGCACAGCACTGAGACAGCACTGGTCAAAGTGACTAATGATTTGTTAATGGCTTCTGATTCGGGCTGTCTATCTATACTGATTCTTCTTGATCTTAGTGCCGCTTTTGACACTATAGATCACTCTATTTTAATCAACCGCTTAGAGACCATCTTTGGAGTTTCTGATTCTGCATTAGAGTGGTTTAAGTCCTACCTCTCTGGTCGCAAGCAGTTTGTTGTGATGGGTGATTGCAAGTCTCAGGCCGGTGTGGTGCACTCTGGGGTTCCCCAGGGATCAGTTTTGGGCCCGTTACTTTTTAATATTTACATTTTTCCACTTGGCCAACTTTTAAGAACACTTGGTCTTAACTTTCACTTTTATGCCGATGACACTCAAATCTATATACATTCAAAACCTGATGCCAATATGCCTGTGTCTTTTCTCTCTCAATGTTTTACTGAGATTAAGAAATGGATGTCTGAAAATTTTCTCTGTCTAAACAGTGATAAGACAGAAGTGATGCTTATTGGTTCACCTCATCAGTTGCGTAAAGCAGAGTCCATAAACTTAAGTGTGGATGGCTCTGCTTTGAAATTGCAAACTAAAATAAAAAATCTGGGGGTGATATTTGACGCCAATTTAACATTTGACCATCATGTTCGTAACACAGTTAAAACATCATTTTTTCATCTCAGAAACATTGCCAAATTACGCTCTATGTTGACCTTCTCTGTGGCTGAAAAGTTTATCAACACTTTTGTTTTTTCACGTATTGATTATTGTAATGCTTTGCTGGCTGGGGTTTCAAAAGCTACCCTAAGTAAATTACAGTTGGTACAAAATTCGGCTGCTAGGGTTCTGACTGGGACCGGTGCAAGGGAGCACATCACACCTATCCTGGAAAAATTACACTGGCTTCCTGTTAGTTTTCGTATTGATTTTAAAATTCTCATGCTCACCTATAAGGCCTTGAATAACTTGGCCCCTCAATATTTATGTGAGCTCTTAACCCCCTACACTCCTACACGTGCTTTACGATCTTCTGAAGCTGGTCTTTTAACTGTCCAAACAACACGGCTAAAAACTATGGGTGATCGGGCTTTTTCTTCTTTGGCTCCTAAATTGTGGAATTCCCTGCCCTCAGAGATTAGGAATGCAGAATCCCTTATAGTTTTTAAATCGTCCCTTAAAACTTACTTTTTTAGGGCGGCTTTTATGTGATTCGTGTGATTACTGTGTTTGTCATTATATTGGCCTTCTTATTTTATTGCTTGTTTAGTTTTTACTGCTTAGACTGTTGTGCATCTTTCTAATTTCATTATTTTTATGTAAAGTGCTTTGAGATGCTACTTTTAAAGGCACTATATAAAATAAAGTTTATTATTATTATTATTATCCAGACAAAAGGCTCTGTGACAAAAGGGAGTAGAAAAGCTTCTAGGCTCTGGCGAATTCTGTGGAATGGATTTCAACGTGATAATGTGTTAAATGAGGCTGAAAACGCTACGTTATTGGTAGCTGAAAGCAAAATCAAATTAGGCTTGTAGTTATTTTTTGATGAAACAATTCACCCAAACCAGTGGCCAAATTGTAATACAAGCCAACAGTGCTGAACTAAGGCCAAAACTTTCCCCAGTATTTCCAATAGTTTGCCTCCCCAATATGAAAAGAATGTGGAAAAAATCTAACACATAGAATAACATTTTAACTTTCAACACACTCAATTGCAGTTTAATATTATAGTGTAGACTAAGTGAAACAGCGCTGCATTACCTTACAATTTTAATTTGTCAAATAAACTGACCTGTTTGAGTAGTAATTCAGCACTTGCAGGTAGTTCGGTAATGAAATATCCTCATTCCTTTATATCCCCCGGGACTCGTCTGTGGTGCTGATATCAGTCTCTCATTAGCAATCGCGCCCTGCTTCAAACCATTAAAAAGCATCAATGCATTTACTCATCCATAAACATTATTTCCCCATAAACATTATTAGATCCAATAGCATGACGACAAGTTATACCAGAAAGACTCGGGAGATATAATGATGTAACAAACCATTCATTTATTGACAGCCCAGCAAGCAATTATTTATAAAGTTCTTTGGCGTAGTTCATAATCCGAGGGTAGGGGATCTAAATTTCCTGCCTGAAGATGAAGGCAGGGGCGCAGCCAACCCCCCCCGGGATGTATGGACAGGACCATCAGGGTGGTGGTGGTGGGGAGGATGGAATTAGTTTTCGCGTCAGCATCTGCGAACTCAAACATGTGTAAGTACCAATCTTTTATACAGCGCGTATAAGGAGGTATGAGAAGGTAATAAGTGACATAGTAATTAAGTCTTCCTGGCATAACTTATGCTAAAGCTTTCATTTCCATGCTTCCGCGTATTCAATGCGTCATCAACCTACGCCTTTGTTATAGTTTTGGAGAGGTTAGCGACCCCTGCGAAAAAATACACATTGTGCCTTTAATATTAGTAAATAAAGTAAGAAAAAAATTCGGTCTCATCGTAATTTATCTTGATCGATATACGGCTTATGCGATAAACGCTGATGGAAATGTTATTATGGCGCGATCCATTTTGCCTAGCAAAACTTTGTTCGCAAATGTTTGCTTGAATGTTGTGCAGTTCAGTGAGAAAATGAATGGAAACACCTTAACATGTCTCAAATCAATTCGATATACCAATTTGATAGCAAAACAGCATGTGACGTCATTACGCACAGGTTTTAATTCGCTTTAAAGCCGTTTGATGGAAACACACTTTCACCAGCTTTATTCGCAAGAGTTTTTGTTACCGAACTTCAGATAATTTGATTGACAAGTGGATGGAAACTTGGTTAGTGATCCAATGCCCTTGTTAATTTATGAACATTCAACCTCAACAATGCTTTTGGGAAACGTGGACTGTACTTATATGCTACTAACACAGTGCTTGTCCAAAATATCTAATACCGGTAAATGAACACCCAAGGGCCAGTGTAGAACTTTGTGAGCGTCACACATTCCAATTCTTCAGAAATTCGCAGAGCATGTGGGACTAGTTGTGGCTTAGCGAGATGATGCAGCTCAGGGGATGCGTCTGTGAAGGTTTTCTCTCTTCTCCTGGATGTTGTGTCTAGACCGTCTCCTTTGCATTCCTAATTGGAACATGGCTGGGATCTGCTGTTCAGTCTTGTAGACTGTTTAATAGCCTTCATAAAACCATCAACACTCCTGCAAGTTCTGTATGCTAGTCTTAACAATCGAAGTCAACCGAAAAAGAATTTGTTTTTTATTTCTCTTTCTCATACTTGGCTGTTTTTGAAAATCATAAAAAAGCACCTCAATTTATGAAGTGATTAATATAAAAACATTCGGCCAAACTTTTCAAATTGTTCAGCAATCTAGAGTCCTTTTGGGTATTGTTAGCTTGCACAAACAGATTTACAAGCCTAGAAATACACTAAGCTCATATATTCACAAATAATCAGGGCCCTGCAGGTCACTGGCTTATGAAAGGTCCAAATATCTAAAAACAGACTTTGCCAATACTTGATGCCATCTATACCTGCATGAAGAGTTCAGTCTTTGGGTCAAGCTGTACTGGTTAAAACTAGCTCATGGAGCACATCATAAATCTGGGATGTGAGAATCTCCTTTTATGAGAGGTAGACAGAGAGTTTGTACATAAGAGCGGGAAGCCAAGTCTCACTCTACAATTCCAGTTATAAAATCTCAGACATTCTCTGGTCTGAGGCATGAAGTATGAAAAATGTACGACCTACCGGCTTTTCCTTTTATCTCTTATGCTGTAAATGTCCAAGGGGAGAATCCTGGAAGAAGCAGGGAGTGTTTAGCAGAATGGTGTGCACCTGTCAAAAAAAAAAAAACATCTCTTCTTGAAATGTACGAATTGACCCTTCGCGTGGAGCTTGATTGACAGGTGTTCTAACCAATCAAACTTCGCCATCCGCCATTTTGTCCGAAAAAGCAGCCAGTAGAGTTAGGAGGATTTGAACTTGGTAAAATGAATACTGACGCCTTTCCGCGGTTAAAACAACATTACTTCTTATGTTCGTTCATGTTTATTTGATGCTATAAATGAACTAGAAGGAAGAGATGATCGGATCACGAGCAGCTTTAACGGATGCTCTACAGCGATCTGTCACGGCACATTAAAGAGCCCCAAAACGGTATTTATTGTTTAAATTTCTTTCAAAAAATGACCACATTTGAAAGCTGAGACTTTGTTTAATATGTTTAATATCAAAAGTAACCGAAAAGTAACCTGGTCTGTCCTGTCTGTCCGCGTGTTGTCAGTCTCCTCTCTGCTCCGCGATGTATTTTTCACTGCGTGAGAACATGGTGAGAGCGTGAGAGCAGCATAGCTTGTCGGAACATAGCGACAGTAACTAAGGAGGGCGGGTCTTTGCGAAGGGTCAATTGCACAGGAGAAAGTGTTGCATGTCTGTCTGGACAAGATACATGATTTACCGTATTGTCTGTTTGTTCTCAATCTCTTTTCATTTAATAATCAAGATGTCTGTTCAGAAGGAATACTTTTTACTTATCTTTTCATTTACCCTGGCGTAAGTTCTTTTTAACATCATCTTGACTGGTCTATCAGTTTTGTTTCTCTAGTAATCAAACACTAAATCAAGGGCTGTGACCTCGACACATTTCTCACAATTTTTTACATCATCCATTTATAACAATGTCTTTCATGTTTCCTTTATTTAAATAAAACACTAAGCAATGAAATCAATTTTAAATGCTACAAGTGAATTTAGGCGTCATATTTTAATGTACAGTATGAAAACGGATATTTACTTAAAATTTAACATTGCTATTATTTTAGTAGTGTTTTAAATATCAACTTCAGGTGGGCATATAGACGACCTCAAAAATAATCAAAATCTTACAAAATGGAAGTGAACATTATATATGAAAGAAGAAAAAAGTAAGGAATTTAGTGCAAAGTAATTCATGGTCCATAAATGCAGCCCTTCCACTGACATCTGTTTGGATTCTAGGAAGAGTTTATGCTGGATAAACATTTATTTGGCTTGGCTTGCTTTTAAATTGAGCTTCCATCCCAAGGGGGACGACATCCGTGTCTGCACGTTCACCACTGTCCCTTTATGATTAGAACGTCTCATGCTCTCAGGGGCGAAATCAACAACGTTTGTTGCCTGGTATTTCAGCGTTAAAAAAACCTGCATCTTATTCACAAAATTCCCTCTTTAATGTCATGATCCCCTGGTTTTCATGAATGTGCCCTCGAATCAAAAATAGCTTGATTCATTCAAAAAGTTATGTAAGTTTTGTGTGGTTAGAGGAGGAAGATTCAAGTCTGTAATCATGCTTAAGTATACAGAATACTCTACAGCAGGACACAAAGATGGATTTTTCCCAGCTGTCTGACAGGCGGACAGGTTTAAGAGGCAAGATGGAGATACACGCCTGCTACTTTGCCCCAGATCCAGTGACTTAGGAAAAGCCCTGGAGAGAACTCCCAAGGCTGTGGTGAGGTCCACCAGTAGAATATGATTACTTTAACATGCTGAGAGTTTCAGACCCCTCTTGAAAAGCACTTTTGTCCAGTACAAGAGAGGAAACAAGACAGCAAAACCCTGTCAGGCATTGGTGACTCAGGAGAAACTAACAACTTTTTCTTCTGCCTTGCTCAATGGTTTTTTATGTTTTCTAAAGCTCTACTTTACTAACTCAACTAGTTTAATACTTGATTCCTAGTATGAAGCGTCATCCATCTCTTACTGTTTATTTTAGAGTAATCATTCTGGCATGATGTATTTCTGCATTGTCATTTTGTGAATATGGTAGTAGTATCTATGAGGGTGTAACGGTTCACAAACATGACTGTTCGGTACGTAGGCCTACCTCGGAATTGAAGTCACGGTTCGGTACAGCACGGGGGAGTAAACTAAAACACAAAATTGCTTTTTTCTATTAATAAAACTTCTAATTAAACGTTTTTTTTTTAAACAAATATGTCTATGTGTTTAAATACATTCTTAAGGACAAAAACATCTATCTTAGCTAAACTATATGGGGAGCCCTTAATATTACTATAATACTAAAAGTTACAATTAACAACAGAGCCCAAATTATTAAATTCAGTTGCTATTTATTTTTAGATATAATAATCAAGACTCAGATTAAAAAAAAAACATGTAGGCTAACGTTAACGTTACTGTAAATTGCACATAAGGCAGGTTTTGTATTAACTTCTAAATCTTCTAATTAACTTCTAAGTTAATTTTCTACTCAAATTTATTTTTAAATATAATAATTTACACAGTGGCTGTCATAACTTGTTTTCTTGACAAATTTATTTAAACATACATTAAATAATCAAGACATTACTGACATGTTAAGGAAAATATAGTGAAGTTAATTTCTCTAGCGAACTAACATGCTGTGTCGACACTAAATGCCAGAGGTAAATGTAATGCTATGCGAAATATTATTCTCAAGCTGTTTTATTGATATCTTTCCGCAGTCGATACACTGTTGACACAGTGACCCCATTGATTTCAATGGAGAAGACTTGAAGCCCAATTATTGCACTTCCTATCTGATGGCTGAGCAACTGTGCAGGCTCAAACTGAGCGTGACGACAGTCTGACAGTTGTAAATCTTCTAGTAGCGGTGGCAAGACAAATCTGAATCAACTAATTGCTCAAAAACGTTGTTGAAATATTTTGTCCCATTTCTATTGGCTCTCTATCAATGGTCTTCTCCCTTGACTTTATGCCTCTATGTCCCCCCGATTGCCTCATAGACAGTAAAAGATTGCATGCGAGCTTCTCCTCCTGTCTATACGGTAATGTCTCTATTGTGCGACAGAAAGTCGCGTGGTTATGATGCAATTGTTATTTTTACAAAAACGGCTTCTACGGGGCCATAACATAAGATACAAAGTAATGGAGCATTTTATACATTGTTGTGTTTCTTTAGAAATAAATAATGGACAAATGAAGTCTTTGGACACCTCAGATGTAAAGTTATTCGCTGTCAAAATGACGCCAAAATGAATGGGAGTCAATGGAATGCTAACAGCAGGTGAAGTTCTGCTACAATGGCGGCTCCCGCGAGGCTTCAACTTCCGGCTGATGGATTACCCATTTGAAACATACCGATCATTGTATCTTCCTCTTCTCCTGCACTTTTAACTAGTAGCAACCAGCATTACATTACCGCGCGCGCCACCTTCTGGATTGGAATGCATGTACAGTTACACCCCTAGAATCTATGCAACATTATTACAAGTTCGTACCTGTTTTTTATTATTTATCTCAGCATGAAATTAGCAGATATTCCACCTTAGATTATCTGAGTGATAATAGATTCACTGTAAAAAGTGATCAGTCGACTTAACTTTAAAAAGTGATGAAACCTGTAGCCTTAAAATTATTCAGTAAATAAACTCCATGCGTAATTGAAAAAAAATAAGTTATGTGAACTTGACAATTCCACATAACTTAATTTTTCAATTATGCATGGTTTATTTACTTAAAAGCAAAGGGGTTTCCTCACTTTTTTAAGTTAAAGGTGCTCTAAGCGATCCTGGGTGACATCACTTCTTGTTGACGTTCGAACTATTGTCAAACAAAACGGAGGCTAGCTAGACCCTCCCTCCTCCGCATCTCGTCTCCTCCCCCTTCCTTCCGTGCTTCCTGAAACAGTTGTGAACGTGCATTTCTTAAAAGGAAAGTAGCTCACAAGCTACCGCTGCTGCTGTAGTGATGGCTCAACCAACTCCTTCATGCTCTGTGTAAGTGAATGTCGGACTGGAAGCCCTTCTGCCGGCGGAGTTCTCGCCATCTTTTGAATGCTTTTACCGATGTAAATTCGGTACTTCGCGCATTCTTCATCCTTTTCCCTCTTCTTTGTAAGTTGATCATCGGAACGTCGTCTCTTTGGTAGTGTGTCGGCCATTATTCAAACTTCCCTCTTGATGCTTCTCTCTCCTTCACACACCCCCTTCATGTGCACGGCACGGCACGCCCCGACCCACCCTCAAATACTTCTTGCCAGTGATTGGCTGGAACATTGTTTGTTATGTTTCGTGGTGCGGGTAAGCCAAGTTTGTTTTTGTTGCCGTTTGTGGAGCCTGTGGTGTCTACAGAGACCACGTTTTTTTACAGTGTGTTCAGGGGACAGGCAGCTAGCGGATAGTGAGGAGATGTTTGCTGTAGGTGACAAAAAAATATTTTGGCCTGACATCACTTAGAGCACCTTTAAGTCAACTCAGTCAGAGCACATGCACTGCTCACCAGCTTTCTGCTACAGTTTTAAATGCACAAATGAATGGTGTACACATCTGTAAGACATTACTGTCTGCGGATATAAACAATAGGAAATGTTATCTTTATAGTGACGGTCTTTGAGTGTGGGAGCTTAAGACAACAAATAAAAAAAACATTAGAGGTCCTTTCTGTTCTCCAGGACCTTTGGGTCAGATCATCGCACTGGATTGCTACTTATTCTGATCCTGTGAGGTCATCATACAGGACTTTGTTCATCATGCCAAACTCCATCCAAACAGCACAGGAGACAGGCCTTGAGATATCATTAAAATATAAGCCCTCTGTGGAAGCTGAGAGTTCCAGAAGCAGCCTTGGAAAGTTCCAACATTCCCTTTAAAGTCAAGCTTGCTTTTCTTCAATCGCAAAATGATTAGTTGTCAAGGAGAAGTGCCAGACTGTTGAAAGAAATCAAGAAATCAACATCATCCTCGGGTTGTATTTCATCAAAGAATTCTGATCCTGTACCATCCAGCAGATATATTTTATCTTAGGGGTGGGCTACCATAGCCTGGTTCAACCAGACTCTCGTACATTTCATTTGTACAGAGAGTCTGGGCTCGCTCCATTGAGAAACGTTTACTTCCTTGTAGGCGGGTTCTCTGTTCAAGTTCAAAACTATTGGATCTGCCCAAAGTCACTCAGGATCTGTCATAGCCAATCGCTAACGTGTGGTCCTGACGTATATGTCATGCGCCGAAACCGGTCGGAAACAAGTCCGAATGATCAGAGGATATGTTTACAATAGGATGTCTGTCAACGAGAGCTGCAGGTTTTGTTCATCTAGGAACAATTATTAATTCGAAATGTATATTTGACACTAAGGACAGTGATGTATTCATTCAACGGTCGAAGCTGGGTCTAATCATTAAAAATACACCGCTGCGGTCGCTTCGGATCTGCCGCAAATGCTGTACAGTGAATGATCTGTCTCTATCTGCAGATGTGTAATAAACAACCATTTTTCATATTATGTCTTATTGTTTCTTAATTACCTTAATTAATTATGGTCTTCAAAGTATGTGTTTGTACATTTTTATTAAAAACAAATACAACAGATTTTTATGATTTACAACATGTAAAACTGACACACCAACCATGGTCCTGCACGAGTACACAAAGGGGCTCAAAGTGTTCTATTTAGCTCAAATTCTGAACAGTAAATTTAGTGATTCTTGTGATACTGACATCCTGAGTGCATCTTCAACAACAGTTTAGCAGCCAGGACTCGGGGCTTCCGAACACCAGGCTAAATCGTCCGTCCAAAATGTCACGGTCATCGTGCACGCCGAGCTGCCCAGCACGAACTCCTAACTTTTCTGCCTCCTTCACTTGGTCCTCCATTAGTGCAACAAGAGGGGAGACGACAACAACTATCGGCTTTGCATCCCTATCGTTGGCCTTAGCTAACTCATTCACCACTAGTGAGCTGGAAAATCAAACTTTTCCCGAATCCCGTGGGGAGGAGGGCCACAACATCATGGCCAGCAGCAAAACTTAGCAAACATTGTTCTTGCTCCGGCTTTAAATTCTGCATATTCGGCAGTTTTCCAACAACAGACCGAATAGCTTTTCTCACGTCTTTCTCCGCTGCCATTACTGAACTCAAACTGACGCGCGCGATACATCAACGTCATCGTTCTCAGCCACTCCCTCTATTCGCTGATTGGTCCTACAAAAAATTGATTTCTGGAAACCAAAGTCTACGGCACGATCCCAGACGGAGTACTGAAGGAAAATGAAATTGAGCGGAAGTGCGTAGGAGGGCGGAGCCAGGCTAGGGCTACCATAACTTTTTGGTGAAATGGAAGAAATTTTGACAGACAACCTAAACCGCCATAGATGTTCCTGGATTGTTGTGTCTCAACTGTGTTTTTCTCAAGGGAAAAATAAATCTCGATGACTGGATGATTTGAATTTTAGGAAGCTGGAAGAAAAATACAAGATTCCCCATCCTGTTTTGCACCTGTGGAAGTCAAAACTGTGCGTCATGTTTTCCAGACAGAAATAAATTCATTTCACTTTAGCCGACTTCAGATACTTTTTGCCAGAGAAACACACATGCACATAATCACTCACACACTGTTCTGAAACATTTAGATGGTACAAACCAAATAAACTCAAGTGCATGTTTAGACTATACAGTCACTTGCATGAATCTGAAGACAAAAAACTAAATAATTAAAACACTGTTATGATGACCCAAACATATGTTAAATAAACTATATCAATATGTAAGCATTTTGGAATGCCAAACTGGAAGGTTATGGGAGATGAATGAAATCACCTTTTACTGGTGAGTCTGATTCTGCCGGGCCCCTGAAATCATCCAAAGCTGCAATTAACGTTGTTGCTGCCATAAAGTTTTCACTCCGCTCGCCCCTGCTTTCTCTCGGGCCACTGTCTCCCTGTTTGCACATGGGAAGATTTATAGCTATTTGTTTTGTCCAACATTTTAAGATGAAAACAGCTACGTCTCAATCAATCACCACGGCTGCTGTTGAAGAATCCAGATGAGTGTTTTTTTCTGGCCTTACTTTGGGGAGAGAGAAATTTTCCATATGATATTGAATTAAAAAAAAAGTAGTGTGAGAGAAAGGGACGAGGAATCATCCGCAGTCTTCAGAGAGTTCAGACGAAACCAGATGTTGAGACGTTTTTCTACCAGACAGACCATCACCAGAATCACCACAGGTGTTTTCCATTTTGGCTCCCTTGAATACAGCATCATCCTGGAGTTGACACTATGATAACATATCACAAACAGGGACATCCATCTGTCATTGCAAGCTCTGAAACCACAGAAGAAGTGAGTGCCGCTAACAAGGCTAATAGGTTAGTCAGGGAGAACTATTGAGGGGATTATTTGTAGTGGCTGTAAATACACCAGAGCAGACTCCTTCCTTACTCTTTCCATCAGTTCTGTCAACACGGTTTGCTTTTGTCTTGTCAAATACAGTCCAATAGCCATCTCAGACATTCTCCGAAATAACCATCCAAAGCAGCAGTAGCTGTGAACATCTGTGGTCAGGAAACCAGGGTCTCCACAACTGCTATTTTAAAAGCCCTGATATGGAAACAGTGAGCAATAAAGATTTTCCTCTAGAGCAATTGTGTTGTGAAATATGAAGACAACTAAAAAAGAATTGGGCCAATAAGAGCTCCCTTGATAACTTCGAATTAGCCTGTCAGTGTCTTGTGGAACTCATACCCTCTCTGTGGAAATCGTGGAGATCGTCTTTCTTGGTTTGGCAGTTTGCGCTAATAGTAAGATAGCCATACGCATATATAACTGCAAAGTTCTTCATTTTTCCTTTTTTGAAAGATGAAAGAATGAATAGTGAGAGAACAGTGGATCTCATTAACTAATAATATGCGGTGGTAAACGGAAGCTCAAGCATGTTTGCTTGACTTGCGAGAAGTTTATTCTCGTGTGTTACTCAGCACGTTTGAGCTTTGGCCAAGCATGTTCGTTTGAGCTTTTATGTTCGCTAATCGATGTTTATGTTTGAATAAAAGCCTAAATTCAATCTGTTTATCACATAAAGTGATTATGTCTCTTCGGAAAATTTGGACTAAATCTCTCAATTCAAATTGATTAGTTAAACAATCTCTTTATGAACATTTTAGTCAAAGTGGTAGCTGTGTAGCTGTCAACGGAGGGACAGAAATCGCTCAGATTTTATTAAAAATATCTTTTTTTATTTTATCGAAGATAAATCTTACAGGTTTGAAACATTACCAGGGCAAATGAAAATGACCTACATAAGCATCAGGACTTTAAACCTGTATATCAAAGAGTTTGATTTGGCTTGGCTCACCTATACACTCTGAAGGGGATCACATCAGTCACGAATCTGGATTTGTAATTATTGTCGTAGCATGCATGGCTAAGGTGCTGGCATTCCAGCTCTGGCTGAGGACAAACTCTCTCGGTATCATTAATGAATAAAACATACACCACATTTCATTGAGGAGAATGAAGAATCATTACAGCTGAACTGAGTCGAATTCAAGTCAAGTATATTTCACATATTCACCAAAATCCCCTGACTGATAGAATGCATGGATATCAAACGCACATTGCATGACATATGCCTTAACACATGCTAAACAGATACCTTTGTCACACTGCATATTTTTACATTTGCAATTCAAATTAGTGTAAGTTAAGCACTGTAAAACAATCCATCCAGCGGGGTATTGCACAACTGATTAAAGAACCACATCTTCGGGATATTTTTATATTTTCTATTCCATGATTCTCTGTCAGTCTTTCATATCTCACTCAGTTAGTCTACATGGAATTGCCTGATCTATCCACAGTCACACTGGTTATCTGGAAATAATCAGACAGAGGAAAACACTCTCATATAGAACATCAAACCATCCTTGAATGGCTACAGGCAAACAGGGCAAGAAAGGAAATATTATGATTTGAGACTTCTCAGATCATATTTCTTTTTTTGAGTAATGCGTGGGTAGTCTAGCAGTAACATAGCTGCCTTCTGGTGCCAATTTATGGTGTGTAGTCCTTGGGGAAAAATGAGGGGGCTGTCAAAACACCTAAAAGCTTGTACGGGGTCAAAGGCCATTAGTGCGTTCATCCAATCAGAAGAACCTTCAAATTTAAACTAAAGGTTACGGCTATAAAAGTAACAAATTGTCTGTAATAATTTACATTGTTTTTTTGTCATTTTGTTTTTTTAGCTCACCAGACCACTTGTTACCCCTCAGGTCCTACTCGCCCCACTTGCAAATTATCTGGGCTGCGTTTCTCAAAAGAATTGTGAGGAGAGCTAAGAGAGATGGTGACTATGATCTACTTAGGCTTACAATGCTTTTAGGAAACACAGCCCTGGTCTTACCATTGAAAATGGGCTTTCTAAATATAAGCTTAAGAGATAAACATAGGTCTAGGTCTGTGTTTAAAGAAGAACTCTTCCAAATAACCCCTTATTGAAAGCGAGGGTGAGCTGGCTAATTGGCATTTTGCAGATGTGTGTAATAGCAGGGTGAGTTTGGGGCACTGACCACAGCTCTCTTCCAGAGGTACTAATCATAAACTAAGACTGAAAGGAAAAAGCAAGGCACTTTTATTAGCTGTAATAAAATATTTTTCAAACAAACAGCCAAGAGCCACTTTTGTGCCAGGTGTATCAGTTTCATGAGCAAATGTACGTCAAAACCAATTTGGTCCTTTTAGATTAACAGATAAAGAAGGAAATGATTGTCATGATACAATCAGGTTATCCATGTTGCTAGCGAGACATGGCTGATATATCTTAGCTAGCAAAAAAATGTTCTAAGAACGCTTTGCTAATGTTAAAGTTATGAGATTTCCAAATGCTCTCCAAACATTCAAAATGTCCAGTTTTTTTTATCTATTTACTACTTCCATTCCTTTGAAACCAAATAACTGATATCTTGTTGCATCTCTGCATTAATAGGAAGAGATTTGCAATAATATAAATTAAGTTCCAAGTGCCTAACCAAAAGGAACACTAATCACCACAATGGTGAGTTCAAACAAAAACAAACTCAACATAAATTTATGAAGTCAGCTTATGTGATGTTCTCTCCGATTTTTCAGTTGTATTGACAATTCAACATTCAAGATGACTTTGGGAAATGAGGGAATGCAACTAACGATAACAGAAGTGGAGGAAATTAGTTAAAAGTAAGAATTGCCCCGCCTCTTTATTATTATTATTTTTTTACAAAATGGCTCTCAAACCAATCAATTAATCTTAACTTGGGTTTTCTAAGTAAACAAGGCATAGTATGTAAATAGTAGATACTAGACATTTACAATTAAGTTAAGACATTAAGTAAAGTTAACTAAAAAGTGTTAGTTAGAACAACTGTTGGATTCTAAAAATAACACTTTATATCTTGATAACAGTGTGCTTGATATTAAATCTTGTTGTTGCTTAAAATTTGTCCAAATATGAGCATGTTTTGGAGCCTCTTTAAAAAGCACTTGAATTTATCAAAGGCATATGGGGAACACTGTGAAGTATGAAAGGATATGAGATTACTGAATTGATGCAGGGTGTATAAGGTCCTGCTTTCAGGCAATGTGAGTTCAGCTAAGGACGCTGTGTCAGCCTAATGAATATAATTTAGTCGTCTGACAGAGGCTACCGTCCAAGGTGATTCTGCCGAGGAAACATGGAAGGTATCATGATGTTTCAAACATACAGCCAGTTGCTAAAGAATGTGCTGATGCTGCAGTCCAAACCTAAAATCATTTTCCAGTACCATCTGTTGACGGAGACCTTCTTCTCTCTAAATGTTTTCCTTTCATCTCCTCTGTTCCAGTCTGAATAATTTTAATGTTTTATTTAACGTGCATTTTAAACTCTATTGTTTTGTTCACCACAATTACGATAAATATGGAAACATCATTCTATCTCGCACAGGGAAAACATTTTCCAGTTTAGATAAATTTGTCCAGGAAAATAGATGACTTCTACAGATGGAATTCTGAATTGCTCCCAAAATAAACGTTAAACTTTGTGCTAGAACAAAAGTAAACCGTTCACATGTCTGAAACACGCAATATAGTGGTTTTATGGACTAAACATGAATGTGCAAATGCTCAAATTACACTGACTGGACATGAAATGTAGCACTATTTCCAGAAAAGGTGTTCTGCATGCATAACAAATCATCTGGTTAGATGAGGTCATATTCCATGTAATATATTTGTGAGCTAATAATTGGCATATCATTTTAATAAGGATACAAATTATGGCCAAATTTTACCCTCAAACTCTGAATCAAATCTATGAATTTACAGCAGAGGTCTGTTTTACTAGACTGTGAGGAGATCGTAAAAGCTCGCCATTTAACAAAAGACATGTCAAAAGCTCAAGTAATGTGGCAAAAATATATACTGGTTTTGAAATTATCTAATCATAAAGCCCTTTTGAATTACATCAATTGGAAACATTATGTTGATTACTCAAAATTCCCAAATATGATTTTTGGACTCATTTTAGTCAAATAACTCATAAGCCAAGATCACATTAGCTTAAGCTTGGGTAAATTGCAGTCATACATTCTGAATGTTAATTACACAGCTCTCTGGAATACTTGATTCGGTAAGTCACACCATCCAACAGTCTGATATTTCTTATTAAGATGGGGTCTCATTAGTGAAATTGAGGCAAATTTAGAACCTAGAAGTCACTTTCTAGCCAAGCAGGTTTCTGTTGGTCAACATGGTGAATCCGCACGACTAAGAGCCCATTGCGAAATCAGAAATCTTTCACTCTTCACTTCTTTTTATATAAGACTTTGTCTTCTAGACTGATTGTCCTGTACATTGTGGACTACTTTTTTCTTATAGGAGGCTTTATGGTGTGTTCCATTTGTCTGTGGAAGTGTGAAATTCCTTGTTCCCAGTAGGAACTTTTAACTGGAGTGCCCCCTCAAGTCGGAGCTGTGACTGAAACTCAGGGGAAGTGCAAAACCCTGACTTCAGAATGCAATATGGCTGTTCAGCGAACCAGCCGAACCAGCAAAGGTTTGCCTGGATTTCTTCTTCTTAGTTTTTCAACCTGTGTAACAGAACATGGTGGACATCATTCCCAGATCTTACATCCCTCTTCTGAGGTAAATGGAACGCAGCAGTAGTATACAGGTAGGCTACACTCATAAACTCAAATCAATATTTAATGTCCACATATTGGATTTATTTGGTGCTTAGTCACGTAATAAGCAGGAAAATGTACACTCAGCATGTCATTATTGCAGAATAATGTTGTATTGTACAATAATAATGTATAATAATGTACCCCCTCAGTTCATTATCCCTTACTTAATTAATGTTAGCTGGTTAAGGTTACGTGACTTTATGTAGACCCTTGTACATAGCATTGAATACAGTATGGAAAAACTTACCAGTTTGGGATATCTGTTTTCCACAGCATTCTCTGCCAAGCCTAATGCTTCTTATTACCTCATGAGAGAATGCAATTCACCAAACCAAGCTATAACTAGACCCCAGGGGGACTCGCAAATTTATTGAAGAAAGTGTTTTTTGAGCCAAAAGAAATAACTCCGCAATTAGGTTCTATTTTTGGTGATTTTGGGAAGTGACCCCTGCAAGCAATGTGGTGGGAATGAGTGGGATTACCTTGGATTGGTGAAATTGCAATGCACCATCTCCTGCGTTGCTAGAAAAAGTGCCTTTAATACAGCAACTTTAAACAAAGATGAAGTTTATCAGCAAATTCACAGTGAAAAATGGCCGATAATGGATTGTTTTGGTTTAATGGCTCCAGTACGCCTGTTTCCCTCTCTGCAGGATTCCACAGTGGTTCTGTGAACCTGCATGTCACAAACGGAGAGCTTGGGCATTGCCGTGAGGCAGGAGCGAAAACAGGCAGCCATCAAATTAGCTTTAAATGTCATGTCATGGAACCATGATGCAAAAGTGAAGTATGTTACACGTTTTATTTGTGCACATGATTAACAGCCATTACAACGGTTGGTTTTCCAATGGAACCGTGTCCAGTAAAAACTCATAAGAAAACCTCACTCTGCTGGGAATCCCAGAGGTCTGTCATAGCAACCGTTCTTGTGCATCCTGTTCTCATTTTCACACTTAGGTCACCCTGCCCTGGCACCTAGAGGCAAATCCTTGGCTCTTCCATGCTCTTATTTATTCTGTCCCTCTTGCCAAAGACCACAGAAAAAAATGTGAGGGAAAGAGAGATAGAAGGAACGGGAGATCTTTAATGCATTACATATGGGGCATAAGGAAGAGCCAACCACGTAAACACACAAAGGGATGGTAGATCAAGTACTGTTTATAAGTTTAGCTACATCACTTTGTGGTCCTTGATGTCTCACATGACAGTAAATGAGTGGAGCTCAGCTGCTTTTGACCAAGGTTTACCTAACACAGTGGCAAAATCTATTATTATAAAAAAAGTCCTTAAAGGTGTGATAGGCAATGTTTTTAACGAACACTTTTTATTATAGGCCTGCTGATTGAAACTCTTCACATCCTGATAGCAATCAGAAACGGTCTAAATATGAAACAATTTACATATATCTTCTGTGGAAGTCTCAGGACCAAAACTAACATTTTCGTCCAATCATTGCATTCGGTCCGAATGCAGTTATAGGAAGCCATATCTGCCTGTCAACGTATGAATTTCCATACCTCCGCACATCCTGCTATCCCTTTAAAGTTCTTTGTATAAATATTTAGTATTGAAATGTAATACCATTACAATCAACAGCATGAATATGCAAAATATTGCACAGATTATTATGGAACAGGCTAAATAGTTTCATGCTTACCACAAAAAAAATCTGCTAACCTATTGGCATTAGCCTGATTTGGCTTTGGTAAAAACCAAGTGACAGGTGAATTTACAGAAAAATATTGTGGAATTTGATTTGGCAATCATCAAAATTTGAAAAACAACGATTGGGTTGCGTCTTCTCCATTCATTTTGCTATCCTAACTATTATTCCTCACGAATCACACCCTATCGGAACAGACCTGTGGCCCATTTTTGGGTCGCAACTCGCAACCCCTTCTGTAAATTTCACTGGTGTTGCATTACAGTTCTTAGGCAGAGAGCATGTGTTCATTTTTCCATCTAAGGATCTAATTCTGACAGTTTGCGTTGCAGCACAGAAGACTCAGGAATGTCCTTATTTTCCATGTGGAAAGGCCGACTCATGAAAGCCAATACTCCAGTGGAATACTACTCATTAAGTCAGGCTTTTTTTATACAAGCCATGTGGCACTATTTAAACGGACAGGGTTCACTTCAAAGTGGACAGAACCGAGTGGCCACCATGTCACGCTTTATGTGTGTCTGCTGGTCCCCCGTCACTGGCTGTAGAAAATACACAGTGCACAGTATTTTCTTTTAAAAATTAGCTTGAAGGTACACTTGAAATTTACAACATGTGTAAACTATACTCAAAGGGTTAGGCAGTGTTTCCTAAGATCTTTGGAACATTCATGTTCTTTGAAAAAGCAAACTAAAGACAGAGCCAAGTGGCTGATGCTCTTGGGTTGCCCTGGTTATGTTATGAATTTAGCAATTGATCTCCATCACGAAAGATCGTAAAACTTCTGTTTAAACTAGCTCAAATCAAGGCCTTCATTTCAGAGAAATACCAGAAACATCAGTGCACATTTGCCTTTGTAAGCCATTCAAGATACTGCCAACCTTTTTCAATCAGGTTTGCATTAGCGGAATTCAGTCCAGCTCCCTGTATTGACTCAGTCTAATCACACTTGTGTGTTTGTAAAGTAGTAAGCACAAAAGCAACACAAATTCACTCTTAAAGGTCCAGTGGGATGCATAAAGAAACTTGGGTGACAAGGGGTTTGCTGGACGCCAAATTAAACGGGGTGGAATGATGACTGCACACATTCAGTAGATGATTTTACTACCACTTTGACCACAAACCCACTGACTCACTGGCAGTTCTTGTCCCTAGGAAAAATAGTCACATTACTCAAAGCTTTCTTTAGAGATGTCAGGCTCTCCTTTTTCTTTAGCAGTGAACTTTGTCTGAGGGGATGCTGCTTTTTCTTTGCTTTTTGCTTTTTCTTTATTTCACTTGACATGACATTTCTGCATTTATATGCATGAAAAATGTGCACTAATTGCAAAAAATATCATAGTCATCCTTTGTGTCTATATCACTCTTGAGGAATCACTGTTAGAAAGATGTATTTAGAAAACCCAGCTGTTCTAATCCTATAGATATATTGTATAAATATGATCACTATAATAGTGCTTGCAGTTAAAACATGCAATAACCAAAAAACAGTTTTTATTCCATATGCTATAATGCAGCATTTGAAGCGAATAGACCTGTTTTTTTTCTTCTGAGAGTTTTTCCACCGATTCCCGTAACCAATTCCAATAGTCCAATGCCCAGAACTCATCTGTGAACTCGCATCAGCCTTCATTATTGTTCTCATGGACTAACCATCACCAGTTCCTGCACAATTGTTCAGCACCTCTGCTTTAGGCATTATGGGTCAACACTTGCATTGGAAAAGCAAGAAAATAAACATGATTTATTTGCTTAAACTGATTTTCATTATGTCCCAGCAATAGTCAGTGAGGCCCCGCTGAGCAGTTCCTCCAAACTGACAGGAGGAATACCGCTATTTTACAGTGATCTATCCATCCATCAATCCATCCATCCGTGGTCTATCTATCTATCTATCTATCTAATCTATCTATCTATCTATCTATCTATCTATCTATCTCTATCTATCTATCTATCTATCATCTATCTATCTATCTATCTATCTATCTAATCTATCTGACAAGACTATCAACTATCAACACAATAAAACTGTCTGTGACTGCCCTCTAGTGCTCAAGATTGTTAAAAAGGTGAGATGTTTTATGAAGGACATTTGAAACAAAAACTTTTATTATTATCATGTGTCATAATTCAGACTTAAAATTCTGAGTTGCGGGGCTTTCTCATAAAGCGCAACTTGATACACATACAATATATTTAATGTCTCAAATATAACGTATTACTTACTGTCAAATCCACCAGAGAAACATGGATCTTGCTCTTAAACAATGTGAGGGCACTTCTCCAAAATCACGCTCACCCTTATTCTCTACATACATTGTCCATACATGCAGCTTTGTTTGATTTATTTTCATAACAATAACTACAATTACCTTCATTAAACCATAGTAAAAAAAAACCAACTATGATTTTGATTGTTTACAGTCTTCACTTACTTTAACCATCTTCAAGTTCACTTTTCACTTATAGCTTTATCTAAATATCCCTCATGCATGGATCAATTAAAAATACAATCAGAGAACACCAGGATCTACATGATGTTCATAAATTAGATTTAAAAAAAAAAAGAAAAGAAAAAAAAAAGTAAGGAAGACAAAAATGACAGATTACATTGTTCCTGACTTTGCAGCAGCCTGATCTGTGATGGCCCGGTTTTCACTCATCTGTCTTGCGGTGGATTCATCAGCATGAGACTGGCTCATAATGGATTGTTTCTTGGAGGACTGGTTGGTGATAGACTGACTTGTGGTTGAATGGGAAGCGACAGACTGTGACGTGATGGATTTTGTGGTCTTGGCCTGCTTGAATGTGGTGTGAATAGTCTTCTTCCTCTTGACGTGGAGGATCTCCATAGCATCAGGATTGACTCCTGGCTGCTGGAACTCCTTTGTGGTCTCCGTCTGCTCTGTGGCGGATTGCTGTTGCTCCTGGAACTCCTGCTGTCTCTGGAGCATCTGAGACAGGAGAAAATGATCAAATGCATTATGGGGAGAGGAAATAGAGTCAAGTTGGTAATGTGGTGAAAAATGTTAAAAGCATGACAATTGATCTGTTCCAAAACCTAGTGCGCTGTCATTTGAAGGCACACTCCTGATTTGAAGACCATAGCTAAAACTTAATATGCCTTTAAAGATACCTTGCTTTAGCCAAATTCTAAAGCAGTATCCCATAATACACTACCGACAACCTCAGTATCCAAGATGATTGATGAGATACATTTTTTATATAAAAAAAAAAAATTAAAGTCCACATTAAATGAAATGTAATCTATTTTATAAATCTTATTGTGAATAATTAAAATAATTTTTTTTTTTTTTAAATCTTCTCTCAGGTGATGTATGCAGGACTTTAGTGCACTTAAACCCCGCCCTTGAAAGCTTATGTTTATCTGCCTTAACTTTTGAATGTCGCTTCTTAAGTATTTGTGCATATTATGTATTTTTTTATTCTTAAAGTATTGTACTATTAGGTTAGCAACATGCTTGCATCCTAACTCTATTGAAATCAATTCACAGTCACATCATCAGTGCTATTTGTTTAGCTTGTGGAGCTGCTGCTTAAGTAGTGATCCAAAATGATCACTTATGAGGTTTCATGATGCTTAGGATGCTAACAATGCAGGGTTTGAAACAGAGCAAATTATCCTATTCAGATATCTTCAGATACATAATATTGTGATGTAGAGTTCTGTCTCACCATTAGATGCTGATACTGGGCGATAGCCTCATCAGTGGTCACTCCTTCAGCAAGGCCCAGTTCTGCAGCACGGCGGGCCATTTCTACCTTATGAGAGCCTGGTGGGGTCCAGCCCACACCTTTAATCCAGTTCAGATCTGATTTGTAGTTGACCTGCAACCACAGAGTCAGGACCATTAAACTTGCTACACAAGGGCAACTAAGATAACTAAGAACAATTAATTTCACATGCATAGTGTCTCATGTCAACTACGTGACATCAGAGACATTAGCATACAATGGCATCAATACAGTTCTTCACAAAACTCACATCGCTCTGCAGCTGGTAGGCTTGTTTAGCGTGTTTGACGTTGAGCTGATTAGAATCACAGGTGTAGTCATGGAGATGCTGGCGATAGTTGACATTGCTGAGCTGAGCCTGGCTCTTCTTAGCATGCTGGAAATCAGGCTGGTCGGCATGGATCTTAAACTGAGAGCGTGTCTCCTGGGACTGCTTCTTGTATGCATTGTTGCTCTGGAGCTTCCCTACAGCCAATGAGTGTTTCATCTTGGGGTCATCCTCAACGCTGAGAAGGCCCACCTGATGGCCCTTCTCTTTGACAAATGCCTCCTTATAGCGGAACTGAGAAGCAATGGTACAACATATGTTAAATTAAAATTCTGAAGTTGGGTTTTACTTAATGAAATAGTACACAATTTGGCATATAAACATTTTGATTATAACTTACATCACTAGCAATTTCTCTAGATGCCTTGGCTGTCTGAAAGGGAATGGCGTCCAACCTGAAGTCATAACCTGCAGACTTCACCTGCTCACCGGATGTTTTATACACTTTCTGCAAAGTGAAGAGAAAAAAAGAGCATAGACATATTAAAGGATGTACACTATAATTTAAATGTTCGAAATCTTTTTTTTTTTTTTGTGTAAACTCATGCTCACCAAGGCATTTATTTGATTAAAAGTACAGTAAAAAGGTGATATTGTGAAGTATAAAAATGTTTTCTATTTTAATATATTTTAAAATGTAAATTATTTCTGTGGTGATAAAAAGCTGAATTTTCAGCATCATTACTCCAGTCTTCAGTGTCACATGATTCTTCAGAAATCAGTCTAATAAGCTGATTTGCTGCTCAAGAAACATTTATTATTACTATCTATGTTGAAAACAGTTGTTTTGCTTAATATTTTTGTGGAAACCATAATACACTACAATTCAAAAGTTTGGAGTAAGTTTAATTTTTATTTTTATAATAGCCTACTTTTGTTCAGCAAGGACACATTAATTTAATCAAATATGGCAGTATAGACTTTTTTCAAATGTTACAAAAGACATTTTTTTTATGAAAAGCTGTTATTTTGAACTTTATATTCTTAAAAAATACTGGGAAATCTTGGTTTCCACAAAAATATTATGCAGCAAAAACAGTTTTTAACATTGATAATAAAAATAAACGTTTCTTGAGCACCAAATCAGCATATTAGAATGATTTCTGAAGGATCGTGTGACACTGAAGACTGGAGTAATGATGCTGAAAATTCAGCGTTGCCATCACAAGAATAAATTATATGTAAAAATATATTAAAACAGAAAAAAGTCATTATTGTGAAAAAATATTTCACAATAATGCTGTTTTACTGTATTTTTGATCAAATAAATGCAGCCTTGATGAGCATTAGAGACTTTTTTTTTAGAGATACTGAGATACCTCTCATAAGAGACCCAAAAAACTTACATTGCTAATTTGCTGAGCGTTGATCTTTGCTCTGATGAAGTCCGGGTGATCAGAGTGTAATGTGTATTTGTGCATAGAATCAGAGTCTCCAGACTTGTACATCCTCTGAAGGATAAAAGTTGTGTTATTCACTTTACCTAAAACAATCACTGCCTACACACACATTGAAATAAGCATGTTGGATGAAGCTTACCTCACTACACTGCATGTAGCTGTTCTTAGCATGGATGATATCTGGTGAGTCAGCAATTTGAGTGAACTTCAGACTGTCAGGATGTTGACGGTACTTCTTCTACAGAGGGTAACGATGAAGAAAAGCATTTATTATTAACAGTAATTTTATCAAAGTATGCTGGCAAAATTACGAATTTAAACATGAAACCTCACTCGCAACCCATTTTATTTCTGTTTTCATTTCAATAATATGTGTTAAGCAGGGTATTTAAAAGAAAAAAAATATTGATAATTGTTGGAGTGTGAAAAGTGGGTGTTCCATACCAGAATGTCTCCAAATCTAAAACAGTTAAATAGCAGTTCTACTATTGGCAAAATTGATCCAATAGCCTGTATGATATCTGGCCTAACGGATGTCAGCATAAAAGTGAAGATGGTTGAGTAAGAGCAAGTTAGGTTACAGGGGCATTTTTTAAATTTTGGAATAATGTGCATGGAGTGATTAATTCACCATAAGACCAGGAAATTGCGTTAAGAATGTAAATATGGTCAGTTGATTTCGTGTTGAATTGAAGTGCAACTTACATCACTAATGAGCTCTCCGGCTTTCTTTGCAGACTCCCTCTGGGGTGCGCCTGCTGAATCCCAGGCCACTCCCTTCATGAAGTTCAGATCTGATTTGTATACATTCTTTGAAAAGACAAAGGCGGCGAGATTTTAATGATTGTATTGAGATGCTTTGCCCTGTCACTCCTTTATGTAATAAATCCAAAACTCAAGATCAGGATCTTAATCTTTTATGGCCTTACTCATTCTCACCTGGCTCTGCAGGTCATATGCCTTTTTGGCCCACTGCACCTTTATATCATCAGGTAGGACTGTGTAAGAGTGGATGTGAGTCTTGTAATCCTGGTCGCTGGCTAAGGCCTGGGCTTTCTTGGCTTGAACCAAGTTCACCATGTCCAGAGGCAGCTGATACTGGCCGCTGGTGGACACGGCATCTTTGCGATAATGCTGGTCACTGTGCAGACGACCCATCTCCATGCAGTGCATGAGGTGAGAGTCCTCCAGAAGACTACGAGCTCCAATGTGCTTGCCCTTCTCTAATACATGGCTGTGCTTGTATTGAACCTATCAAGGCAAAGGAGGTAAATATGTTCAACTGGATGTCGGTGTACATGTTGAATATGCTGTTTAACACAAACTTGGCAGCATGATTGCTTATGTATATTAATGCATGAGTTTATCAGAGCTGTGTTTGCCCATAAATGTGTGTAAATTTAGAGAGGGTAATCTTACATCACTAGCAATGCTGGTGGAGGCTTTTGCAGCCTGGAAGGGGATATCCTTCATACTGAGTTTATAACCCTGAGCTCTTAGCACATTCCATGACTCCTTGTACTTAACCTGAAATAAAACAGAAAATGTTCAAACTTTTGTCTTTTATATCTTAAACGCAAGTTCGTTTGAATAAATTCTTCTGTACAATATATTAAAAAATGAGCTATCAACTTCGGTTAAGAATAGTGGATTTTATGATGTAGCAATATCTATAAACACAAAAATAGACTTGGAAGGCTCATCTTACATCACTGAAGTTAGCAGCGTTAATCTTAGCCTGGATGATTTCAGGTCCCTCAGCAGTAATGGTGTAGTTGTGCTTGAAGTTCTCTCCCTTTTCTTTGTACAAGCGCTAAATAGTATCAGACCACAAGACATTATAATCCCTCTTTCACTGCAAATCACAAAACACAGAGACAATATTGCATGTCCTCCTACCTCATTATTGATCTTGCTACTGGTCTTTGCATGCACAATATCTGGAGAATCCGTGACAGATGTGTGTTTGAAACAGTAGGGTTGCTGGCGATACTTTTTCTGTTAGGCAACAGAAATAAATACATTTATAATGTGAATTAAAAATACATACACTACTTCTAATATGCTGATTTAGTGCTCAAGAAACATTTCTTATTATCAATGTTATAAACAGTTGTACTGCTTAATATTTTTGTGAAAACCATGAGACTTTTTTTAGATTCTTTGTAGAACAGAATGTTAAAACCAATCCAAATTGGTTAATTGGTCAAACTTTTGAACAGCAGTGCAGATGACCATGTGATGAAATTTAAATAGATATTCATACCTCACTGATTAGATCTGTGGCCCGTTTGGATCCCTCAATCTGTAAGGCACCGGTGGCAATCCAGGCCGCACCACGAAGGTAGTTCAGATCAGAGCGGTAGAGTTTCTGTTGTATAAACACAGTATGTTCAAGAGCACTCAACTTTCAGAGGCATTCTGTGGAGCAATGGCAATTAGTAACCATACTACTGAAAATGCATTGAATAAGACATTACCTCACTCTGCAGTTCATATGCTCTCTTGGCAGCCTGCACTTTGAGGTCATCGGGCAGTGTTGTGTACTTGTGTAATGTAAGTCTGTAGTCCTGATCACTGATCAGAGACTGAGCATTCTTAGCATGGAGCACGTCTAACATATCCATTGGTAGATGGAACTGAGAATGCGACTTAGAAGAGTCTTTTTTGTATTTGAGCTAAGGAGAGAGAAAGTTGATCAATTGCTTGAGGATGACCTCTCAAACTCACATTCATGGTACTTCATTCGGTTGTATCCTTGCTGGAATACTCACATCACTTTGTATATTTGTGGCATGCACAGAGTGAGCCATGTTTATGTCATCCTGTAGTCCCTTTAGCCCAATCATCTTCCCTTTTGTCTTCTCAAACTGTGCCTTGTACTTTTGCTGGAGGTAAACATTTTATACAGTTAGATAAACAGACAACAGAAACTGTAGTTCATCCCTATTGTGTACAAAATACTCACATCACTGAGGATTTCTGCAGATGATTTGGCTGCTTGGAATGGAATAGCATCCAAGCGCAACTTGTAGCCACCATCTTTAATCTTTGTCCAGGACTCTTTGTAACGTGACTATGTAAAAAAGAATTCTACTTAATGTGGAAATTCAATTGTTTGTCCATGTTTTAATAGCTACTGAAACAGAAACAGCAGTGTGTGTAATGGATTCTCACCTCACTAATGTTCATGGCATTGATCTTAGCCTGCACATGCTCTGGAATATCTCCAATCAATGTGTACTTGTGCATTTCATTCTCTCCTTTCTTTCTGTATAATCTCTGTTGACATGAAGATCACATACATGAAGAAATAATGCAACATTTTCTCCTCTCTTTTAACAATTGTCACAGAATTCATAGATTCAAATACTGATTCATAGAAAAGACGTACATCAAGAACCAGTTTGCTGCTGATTTTGGCCTGGACCATCTCTGGTGTGTTCTCCACGCTGGTGTACTTCAGGGCACTCACATTCTGTCTGTATTTTTTCTGGAACATATACAGGTCATGGCAAGGATTTATATTTACTTTCAGTGCTGGGAGATAAATGTGTTTTAAATTTATTGCCTGAACTGTCTCTTGGGTGTACAGACCTCAAGGTCTTTCAATTTAAGAACGATTTGCTTCAGTCATTTTACAAAAGCTTTTAACACATGCATAATTTAAGTGTTAACCCCTAAGCATATGCTTTTTTTAATTATCTTAGCTGAATTTCACATCTATAATCTAGGTAAGTGCATCTAATAATATTCATGGAGGAGCCTAACAGCAGCACTTAAAATCATAATGTTATTATGTAACTAATGCATAATGTAAATTTTTCAAAGTCTTAAAACCTTCAGTTTATTCACAGGTTAAATTTTAACAAAAATATTCTTTAGTAAATTAGTATATAAAATAACTCTTCTTCTTTAGTAAAATACTCAACTACTGTATTAGTTGAAGATATATGCCTTATATTTAATTTAGTTCTCAGCCATGTTTGCTGAAACAAGGGTTCTTAATAAACTATACAAAGTGCTGATGAACCGAACACTTTGTATAGTTTAGCAGATATATTCTCTGCTAAATATAACCCCAGCCATTAATTGCTTAAGCTATTTGCTATGCAAGCATTACATAACTATTCTCCATTTTTTTGGAGAGTCCTGCAGATGACCTAGGAATCTAGTGACTCACTTAAGTTATTTGAATTTAAGGTCTGAAAGAAGAAAAACTATGACATTTAGTGTGTATGGTTGGTCACGTTCATGAGAGGCTGATCTTTACCTCGCTGGCTAAATCTGTAGCTTTTCTGGCCTGTTGTATATCAAGTGATCCAGTGGTCTCCCATCCTACCCCTTTCATCCAGTTCAGGTCAGAGCGATACTTTTTCTGTGAAGAAAACAAATTTTGCTGCATTTAACTTTCCAAGTCATTAGCTTTACAAGCCATTCAATTGAATGCTGGACTCTTACATCACTCTGTTGGCCATATGCTTTCTTGGCCCATTCCAGTTTCATATCACTGGGCAGGAGGGTGTATTTGTGTAAGAAGGTTTTGTAGTTTTGTTCAGTGGCCAGTTCCTGGGCTTTCTTGGCATGGGTGAGGGTCATCATATCGAGTAAGGAACTGTATTTGGTCTTGGTGTCTTCATACTCTTTCTTGTAGTTGAGGTCACTCTGGAGTTTGGTGGCCTGGGCCGAATGGGCCATCTGAGAATCACCTGACACAGTCTTCACACCAATCATCTTCCCTTTTGTCATCTCATATTCTTGCTTGTACTTCACCTACATAAATGGAATATCGGGAGATTAGATTATAAGTCACAATACTTAAAATTCCAGTGTCTAGTTAAGTGCCAAGTGAGTCATGTGCATCAGTAGAGTGTTTGGTCACTCACATCACTGGCGAGATCTCTTGTTGTTTTGGCTGCGAGAATGGAAAGTGTGTCCAGGCCTAGCTCAAAACCCTTCTCTCTCTGCTCTTCCCAAATACCCTTATATGTTTTCTGAAAATTACCAATGTAACGTTGATTAAAAGCAGGCGGTGGGTTGTTAGTTTGTGTGCAGGTTATTGGTGCAACATTAGAACAGGTTCATGTTATTAATTTCATACCCCACTGAGAAGCTTTGCGTTAGCTTTGGCTTGCTTGAAGAGAGGCTCATCTTTGCTCATAGTGTACTGGTGCATTGTCTGCTCAGTGCCCGCCTTGTATGTCAGCTGAGGATGAGAAAACACCAACCAATCTCAGATAGGACTCCAGTTAAATGTCCACCAAGGAGATAAATATTCATTCAGATTTATCTTATCTTACGCCACTCTGTAGTTCCTGGCTCTTCTTGGCATGTATGATGGAAGGAGTGTCTGCCACTTGTGTGAATTTCACACCGTCAACCTTCTGGCGATAATTTTTCTGTATAGAGGTGAAAAATGCAGCAGGATAAATTAAACAGGATGCTTTTTTTTTACTGTTAAAAAACCTAGGGAAATACTTGTGACTGGCTATGCGAGTCTAATCAGTATGGAATACACATTTTGTAATCACCAACCTCACTGAGTAGTTCTCCTGCCTTCTTGGCTTGTTCAACATCCAGGCAGCGATCAGCCTCCCATCCGACTCCTTTCATCCAGGTCAGGTCTGATCGGTACTGGTTCTAAAAGAGCCAAAACAAATATCCATTTAGCATGCATAAATGAATGTCCATTATCTGTATCATTCTACTCTGGTCTTGCATATAGACATGCTTTCGTCTTCTTACATCACTCTGCAGTTGGTAAGCTTTCTTAGCTTGCTGCACTTTCATGTCATCAGGCAGTACGGTGTAATCATGTAACTTCGTCCTGTAGTCCAAATCACTCGCCAGGGCCTGAGCCTTTTTAGCATGACTCAGATTCACCATGTCCAAAGGAAGGTGGAACTTGGATCGAGTCTCCTTAGAACCCTTTTTATAAGCGACCTATAGTACAGAAATTTGATTGTTTTTTGTTTAGGCTATAGAATTTGAAGAATCTTAAATTGAGTTACAGTTTTGTTTAACTTAACCTGACTTTGGCTCCTCAGACTTACCTCACTGCTAAGCTTGGCCACCTGAAGGGAGTGGAGTGTTTTAGAGTCACTCACATCCATTCCAATGGCTTTGTCCTTGTTCTTTTTATATGACTCCTTATACTTGATCTGTACGGCCCACGAAATCAAATCAATCCAAGAAAACAAATATGAATGAAGTTTTACATTTAAACATTGAACATTTGATTCTTACATCACTAGCCAGGTCTCGAGAGGCTTTGGCAGCTTTGAGTGTCAGAGTATCCAGGCCGATATCACATGCTTTGGATTTGTTCTTCTCCCAGTTTTCTTTGTATTTGATCTGTGAACGTGCAGAAAGAAAGTGCTTAACAATGCAGTCAACACTGGTAAACTATTTATATATGGATGACAAACAATGTGCCAAGGCTCTGGAATGTGTGTGAGCATAGCCTTACATCACTGACAAGCTCTGCATTGGCTTTTGCCTTCTTAAGTTCTGGTGTATCTTGAGATAATGTATACTGTGTTTTTGTCTTCTCATAGTTGGCTTTGTAGTTCAGCTTTAATGAGAGAGAGATTATATGTGAGGCTTACTGTAGATATGTTATACTGAATTTACTTAAACACTCAATGAAAAGGACAATTGATGCTTACATTGCTTAGTTGATGAGCATTGATTCTGGCTTGCACAATTTCAGGAGTGTCCGTAACCTGGCTGAATTTCAGTTTGTCGATATGTTGTCTGTAGTTTTTCTGAGTGGGAGAAAAAGGACATCCATTTAGATTAGCTTGCATGTTTTCAAGCGTAAAGAAGATCATTTGTGAGGCTAACGCAGCACTGTTCAAGCAATTAAGGTTGGCATTATTACTGAATGACAAATTATTGACACTCTAATACAGGAGGTTTAAGTTTATAGCAGCAAGAATGACAGACTTACATCTTTGAGCGGCTCCAGTTTTTTCTGTGACTGATAGGATGGGGTGATGGTGGCTGGATAGTTGTACTCACCCTGTACATTCTTCTCCTGCTCATATTCTGATTTGTAGGAAATCTGAAATCAAATGGTATTAGAGAATGTGTAAGCACACTGCTCTATACCTGGTAATAATAAAAAATGGGAGAGATATTGTGTTCAGAAAAATATTTTTTTCTTACATCACTGGCAAGCTTTCTGACGTTCATGGCATGCATGGTCTGTTTGTCGATGCCGCCCCCCTCATAGTGCCCCTTCATGTGATTGGTGTAATTCTCTTTGTATTTATTCTGCAAACACAGAGTGAATGAGTTTGCATATGACTGCACAAAAGTACCCAGCACAGCAACACCTTATAGAATATGCAGTCATTCTTTGGGTACAGCAGTCACATCATTGATGAGGCACTCACATCACTGGTATACTTAGCGATCTTTGACACATTCTTGAACTGTGGCGTCTCACAGTAGTTGATGCTGTGGCCTTTTGTGTTCTCAAGGTCCTTCTTGTATTCAACCTGTATAATGGGAGGATGTCTGAGTCACATAGGCAATTTTAAGTCTCTATCACAGAAAACCATGTGTCCCTTTGACATTTGCTTGTAAATCAGGGTAGGATGGTATAATCAGGCGTTAACTGTGGCATGCAGAAAAATCTACTGGTCGAGTGAGAGGGTTAAAATAGAAGGATGATGTGGCCCCTGGGCTTGCGTGTTCTCTTTGTTTATGTCTGTGGGTGGCTGGGCTCAGTAGGAGGGCTCATGGGACGTGGGGAATGCAGGTGTGGAGACGTTATGTCTGGCTAAGCCGATGACAGATGAGCTCACTGATCTTCTCTTTCTCTTTTAGCACTTGTGCATCCTAAAATGCCCCAGAAGGCCATGTTACAATTCTACAGCTAACTAATCAAGGCTGTTTCTAAATATGTTTAACTGGAGATGTCTATTCAAATTAGAATGCTCTCCATCTATTCTGCTGTACCTCTTCTCAACATTAGGCAATGGACCAAGGGCATAAGTCCCTCACCTCGCTCATAAGCTTGTTGATCTTGCGTGCACTCATCAGAGTCAGGTTGTCCTCAGTGTTTAAAGTGTGGTATGCAGAAGATCCCTTCATCTTCTTCAAATCCTTCTTGTATTTCAGCTGCAGGTTAAAAATGGAGAGAGGGGAAAGGAAGGTGTTCAAACACAACAATAGCAGAAAGAGCTCAATCTACTCTACAGGAAGCCTATATTCATTTGTCAGAATGAATTCCTGTGACATGAGAGAACATACACATTCAGTCATTTAAACAGTCAACCTTTTAATGCCTCTAGAGTGACATACATGACATACCACTTTAGCAGTGGTGATACTCACATCACTGGCCATGTCATGGGCTCTCTTGGCCATCTGGTATCCAGGGGTAATCATAGCGGGGAAGCTGCCCTTGCCCTTTTGCTGTTCATATTCCTCAGTATAGGCATGCTAAGGAATTAGAGACGTTTAGTATAACCATGTGCAATGATGTAACCACATAGGATGTAAACCAAAGATACTGTATGTGCAAAAGAGCATTGTATAACCTGACTGAAGTGTTCTGCATTCTCTCTGGCCAAAGCAAATTCCGCAGCCCCGGCTTCAGTGCTGGCCTTGCCCTTAATCTCCTGCTCATATTTCTGTTGATATTTCACCTGCACGAAAACAACACTGATTTTACATCTATCACGCACATGCAGCTGGCATTTACATGAGATCGCACATTTGAAAACTTACTTTGCTGGCCATCTCGCCTGCTTTTTTGGCCACCTGGTATCCAGGAGTGAAGTGGGCAGGAAAACTGCCTTTGCCCCTCTGCTGTTCATAGCCTTCAGTGTAGATATACTGTTTTCATAGAAGGAGACACAAAATGAGGATATATGGAGAGTATTCAGCCACAAAGAATTTTCAAGAATTCACTTACATCACTGACGATCTTCCCTTGATTTTTAGCTAAAAGTACATCAGGAGTATCCGTCACAGCGGTGTACTTTGACACTCGTTCTTCATGACCTTTCTTATACTCCAACTAAATAAAAAAGTAAGGAATAATAAACCCATACTGGACCTGGTTGGAAAGAAACAGCACTTTTTTTTGCAACAGAACCGTTTTGCTTACATTGCTTGCCAGTGTATTGGCTTTCTTTGCCATTTCATATCCTGGAGTGATCATGGCTGGAAAACTGCCCTTTCCTTTAGATTGTTCATATTCTTCTGTGTATTTAACCTGTAAATCAACAAAACACATCACAGACAAGAAAATTATCACATAAACTGTTAAGATTTGAACCTATGCACAATCGATTTAGCTTCAGTGGCCACTGCAACATTCGGTACAACGCAATTTAAGGAAAGTTTTATTTAACGTTTTTGGAATTCATGTCTAAAATGTTACATTTTAATCTAACATGCTAAAAGGTTGCATTTACTTACAATATATTATTTATTTTATAATATAATTCGTTTGGATTTGATCAACTGTCTTTAGAAATATGACATAAAGAATTTGCTACTACCACAGTTTGCTATGAGAGAATACTAAACCAAAAATGCTGTAAAGATTCTTGAATTTTAAAAACCTTGCATGCTATTTCAATGTCAAAGGTCACGTTGGAAATTTGTCCTTACATCACTGGCCAATGAGACTCCAGTCTTGGCATGTATCATCTCAGGTGTGTCTGCTACAGAGGTAAACTGCGTCACACGCTCTTCATGGCCTCGTTTGTATTCCACCTGCAGCCCAAAATACCATGTCAGGTCACTTCTTTTTTTAATACATCATCATTATTTACCCATTTATTGATTCAGTATAATAGCAAGAGGATCATTTTTCAAAGCATTTGCCCTTTGTGTCTGAATCAGATCACTCACGTCACTAATGGTCTTCTGAGCCTGGGTCACACGTACGATTTCCTGGCTGGTAACGCTGCCTGAGTAAAATGACTGTTGGCCCACAAATTCAGTTTGGTAACCTTGCTGCTTTTAGAAAGATTAGAAACCAGTCACATGTTGAAGTCCATGGCTAAACTTAAACTTAATGGATTTCTGTTCCTACAGTCTACGTATATTTTTTATCATGGGGTTACTCACCTGACTGGCAAGCTGGCTGGCCGCACGAGCTTGCTCGATTTCTTTTGATCTCATGTCATAGTGAAAAGTGGACATAAAACGCTCCCCTTCTTCTCTATATCTATTCTAAAAAACCAGAGGGATATAAACATGGAGCTGTCAGTGAGCTTCCTATAAGCACAAGTAAAGTCATATTCAAAGATATGCAACATCAGTGGGTCTAGTTGGTCTTTTTCTACACTGTCTTTTGATAATTTTCTGGTGATGAAATGAAATTATACATGTGAAATGGAAGTATGGTGGTTTGCAATTTGTCACTCTGAACACCATCATCGCAGAGCCCAGTGACAGACAGGCGCAGCTGGGGATCCCACAGAGAACGATATAGAAAAAGAGAGGGAGGGAAAGGAAGCCAGAAAGGAAGAGAGGTGGGCTATGTTCATGTGGTATAAATAAACACCAAATACATAAAGAAGGCCAGAGAAGAGTATCATGTCACACCACAGAAATAACTGGAGAGATGCAGTTCTCATTCCAATCCTGTAGAATCACCAGGGCCTTTGAGCTCTTCTAAAAACAACACTTTAACCCAACTCATATAGGGGGTATTACGAGCAAAATGACCCATATTCAATTCTTTAAATAACTTTGGCTTGTAAATCAGTGTAAGACAGTATACACTGACCACCACTCAGCACCAGGCTGCCTAAAAAGCTGAGTTGAAAAGTTCCTCTGAATCTGTATGATTGTTTAAAATAACTTTTTAATTTATTTATCATTTATTATATTTAAAAACTTTGCGCATACCTTTGTTTCAAAGCTGTTAGTGAGCTTAAATATCTTTAAAGTATAGTATTTTTAAAGTCTCCATAAGTAAACTAATAAAATAATTTCAAATCAGATCTTATTACACTATTTTTCATTTATTTGTTAAGAAGCCGTGTTATAAGTGGGATAATGTACAGTCAACTGGTCATTATCGCAAAATAAATCACCATTATTTTGTGATAAAGATCAACTGACTGTACATTACACCTTACTTAATATTTAATATATTTAGAAATGCCGGTACACCTCAATTTAACAGCATTACCTTATTTCTTTCCATGCTAGTGAATTTTACGCTTGTACTCCCTCAAATAATTGTTTCCCAATGTTACAGAAAAACTAAATATGACTTGAATTTTTATAAAATTCTATAACCTAAGCTTTTCTCTATAAGGTGCACTTAGTTTCTTTACTATAGAAATTTGTCAGATGTACACTATTTGCAATTTAAATCAAGTTTGGTTGTGTTTTTGTGTTGTCTGTGATGTAAACAAAGCCTCACCTCACTGGCTGCCACAGATTGCTTCTTGGCATTGATGTTGACTGGGGTCTCATAAACACTTGTGAAAGTGTTGTTCTTTGGATTATGCCTATGAGATATGAGAGACGCATAATTATATATTCAACACATGAAAGGGCCAAATTGTGCAAATTATGCCTTCAGTCATGATGCAAAGAATAATAATGGTAACTTATTGAAACACTGAGCCTTAATTGTTACTAAAAGATGAGATTCGAGCCAAAACTTACACTTGGCAGTATGGCCTTTTCTGATGGCTGACAAAATTATTGGCAGTCAAAACCATTTTACAGTCCTCACAGTGAAAACATGATTTGTGCCAATTCTGGAAGAGAAAAGAGGGACATTTCATGCAGAGCGTGAGAAAATGAAAAGAACTGAATACAATTCCTCCTCCTGAAAATCTACCCAATTTAATAGGTCCAAAGTAGTCTCACATCATAGAAAACATGGATAGACTTAACTTTAAAATACATGATCTCATTATGATGATCTATGGACTATCGTTTTAATTGAGACACACGTGGTAAAGCCTTACCTGACCGATAAGATTGATCTTCTCCGCTGGGTACACCACAAACCCGCACCTGGCACACTTTTGAACATTCATAATTGTATCCAATTAAGACGGCAACTCCAGAGAAATATAAAAACAACTTGTACAGTCAGTACAGGAAAGCAAGACTTCCCAGACAGTCCCTTGTTCCCACTTGTGTCTCAGTCTCTGTCCTGTGTTAAACTTAGATCTGCTCTCTGACAGAGACCCTGTCTAGTACATGTCAGTGGGTGCAGAGTTCCTCCCCTCTTTAGCTGTTGCCAGTCAGCTGACTATTGACCAGCTGTCAGTTACATTGAGAGATTGTGATCACGGTGTTGTTCTCTTTGAGTACATTAGTCAGAGCCTTCAGACATGCTCTAAATATGTGAATGAAGTCACGGCTAGATTGGCCATTGCACATGTTATGCCTTATAGTTTCTAGAGGCATATCATGGCTTTCCGTCATTTTCTCAAATAAGATATTGTTCATTTTAAGATATCATGATTAAGCCGTTCTCAAAATATGGTGACAAACATGTCCACTGACAGTCATTACAAATATTTAAAATATAACAGAAATCCTGTATAAAATGCATCCTTCTATAATTTTATGAAATTATATAAAATGTTTGACTCTACATCATTTTTCTACTCCACTGACATTTACAGTTTTAACATTTTTACAAATTTTATTTTTCCTATAGGTCAATTACTGCGAGTAGAAACAAAATGAATAATATAACTGTTAATGTTATAATATAAATTAGAATGTCTGTCCTTTATTTCTTGTCATTGGTGTTAGAAATATTAGCCTATATATATATATTCTGAAAATACAAAAAGTTATTTCCAAAGTCAAAGGTCAGAGGACGAAGAGAGTGTACATGGTTGGTTAGGCCACTGCACTTTGGCATTTTGACATGACAGTCTTGCACACTTACTTCCTGTCGCGTGCAACTCTCGAGTGGCCAAGACCACAAGTGTAGGACAGGCCATTAGTTCACACCATGGTTCACACTTGTCGAAGTTCATCGCCATGGTTTCCTCGTCGGCTTTGATATCTGTCCCGCTGAAATTTGGGGTTTTGCCAATAACATAAAAACACCTGCTCAAAACACACACACACACACACGCGCGCGCAAACACACACACACACACGCGCGCGCAAACACACACTATTATTAGGTGTTCAAGCACTTTAGTGCTGAAAACCTATTGTAATTGCTATTTGAAAAAAAAAAAAAAAAACTAAAACGCATCGTGCAGCCCAAACCGTAAGGCCTAGAGACTTGAAACTCGTCCAGATGGTAGGCCTCAAATATGGGGACAACCTATCAGAGTATGACCCCGTTTGGCCCATAGGTGGCGCTACAGCAACCAAAAGTACTAAATTGCTCATAACTCCTAGACCGTTGGGGCTAGAAGCTAGCTTTTTACACCACTGTGATCCCTGGTGAAAATTTGTTATAGCCAATTTTGTCCAAAGCCTACTTTTGCAAACTAGTCCCTGGTTTTTTGACCAATCGGAACCAGACCAGTGCAGAAATGTTCTCTGGAGTCTGAATATCAATAATTATCGAAAAAATGTTGAAATTCTGCATTTGCTTGGCCATAACATGGTCATTTAGGAAATGGTCCGTGACCAAATACGGTCAAAAGCCTATAAATCCTACAAAAAAAGTCAAAACTTCACCAAAATTGATGAGCATATGTGTCATACCATGCTGAATCCAAAACCTACTTTTGCGAACTAGTCCCTGGTTTTTTGCCCAATCGGAACCAAACTGGTGGGAATATGCATAATAGCATAAGCATTAATAAGCATGCAAAGTTTCATATAGATCGGACATTAGGTGGCCCTCTAACATGAAAAAAAACATATAAAGGACTGACCGTTAGTCCGATTGACCTGAAAATTGGTATGCAGTGTCTTGGTCCAAGGCCCCATGTATGTGTAAGAGGACATTGGCGTATCTCAAAAAACATGGCATGTATTGGCTGTAAATGGTCTTTTCCATCTATTATGGCAGTGGTTAAATGTATGCTAAATAAAACTTAATGTCTTTTGATGCTTGTGTGCATAACTGCCTTAACTGCTTGAACACCGATAAATGCTGCTTGCAGCTTTAATTAGGGGTTCAAGCACGAAGTGCTGAAACCCTATTGTTATTGGAAGGATTTTTATTATTATTATTTTTCCGCCATAAAACGCATCGTGCAGACCAAACCGTAAAGGCTAGAGACGTGAAATTTGGGCATAGGGTAGTACTCATCCTCGCTACTCAGATACACGGACTCAGCCCAATCGGCCCATAGGTGGCGCTATAGCAATCAATTGCGCGAAACTGTTCATAACTCCTAGACCGTAAGACATAGACTCAAGTGTCTTATATCATTGGAACGCTGGACATCTGTAGAAAAAAATGTATATCTCCGATTTTATTTCCGTCATGATAGATTTTCCGCCATTTTGAATTTTGTCCAAAACCTACTTTTGCGAACTAGTCCCTGGATTTTTGCCGGATCGGAACCAAACCAGTGCAGAAATGTTCTCTGGAGTCTGAATATCAATAATTATCGAAAAAAAGTTGAATTTTTGATTTTCGGTTGCTAGGGGGCGCAAAATGAACGTTGTGGGAGGAGCCTGATTTTCTAAATTGGCTATAACTCGAGAAGTAAATGAGATAGGTTCACCAAACTTGGTACACATGTCAAAGAGGACAATCTGAGGTCACAGTAAAAAAATCGCGACGATTGAACACTAGGTGGCGCTATACCATGGAAAAAACATAAAAATGGCTGTGACCACGTGACCGTTAGTCTGATTGACTTGAAATTTGGTATGCAGTGTCTTGGTCCTAGGTACCATGTATGTGTAAAAGGATATTGGCGTATCTCAAAAAACATGGCCGCCATCGGCCAATGAAGTTTGAGCACCTATTAAACAAGGTTAACGGAGTCCGATCGGAACGAAACTCGATGGGCATGTTCGACTCGTGATCCTAGAGCTCTGTAAGAATTTTGAAAGAAATCGGCCACTAGTTGGCGCTAACGAGTTTTACGGCTCTGTAATCACGTGGTGTTGTGTCCATCCCCACAAAATGCATATCAGTCAATAGATCTCCTCATGATGAACAACTTTGCCTCTAGAACCATTGCTGTCAATCAAATTGTTCATGAGTTATTAACGAAAATGTGAAATACCTACTTTTACGAACTAGTCCTAGGTTTTTCACCCGATCGGAACCAAACCAGTCTAGGAAAATTCTCTGGACTCTCTGGATTAATAATTATTAAAAAAAAGTTGAACTTTTGATTTTTTCGTATGGCTATAAATGGGTCATTTAGAAAAGGGGTGTGGCTAAATACACTCAAAAGCCTATAAATCCTAAATGAAAACTCTGAACTTCACAAAAATTGGTGAGCATATGTGAGATAACATCATTAACAAGCATGCCAAATTTTATAGAGATCGGACAATAGGTGGCGCTATAACTGTTAAAATGCTATGGTAAATTGCCTGTATTGGCTGTAAATGGTCTTTTCCATCTATTATGTCAGTGGTTAAAAGCTTCCTAAATAAAACTGAATGTCTTAAATGTTTATGTCCTTAAAGGCCTTAACTGCTTGAACCCCGATAAATGCTGCTTGCAGCTTTAATTATTATTGTAATGTGTAAAATACGTTTAAATCTATAAATAAATAATGTTTATTTCTGACTAATAACATATTTCAGTTGTTTGATTTCTATTCTATTCAATTATAGTCTACAGGAAGTAAGCGCACAATAGTTCTCTCTTCATCTGGGACTGTTTCTTTAAATAGGCTTGATCAGACACTCAGACTGGAAGTGGACAATCGGTATTTGAAAGTACCATATAGTTTCATTTTCTCAGTGTACTGTCTTTGGACATTTTCGAAAGAACAATGAACAAAACAGAGGATGATCCGACAGAAATGTAAGTTTCGAGAGTAAAGATATATTAGTAATGTTATGAAAACATCAAGCTACGCTGAAACATCTTTTAGCTAACACTTAACTTGTTACTGTAACTACGTTAACTATTAAATTCTGCATTTCATTAAGCACGAAGTATTATCAAAATCTAAATGCTTTGGCTATCTTTATTACTTAGGCTTGTAAACTGGTTTAGGTTTGTTCTGCTATTTGAATGTTAAACATTAGAATAACTTTAGAAAGACGTTAGGCTAGTAACGTTAAACGCGACAAGTTTGACATCGGAAAGTTTAAGCGAGATATTTACAGCTCGCTAAAGTTTTAGCTGTAGTAGAACACGTTAAATACTTCATGTGAATGACTAAACCTATATTACCATCAATAATTGCTAAATTAATTGTATTACAGTAACTAAGTATGTCATAAAACCCTCGACAATCCTCTGTGTGTTAACCTTTTTTGTGTTAACGCGGTGAACCTCTGTCTACTAACTTACACGTCATAGCTCATCAGTTTCAAAAATACTCATAGGGTAAACATAAGTGTTTTATTTATCCTCTGAGCCATAAATAGATAGATTTTTTTTTTTAAATTTTTTAAATAAACATCAGTTGAGATAACACCACAAAGTGAAAGTAAAAGTTAATTTACTGAGTATTTGAATAATAACAAAGTCCACTACTGTTTGAAAGGGACTTTCTGAAACTAATACAAAAATGTAGGCCTACTGTAGAAACAGTTGTACAGTTATTTACACTTCTATAAAATCATGGTGAATATCTTCAAACAGATTAAGAACTTTGCTTTTATTTTAATTCCTTATTCCATGGTAGACAAGGCTACCCACTGATTTTGTTTTTGTGGAGAATCATTGTGGTGAAAACGTGTGACAACATGTCAAGATAATTATCAGTATAATTTAAAACCAGAGTTTCAGCCTGTTACATTCAGCCTGTTAAGTTACGTTGTGTTACTGATCAGTACCAGCTTTCATTCTTGCTCCAGAATGGATAAAGAAATCCCTGCTGCTGAGAGTGAGGTGAAGGAGGAGGACCAAGAGCAATATGGCGGAGGAGACGTGACAGATGCGAAACCTGACCGCAAAGGGAGATTTATCCTTTTTGGCAGGTGAGATTGTGTTTTCTAATGTAATCCATCTATTCATCCGTCAATCCGTCTGTCTGTCCATCCGTCATCCAATCATCCATCCATCCATTCATTTATCCAATGTGCAGATACTAACCACGACTAGTGTCCAAACCTGTTCTATTAGTGAGAAAAACTTTTGTGACTATTATTAAAAAAGTAGTGTTAAAGGCCATGTCATACACTAGGTGGCGTCACAGTCCTCTTTGTAAATGACATGGTCACGGCAACTCTTGCATCAGGCAATATTTTAATGTGTTTTGAGATGTTCAGAATAACATTTCATAGCTCTTCAATATGAAAGAACCTGCATATTTAGAATTATACTAGACTACTTTCATTGTGAATAAACAAATTCACTTATGTAAACGAGACTGTACATTTGGTGGCACTTTTGAGTATTCTTGCTCTGAGTAACAGCCCTATGTATGTGTGATAGTATGTTTTACAGTAGAGGTGTGCTGATGTCCTGCATGACCTTGGTCGATGGGTCTGAATAGCCCTTTCGAAAGCTCTGGGGGGTGGCGTGTGTGCTGACTCAGGTAGCGTGCGCCGCCCCTGCCCAGCGGAGTCACCACTCCACTCTTTATAGAGTATAGAGCACGCCAGGACCCTAGCACAGACCACACCGCACAACAAGGAAAAAATCCACCCAAAAGAGCTTAAAATTTGGGCCAAATTCAGTAGATCTAGAAGGAAGAGAATCACTTTTCAATGCAGAGTGGCGTACCATTTAATGAAGAGCCCAGGTAGGAGAACCGTCAAGTGGGATATGGGGTAGGGTTGAGTTGGAGGGGAGTTGGGGGGGGCTTGCTGTCCCACATCACATGGGACACCTGTGATTCACTCCACTGTTCATGTGTGCGAGAGAGTGTGTATAGGCAGGAAGGAACCCATTGTTGTGGTTGGGTAACGTGATGACTAGGCTCTTCTGGAATACTGGCACATATTGTACACCCAGTGGCCACTGTGGCCTTCTAATCTGTAAATTAGACAAGGGAGATATGAGACGTCTGTGAGAATTTTACCTCAGGCATGTGGAATATTATTTCTTTGGGACAACATGCAGCTTATATTATGATGGATAAAGGGATTTAATTGTCTTCATGATATCCCGGTTAGCTGCCATTTCCTATTCTATGATGGGCCTGGGTTGTATTTTGCTTCAGGTTGGATTGAGCTTTTTTTATTATTTTGATGTGTGCTAATGTCTCTTTTTTATATATATATGGTTACACTTTATTTTAAGGTGTCTTTGTTACACTGTAATTATACAGAGTAGTGAGTAATATTAAGTAACTACATGTACTAACGATAGGGTTAGGGTTTGTTTAGGGTTAGTTGCATGTAATTATGCATAATTTATAGTTATTAATATAGTAACTACATGTAAAATATGTAACAATGACACCGTCAAATAAAGTGTTACCATATGAATATATATATTTAGAATGATGGTCCTGTAATAGATTGGTTAACTGTCCATCTCTGTCTCTCAGTAAGAAGAAGGATGGGAAGTTGCAGGAAAAAGAGCAATCTTCTGAAAGCCATTACAGGATTGTTTCACCAACATTCCAGTATAAGATGAGCCACCGGCGCATTGGCAAGTGCATCATCATCAACAACAAGAACTTTGATGATAAGACAGGTGAGACTCATCTGCATGACTTTTTGTGTTGAACAATCAAAATTAAATTGGTTATTGCTTCAATTGGCACATCCAGCAAAAACACCAGAATTTATTGGGATGCTAATAATAATAATAAATTAAAAAGGTTTTTTTTTTATCACATACTCACCTTTTTTATTATTATGAGGCTCTACCAAAAAGTTAATATCCAGTTTATTATTGGTAAACATAAAAATTAAATAAAAATGAATGTCATCATTCTGCATTGATTTTTGTAAATTATTTGTCAATGATATGAAGGTGAAAGAAGTGAAAAACAAATCTGATTTGCTCATCTGTATATTGTTGCAAAAGTAAACAAATGACTTTTATTATAAAAACATTAGGATGACACAAAGTACGGCAATGAGTCAAAAAAGAAAATCTACTTAGTACACAATTAAACCGTGACTTTTCTTACCATAATAACTATAGTTTCTGTAAAAACACCGCAGGCATTATTGACTATCTTTAAAAGATTTACAAGAAAATAAAACTGTTGAATGTAGGTAGTTACTAGGTCGATGCTGAGTTAGATTAATGGCGCTAACTTTATTTTCTCTGTGTTTAAGGGATGAATGTACGCAATGGCACGGATCGGGACGCTGGAGAGCTGTTCAAGTGCTTTAAAAGCTTGGGTTTTGACGTTTTAGTCTACAATGATCAGACGTGTAAGAATATGGAGCGTCTACTTGAAGAAGGTGAGTGGCCAAAATATTCATCTTTACCCAAGACCATTAAAATGCCACATCCGGTTTATAAATTAGGCTTACATAATTCTACATAATTTTTTTAGATTTTATTACAAACATGAAATATAAGAACATACGTATGTGAGTATTATATATCAGTAAGAGCCAGAAAAGTGGTTGGGCTGCCTGATTGCTGGAAAATTGCATAATTGCATGTTTTGATTGTTGTTTGTGTAAAGTTTTTTTCAAAACCCATTGAGCTGCCTCACTGTCACCTGACTACAGAGGCACCTGCTTTCTAATGCACTATAACCATCATGAAACCACAGAAATGACCGTTTTGGGTTGGTCTACATATGTTGTTAGGTGTTAGTGTCGCTTAGCTAATTACATTACAGGTATACATTATAAGAATGAAAATAAAACTGATTATATAAGCTAATAATTGTATTTATGACCGCAATGGAACATTTTTTAACTATGCTTTTCAGTATTAAATCTGCTGCCCTCTACTGTGTAGTGGCCCAAATAACCCCCTGCTGTTGACAAACCCACACTATCTCTACATTAAGATAAATTAAGCATTCTGTTCTGTTTACCCTAAGGGGGTTTATTGCTCTTATCCATGCTAGGCTGCATGGATGCGCAGGAAGTTCTTGCCCAGAACAGAACCATACCGTCAAACCTCAATCGTATTTGACGATAGTGATCCTGACAGAACTAAAGTTTAAAGTTTGAAAAAACACTTTTCTTTTTCTTCTCTCACATATTTTGTCTGAATGTATTTCAGTCTCAAAAGAGGACCACAGCGACAGCTCCTGCTTCGCCTGCATCTTGCTGAGCCACGGCGAGGAGGGCATGATTTACGGCACGGATGGAGCCATTCCCATCAAGAGCATGACCTCGCTCTTCAAAGGAGACATGTGCAAGAGCCTCGTGGGCAAGCCAAAGCTCTTTTTCATCCAGGTAAGAGAAGCAGGGCTACAGGAGGATTTGGGGAGGAGAAAGGATGATGAGGAAGAAGTGAAGGAGGAGAAAATGGAGCAACTCCAGACAACGGTGTCTATTGTTTTAATGATATTTCAGTCGCACCATACTCGGAGTGAACCTGTTTTTTGAAGTGGACTCTAGGCAGATATTGACATGGCCGTGTGTTTTTACTGGCAGGCTTGTCGGGGTTCCGAATTTGATGATGGCATACAGACTGACTCAGGACCGCCCAATGACACGATAGAGACAGATGCCAATCCAACACACAAGATTCCGGTAGAGGCAGACTTCCTGTTCGCATATTCAACTGTGCCAGGTAATTTTTCTTCTCTTAGTCATGGAATGCAGGACGTTTTGTCTCAAAGAGTACCACGAAACAATGACAAGAAAACACATCTTGAATTGTCCTCTAGAGCTGCACACAATAACAAACAGCAATGACCAGAATAGTCCAATTCATGAACAAATTGACGCATATAGTGAGAGCAGTCTAGTCTCATTGATGAACAGACAACTTTCATGATTCAATCAAAAACTCAGAAGTTGATAAATATAGAAACATACAATGTTACAAAAGATTTCTGTTTCAAATAAATGTTGATCTTTTTAACTTCTCTCCATCCTGAAAAAAGTATCACTGTTTCCACAAAAATAATAATCAGCACAACGTTTTTAACTTTGATAATAATAATAAAAAAATGTTTCTTGAGCACCAAATCAGCATATTAGAATGATTTCTGAAGGATCGTGTGACACTAAATACTGGGGTAGTGATTGCTTAAAATTCAAGTATATAAAAATAATAAAAAAATATGTTACTGTATTTTTGATCAAATAAATGCATCCTCAATGAGCATAAGAAATTTCTTCTATCATAAAAAAAATCTTATTAACCCACAACTTTTGAACAGTAGTGTATTTTATAAAATAGTTGTATATATAAATATGTTTGTTTCATATATTAGCAAAATGGGTATTAAAACTGAAATATACCCCGGTGAATGAGAATTGAATCAAATCAAAGTAGTGTATATTTGTAAAATAATTGTATATATATCAATATGTGTTTCATATATAAGCAACACGGATAATAAAACTGAAATTATACCAAGGTGAATGAGAATTGAATCAATTTGAATCACTTCAAGAGGTTGTGAATCTAAAAATCTGAGTAGATACCCAGCCCTGGGTTAAAATATGTCAAACCCTGTTCTTTTTAACATTCTTCCACATTTGTTCTCACAGGTTACTACTCCTGGAGGAATCCGGGCCGAGGGTCCTGGTTTGTCCAGGCCCTCTGTAACGTTCTTGGTGAGTTTGGCAAGCAACTTGAGATCATGCAGATCCTCACACGGGTCAACTACAAGGTGGCCACCAGCTTCGAGTCCTGGTCAGATGATCCTCGTTTTAGCGAGAAGAAACAGATACCTTGTGTGGTGTCCATGTTGACTAAAGAGCTCTACTTCAACTAATCTGAGTCGACCATCTTCACATGCTGTGCTCCGTCTGCCTTTTCTCAGCGCACACATTTTCTTACCAATGACATTATAGTAGCACACTTGTTATCTTTTACAGTAAATATTAACAGAATTGTTATCCTTTTTTGTCATTGATCCGCCATAAGGAGGGAAACCTCAGTCTAATACTTGAGCAAAATATTTTTACGGTGCACATTTAAGGATGGCAGGCAGGAAAGACACATCAGGTGTACAAAGACTGGCCACCGACTGACTGACTTCGCTCGATCAAGTCGTCACAACATTCAGGGATGATCCCAGATGGAAGTTTGTGTGTGAAAGCAATTTTTTACGTTATGCTGCGCAAACAGACACCGAAAAGGTCTTCCTCTGTGCTACTTCCTGTTTGAGTTCACTACCTTCTCTGTGCATGTTATATTTCAACTTCCTCAGAGTATTCCAGAGAATAGTGTTGTCATGTATGATCTTTGTCAACCGGCAGTGTAAAATATCCATGTTGCTTTGCCAACTTTGAAAGTTTGCTGCCATTTTTACCCTACAAGATAAAACTATTTTTGGATATGAATGAAAAAATCTTTGTTAAAAATGTATACATGGTGTTTGAAAAAGACATACCACACAAAAAAAAATTGCTGTTGTTCTGTTTTATATTGATAAGTAGAAAAAGACAACTCAAGCATTTACTCTCTCTATATATATGACCATTTGTTGCATTTCAGTTTGGTTTGGTTTGGTTATTCCAGAATGCTCTTCAAAGGGGGTCAGAGAAAGGGCATGTATGGAAATGGAGTGACAAATAGTGAAGTAATGCTGACACCTGACTGGTTTTAAAAGCTATTCATTTATCCCTCGCTGGTTAGTTTGCATTGACTGAAAAAACCTAAATCAGATCTTCATGCATCCTGTGTATTTTGAGCACACTGTAGCTTTAAAGTTTCATGCAGTATTTACTGATGTTTTGTACCGAATCCGTCTATAATCTACAGAGGCAGCTATTGAATTACTGGTGACCATTTTAACCATTTATCATCCATCTGACCTAATGTGCTGTTTGAACCTTGATGGAAGGTTCTGATGTGTTCACAGCTTGTCTTTGGTTTCGTCCTACAGTTTTACCTTTTCCTTTTGGTTCTTTCTGTTTTCTCATTCTCAGTTATTGATTGTTCATTCAGATCACACACCAAATCTGCCAGCGCAACCGACCGACTGCCACAGATGAAAGGCCTTTTTTTCTTTATGCATGGATTATTAGTGAAGTGCTCAAACTATATTAAAGGAAATGTCAGCTCCACTTGTTTTGAAATGGAAAATGATTTTTATTTTTAAATTTATACCACATCGATTTAAAATTTAATAGGAATGTTTATAAAAAATAATTTAAAATTATATTGGCCTTATTATAAGTGCCCTGATTTAATTTTTACATTGTGTCAACATTACATTGTATAAAGTGTGGCTGATTTTTGTTTAAATTACTTTATTTCAAATAAATGCCTTTGTAAGCCTAATTTTATTGTATTAAAAAATTTTATTGCACTCTTGTATTTTTTTATTAATACTTCTAGGCTATGCACTACTTAAATTAAGCTTTTAATGTTGTTTATATGCCTTTGTGGTGTTTTTAAGGCAAACCATGTGCAAATCCATGTCAACACCATTGCTGAGTATTTTCTCCTTAAAACTACAGTGATTTTTTAAGACAGTCTAAAAAAATGTGGTTTGAAATCGCTGGCGTTTCATGGAAAAAAATCATGGAAAAATACAATCCTAAAAACAGTAATATAGTAAAATATCATTACAATTTAAAATGACTTTTCTACTTTTTAATATTTTAAAATGTACTTTATTCCTGTGATGGCAAAGCTGAATTTTCACTGAAAGTGTCACATGATCCTTCTGAAATCATTCCAATATGCTGATTTGCTGCTCAAGAAACATTTCTTATGCTGCATTTATTTGCGCTGCACAATATTTTTGTGGAAACCATTATATTTCTTTTTTTCGGGACAAAAGAACAGCATTTATTTGAAATAGAAATCTTGTGAAAATGATAAATGTCTTTACTTTTGGTACATTTAATGTATAATGAATTAATAAATATATATATATATATAATAAATGCTTAATAAATTAATTTCTTAAAAAGTAAATAAATAAATAATTATATATATATATATATATATATATACACAAGATTTCTATTTCAAATAAATATCATGGTAGGCCCTATATATATATATATATATATATATATATATATACACACACACACACACACACACACACACAACACACACACACACACACCACACACACACACACAACACACACACTCACCTAAAGGATTATTAGGAACACCTGTTCAATTTCTCATTAATACAATTATCTAATCAACCAATCACATGGCAGTGGTCCTGGTCAAGACAATCTCCTGAACTCCAAACTGAATGTCAGAATGCGAAAGAAAGGTGATTTAAGCAATTTTGAGCGTGGCATGGTTGTTGGTGCCAGACGGGCCGGTCTGAGTATTTCACAATCTGCTCAGTTACTGGGATTTTCATGCACAACCATTTCTAGGGTTTACAAAGAATGGTGTGAAAAGGGAAAAACATCCAGTATGCGGCAGTCCTGTGGGCGAAAATGCCTTGTTGATGCTAGAGGTCAGAGGAGAATGGGCCGACTGATTCAAGCTGATAGAAGAGCAACTTTGACTGAAATAACCACTCGTTACAACCGAGGTATGCAGTAAAGCATTTGTGAAGCCACAACACGCACAACCTTGAGGCGGATGGGCTACAACAGCAGAAAACCCCACCGGGTACCACTCATCTCCACTACAAATAGGAAAAAGAGGCTACAATTTGCAAGAGCTCACCAAAATTGGACTGTTGAAAACTGAAAAAATGTTGCCTGGTCTGATGAGTCTCGATTTCTGTTGAGACATTCAGATGGTAGAGTCAGAATTTGGCGTAAACAGAATGAGAACATGGATCCATCATGCCTTGTTACCACTGTGCAGGTTGGTGGTGGTGGTGTAATGGTGTGGGGGATGTTTTCTTGGCACACTTTAGGCCCCTTAGTGCCAATTTGGCATTGTTTAAATGCCACGGCCTACCTGAGCATTGTTTCTGACCATGTCCATCCCTTTATGGCCACCATGTACCCATCCTCTGATGGCTAATTCCAGCAGGATAATGCACCATGTCACAAAGTTCAAATCATTTCAAATTGGTTTCTTGAACATGGCAATGAGTTCACTGTACTAAAATGGCCCCCACAGTCACCAGATCTAAACCCAATAGAGCATCTTTAGGATTTGGTGGAACGGGAGCTTCGTGCCCTGGATGTGCATCCCACAAATCTCCATCAACTGCAAGATGCTATCCTATCATTATAGCCAACATTTCTAAATATTGCTTTCAGCACCTTTTTGAATCAATGCCACGTAGAATTAAGGCAGTTCTGAAGGCGAAAGGGGGTCAAACACAGTATTAGTATGGGGTTCCTAATAATCCTTTAGTTCAGTGTATATATATGACCACAAATGTTTTAATGGTAGTGTACATGGAGAAAACATAGTAACATGTAAACTCATACTTTCCCATATATACAGTAAAATAATACAAAAAAATAGCACAGATGGTTTTACACAAATACGTTTAGAAATAATCAAATAAGGAACATGACAAAGCTAAGGAATATTTTCCGAACAATTCCAAAAAAAAACTGAATCTACACTTAAAAACAACCTCTTTCACATAGATAAACCCAGTCCCCAACCCTCATTGGTTGTCTATCACAAGGTGGGGGCTGATTTCGAGGCATCGCAAATCAGCAGCGGTTTCCTGTTTGTCCCCTGGTTGTCATGGCCAGGACAGACAGCCTGGTAGAGTATGTCTGTGAAGGTTCCTGCACAAAAACTGTACAGGGGTGTCATGGTGTCTGCCCCCAAGAAACAAATCAAACCTCCCTCTGAGCTGGAGAAGATGCCAATGTGCTGGAAGTTTCTCCCACTTACATGGGTGAGCTCATGGGAAACGCCATTGTGCCAGGCTGTGTAGTCGCCATTGAAATACTCAACACACCAGGACGTTGGGCCCCGTCCCAACCAGCAGTCCTCCTCTAGGCCCTTCCTGGAGATTTTAGGGTAAGTGAGGCCTAGTTCCCAGTATGTCTTTCCAGCAACCTTCACTTCCCAGTAGTTGCGAACATCCGTGAAGCCATTTCGACTAATCACATTCAGGGTGGCGTCAAATCGAGAGGGATTTTCAGATACTTCCTGCCAGGTATCAGTGTAAGAGACTGAGTTGCCCTCAGGTGAAACAATAAGTTTTGGGTGAGCAGAGTCAGGATCCAGAACAACATCTTGGGCATCTGAAAAATGGAAAAATTAGACTCTTTAAATAAACACAAATTCCTTGTGAGAGCTCTGGGGTGCTAGGGACAGGTTTAGCAGGGGTTAGAATGATAGAAAACATTGCAGGAATGTTTGAACTTGCTTTAGCTGTACATACTAAGAGTAATTCTCATGTGAAAATGTTAAGACCCTCACAGCTTTGGAAGAGTTTCTTGGTGACAGGAACCTGAGAACGTATGATCAGTAGCAGGTTGATGGTTAAGCAGAGTAGCTGTTCATTTTTAAATTCATCCATCTGTATTAACTCTGGATCAGTCAGCTTCAGAGTCTCAATTATTCTATAAACAAGGAAGAATATGTGAAGAAAAATGAACATGCCACACAAGGAGGAAGTGTTGTGCAGAAAATTCAGATTGCATGCTTGATTTAATGCTTGGCCCGTTTCCGTCCCACTAATTTGTCACAACAAGAAAACCAATTAAATGAAAAGGAAAAAGCAGTGTAAAATATTCCAGTAACTTGTTACATACTTATTACACTTAAATTTCCATCATGGACCAGCTAGAAACCGACGAGCTGGATGGCGCCTTGTATGGCTGACACCGCCGTCGGTGTATGAATGAGTGTATGAATGGGTGAATGTGAGGCAATATGTAAAGCACTTTGGTGGCCATTGGTCTGTTGAAAGCGCTATATAAATGCAGTCCATTTACCATTTTACCATTTACCAAACCAAATTCCCAAAACTGCAACACTACTAACCTTTCTTCCATCTCTGACATCTGTAAGTAAGAGAGAGGTTGAGATATTAAGGTTGATAGTAAGCTATTTGTAGAAAATTTCCACACTGCAGATGGAGTAGCCACTTTAATCCAAAGCAATTGGCAAAGCAACTGTGCTACATCTTTATTTCTATAAAAAAATTTTTTTAAAAATTAAAAAATTAAATTAAATTAATGTTTCATTCTGGTTTCTAAAGACTGATCAGAAATCATGAAATCAATTAATTAACTAATTAAAGTAAAGTAAGTTCGGAACATCTCTTGAGAGTACGAAAATAATCTACATAATTTTGTGGTTATTTAGTTTGCTTTATTACAATGACAATATAACACCTAAATATTTACTTATCTTTACGAAATCACTCTTATCAAACTGTACAAATGGGTTTAACACAAGAAAATATATACACTACATTCAAAAGTCTTGACATGTCTTGAATTATTATTATAATGTCACATAAATGTTTCTATTCTAATATATTTAAAAATGCAATTTATTCCTGAGATGACAAAGATGAATTTTCAGCATCATTAATCCAGTCTTCAGTGTCACATGATCCTTCAGAAATCATTCTAAATTTATAGTTAAAATCGGTCAAGCTGATCGAAAATTTTTTAAAAAATTGGAGTTACTCAAAAAGTATTTGATTACTACCTCAGCTATATAGTTTTACAGAAAATAAACTACAGAAAATGCACCTTCTCTTGACCCAGATGTTGATCTTTCTCCATCTGTGCAGATAGTTCAGCGAGCTGCTGATCGATTTCCAGCGTGAGGCGGTAGCACTTCTCAATGCTGTCCTCAACAGTTTTCTCCATGGCCTCTGTCTCAAGATCCAGCTGACTTAGTGTAATTCTAAGATCCTCATCCAAAACCCTCTTCATGTCATCATATTTTTTCTTAATCTTCTCTTTCAGAGTTGCAGTCTTGCTCTGTGGAATAATAAAATATACTCAATATACAATAATCCCGACTGCCATATTCAAACTTTTACCGTACTTACAAACGTTAATGGAAGTTTCGGCAACTTACATTGAAGTTAGATTGTTTTGATGACAGCTTCTTCATTCGGAAAGCCAGAATGTCTCTTTGTCTCGTCAGGTGCCCCTGATGTTTAATTGGGACGTCCTTGAATGTGACATTTCAAAAGTCAAAATCAAGTTGAAAATATCCACCATAATGAATAGATATGAGCTGAATATTTACCTGGGTTTGTGTCTTCATCATTGACTTCTCAACTCCAATCTATACTAGAACCAGTTCTTCACTTAATTCGATTGGTTTGGTTTTCTTTCCAGTCTTGTTGTCCGCTGGCAAACGAATAGCCTAAGCCCCAAACTTTGAGCTTTATACTGTACGGTTAAGGTGCCAAGAATAGGGGAGGGGGTGATGCTCCATCTGTTGTTCCTGTGCCCTGGGAAGTATTTGCGTTGCACGACTGTGGTCTGTAAATCTGGCTAAAGGACTGAAGGAGCTAGGCCTGTTGTAGTCTGAGTACATTGTGCCCAAAAGAGAAGGGAAGCAGCACTTCTAGCCAAACAAAACATCTATTTATATCACCGTTTCACATGGAAGACTTTTAAAAGTGTTGATGCATGTGTCGCAACAACTAATATTTAGATGTTTAAATCAGGGTGTCCAGTTTAACCAGAGGACAAATTGAACAGGCTTCTTCTTACTGTATGTATAGACGCATTTTACGTTTAAAGTTGTACGTTTTGCATGTTTTAAGTTTGCGTGTCGCAACTGGGTCGAATTCCAAATAGTTCAGAAGCACTTATGGAGCAGGTAGCACTAATTATAGGTTTCAGCCATGCCCCTTTAAGCCCTTGTAATGACTGATAGAATTCTATGAATTGCGTATGAGTAATGTTTGGATTGAGGTGCCAGGCCACCTTCAGCTGCCGCCTGTCTTTCTATCCCTGATACATCATGGCCAACTTCCAGTCACAGTGCCATCAAACAATCATTGTTCAGCCTCACGCCATTGGATAAGTAGACGTGTGTGGGAACTGACGTGGGTTGGCGATGACTCTTTGATTGAGAACATTTGAAATATGGCTGGAAATTAGGGCAGGGTTTTTTTTACACAGTGTCAGGTAAGGTGTCAAGTTACCACCAAGTTTTTTGAAGTTGACTTCTGGAATGTATAGCAGATAAATGTTTGTCTGGATTTCACCCTTGCATAAATCATACAAATCTGCGATGAAATGTAAAAACAACAACAACAAATTGAGTAGCCTGCAGTTTATACTTACATAAAAAATACCGCATTTAGAATTTTTATGTGAAATCATTTGAGGATATGTCATTTTCTTGGTTTCTCGTGTTGTGACTTAGGTGGAGAATTTTCATGAGTTCACCTGTGCGAACAAATAAGAAATAATACACGCAATTATTAGTGAATGAGACCCTAATGCTCTGTTTGTTTTAAAATCCCGACTATCTCCAGACATCAACTTTAGCTCCACCAATGACGCGAGTACGGGGCGGGGCTATTTGTTTTTATGACCAATGGCAGATGGAAGGTGTTCAGGAAACCTATTCAAATAAGTGATGGGAGAAGTGACTTCACCTTCAATGTCAGACTGTAAGTCTGGTAATAACATGCAATCTGGCCAAAAATTGTATATTGCAGAGATAATATAGTCACACTATTTGAGTAGTGAGTACATAAAGTGAGTTTAAACTTGACAATAGTTTCGTTACCGTTTCTACTTTGTATTTGTTGTCCAGGTACATAACTAAATACTTTTTAATAACCGCCTTCCTTGTGACATCACTTCTAAGGATTCTCAGCTTGGCGTAAACTTCCTCTTGTATTTTAACCACATGTTATGTTCTCACAGACAGGGAGCATCTATCTCAGGTACAGAAACTATTTTTTTTTCAGGCATATAATAATACTAGGCTGCAATCATAATTTTGTATAACATTACTTGCATAATTTTGATTGCTGCAGCAGAAGAGGTCAAGCTAAGAAATTGTGCTGTCTGGACAGGAATAGTTCTCTCTCTCTCTTGTGTGTGTGTGTGTGTGTGTGTGTGTGGTGTGTGTGTGTGTGTGTGTGTGTGTGTGTGTGTGTGTGTGTGTGTGTGTGTGTGTGTGTGTGTGTGTGTGTGTGTGTGTGTGTGTGTGTGTGTGTGTGTGTGTGTGTGTGTGTGTACTTGTTTTTGTGATATATGAGGACACAAATGTGTATAATGACATGGGTATTACACTGGTATTACAACTTACACGTGAAATATGAGGACATTGCATGCGTCCTCATATTTCAAACAGCTTAAAAACATAAAAAACCATGTTTTTTTTAAAAATGTTAAAATCCAGCATGTCTCCTGTAAGGGGTAGGTTTAGGGACAGGGGCAGTGTAGGGGGATAGAATATATAGTTTGTCCAGTATAAAAACCATTACGCCTATGGAATGTCCTCATAAGTCACAAAAACAAACGTGTGTGTGTGTGTGTGTGTGTGTGTGTGTGTGTGTGTGTGTGTGTGTGTGTGTGTGTGTGTGTGTGTGTGTGTGTGTGTGTGTGTGTGTGTTTGCATTTTGTTTCCTTGTTTGTGCTGCTTACAATATCTATTGTTCGACTCAGTTTACACTGTCACCAACAGTGTGTTTTTGAGGATTGCTAATATCTTAAAGAAATGTCCATCATGTGCAAACACAGATCGATGGGCTTACTGTCACACCTCTTAATCTCAGACCATGTGGGTGTGGCTTTGGAGGCCCGGTCCTAACAGTGTAATTGTTCCATTAAAGAACATTTTAAATCTCTAACATTTGGCACTCGAAATCATTCATCATGCTGAATATGCTAAAGTAACAACACCAACTTGTTCTGTTCCTATGTTTACCCTCACAGCATTCCATTATTCACCAAAACTGTACAATGGCAGGTATGTTCTTTCTATATCTCTTATTGGCATTATTATCATAACATATGGCTAAGCTTTAAATAGATTCTTTGTCTCTGCAGATAAAAACTATGCATTTTACATACATGGTGCAGAGGAGCAAATGTGTTCTGGATATCTTTACAAATCTCCCCCAGAGAATCAGTTCAAGTCTCAGGTATGTTTCTCTAGAAGAGCAGAACAGGTTTTATAGTGCATTAATGGGAGACTCCCTTTGCTAATTTCTCTTATGCTGTATAAATATTTTTTTTTGCAGAAATCATGGAAACGGAGGTTTTTTGTTCTTCTAAAGTACAGTAACAACATATGCCAGCTTAAGTACTATAAAAACGAAGAGATGAACAAACCCCTTGGAGAAATTGACTTGTCTAAGTATGTTCAATAATTGTACGCATTGATCCACCTCATCAGATCATTACTAATCACGATTGTACAGTAAGGCTGTACAGTAAGAGAACTTCTGTTTTTCTGCCTGCCTGCAGGATCACATTGATGTACTTGAACCCCGAGATGGATAAAAAGTGGAACTGGATTCAAAACCATTTCAGATGTTCTCCTTCGTGCGTAATGTTTATTAGAGTACCAGAAAGAGACTTCTTCCTCATCGGAGAAAACAGGTTTGTCCTGAATGTGTTTGCTTTGTTCAATGGCAGTGATTTATTGTTGTTCTTTTTGTCGTACATTGCGTGAAAATGTTTATGGTAACACTTTAGTTTACGGTCCAATTCTCACTATGAACTAGTTGTTTATTAGCATGCATATTAGGATATTGGCTGTTTATTAATACCTATAAAGCACATATTAACGCCTTATTATGCATGACCATATTCTACATCTCTAATCCTACCCAATTCCTAAACTTAACAACTACCTTACTATCTATTTATAAGTAGTTTATTGCGGCAAAAGTCGTGTGACTAAGACTTTTGCACAGAACTGTAGATGGTATCGTTATGATAAATATATAGAAGACTTTTACAGAAACGTATTACTTTTTTCTATTGTTTAAACATAATCATGATATGATCCGACTATTTTTAAATAGTCTTTGAATGATACAATATAACATATTTGTGCAGTTGGGAGATGGAAAAATGGTTCACTGCTTTATTTGACATCTTAAATAATCGTCCACACAAACTGTTGGATCCCAAGGTAATGTTTTTACTTTTTTGACTTGAAAATGCATGCATTTCATACATAATTGCATGGTGTGCAAAATATTTTCTTTTAGTTTGCATAATCTGAATTAAACATCTGTCACGCAGATATTTGGGTTGAAGAGACAAATCAGGGAACTTCCACAATCAGAAAACAACGAGCAGGTATATAGCACATGGAAGGGGCTGTCTGCTAAAAATAGGTCTGGTTTGTGGCCAACTGGTATTTCAGGATTTATGATCTATGATTTTTTTATGAATCAAGTTAAGAATGAGAGGTCGCCATAATCAGTCTATGTGGCTCTCATTTCTGCAACCCATTATATCAAACAAGCTGGGGGGAAAAACAGGTTTACTACTGTAATTTTAGAAAAATTGCTTGTTGTAATGGGATTTATTTAACCCTTAATTTGCTTTGAGAGTTCACTCCACTTATTCTGATTATTTATGTACTTAATTTGCAGCTGTTTAACAATCTAATGATATCATCATCTATATTGTGTTAATGACAGAATGCTGAGTGGGGTCATACAACATGTGTTACACATGAGCTGCCATCACATGTGACCCACGAGCCCGTCTATGTTTCTCCTGCAAAATTCAAAAGTAATCAGGTAGAGATGCATGCAAACAACACAAGAGGAAATACAAACATATACTCGCAAATACACTAATAGTTTCACTCTTTTTTGCCCGAGACAGAATTGAGAAGAGAAACAAACCGCGAAGATAACGACAACGGAAATGTATTCATTTGTTACGGAGTGCTAACAGTCTGGAAACAAGACTGAATTTATATATTTGTTGTCTTATTTTCACAGTTCAAGTTGTATGTTGAATGTAAGGTTGAACAGGATTCTTATATTGCTGAATCATATTTTGTTTCACTGACTTGCACTAAACCAAAGCAAAATTAATGTTTTTATAATAGTTTTGCATTGGGAACCTCAATTGATATTGATAATGAGATGAACTGCACAAGTTGCATTACTAAAAATAAAATAAATATGATTAAAGCAAATGACCAAATGTCAATTATATTAGAACAAGAGAGCGTATTTTAAAAAAGACCACAATACTTCAGTATAAAGAAAATGTGCAACTGTGTAAATATAGGCTACTAAATGTATGTTTCAAATAACGTTTCAATTAGGCCTATATTAAGTTATACTATTACAAATTGTTAAAAAAAAACATTTACCTTGATGTGAAATGTACAGAAAATAAAAAGTAAATGTATGATCTGTTTTAACATGCACACATTTGATTAAAACTATGTGTGTGATTTCAATGTCAATATTTTGCCATTAAGTAAAAGATTTCTGGTTTTCATTTTCTTTCATTTACTTTTCTTTCATAGCCTGAAATTGCTGTTATGATGTTACTCTGCAAACTCAGTGTATTGCTTTTCTTTAATTCTGTATTTTGTATTGTACTATGTAGCCATTTGAAGGTTTCTTATGATAAAATAGAATCATAAAATACATTAAAAACAAAACATAAATTCACAAAAGCAATCAATTTTATTTGTGAGCTGTAATCCAAATCTTTAGAATCAAGCATACGATTGTGACTTTATTCTTGGATTAATCTTCGGCCTGGTCCCAAATGGCACCCTAAACACTTGCGGTCTTAGTCTGCAATAACGTCCACTATGGTTTCGGACACCACAACAAATGAATGTCCCCTCAAATTTTGACCTATTTGATGGTATAGGTGGCGATTTCGGATTCAGCTGAGCCCGTGTTACATTTAAAAGATGAATTACTCAGATCCTAATGTTATTTTATGATAGCCTACTCACGGCATACACAACAACTGAATATTAATGGATGCAAGCAAACAGGCCTACTGAATTTAACCCAAGAAAGAAGTTTAAAATATATAAAAAAAAAACAAGGCAACCAGTTGCATTCAACACAACTTATATATCCAGTATATAATATATCCAAAATAACTTCCAGTGAGGTGCTAGATAAGTTATTCCTTGAATGAGCAGTCTTCATAGAAACTAATTTGACCTTCTACTACAGGGTGGGAAATTTTGCAGAATTCCAGTAATTTCATAAATTTACAGCGAGTGTGGTTAAGAAACAAAAATGAATGGGATTCAATGAGCTATTGTTGGAATCATAGACATACCAAATAAATAGACGCCCTATTGGTCGCTGGATCGTACGTCAACGGCCCCGCCATATTGCAGAGGGCAAATTTCCCATAACTCTCTTAACGTGAATTGAGAAAAATGCCTGCTTCGTTTGCTGCTTGAGGCTGTACAAATCGCCGCATAATTGAAAACAGGTCTCGGGGAATTACCTTTCACAAGCAAGACTGAACATTTGTTCCTGGTTGTATTTGGTCATTATATAATTAATAATAGTAATGTTAGTTGGCCACCGGAGTCAGTCAGACTAAAATAGTCAGCGATGTCGCTATTACTTAGCTGTGAAAGTTGAGACATGATTTATATTATAGTTTTAGCTTATAATATAAAGTTTATGACAAGAACTCATTTCGGGAAGGTACTAGTTACTATTTAATTTACCATTTTTATTATTGTCTATATTATTCTGCAATTGATATTACATTGTATTTGCTATTATTATTATTATATTATACCACTTGCGATTTTCAATCTATTATAGTTAATCTGTTAAATTATTGTACTATTCTCTAGTCATATTTAACTTATTATTTTTTATTATCTATATTCTGTAATTGATATTCTATTGCTATTATTATAGTATTATACATAAACTATATGCTATTATCAATATATTATTATTATATTATTGTACTTATGATATTATATAATTATACTATTCATTAATATTTTATTTGATTGAAATCCAAAGATCAGTAATTTCCCCTAAAATCCCCAGCAGCAAGCAGAGAAAGGAGGAATGCTTTCTGCAAGGTAACTTATTAACTGACCTCCTGCATTAGGGAACAGAAGCTTCTAACAACATAAATTACAATCTGATAAATGGAAAAGTGCCAAGTTTCAGTGAATATTTGTACTTATTTCCAGTCACTGCTTACTGGAAGTGCTCCAGAAGCTAAATTTGTTTTTGTAGTTTAAAGTTTCCCACAATTCATCAAAGCCATATCAATACCTAATTTGTCTGGTAATTTCCACAAACTAATGACAGACACAATCAAAAGGGAGGGACCTTTAAACCTGAGATAGCATAACTCCTCCTGTTACCAGAATAACTCTCTGGAAGGAACAAAAGGCCTTGAGCATACTCCTAATCTGCCATCATAACACGCACGCTGCTGAATAACTTTTCAGAGGACTCTATTTTTACAGAGACAAAAGGTAAGACAATAATATTATAGAATATGGCTACTGATATGATGATTCTGCTTTGTAATGCTTGTATAGAAAAAATGCTGATACTATTTATAACATATTATGAATGAAATATGATGGAGGATTGCATTTCCAATTTCCATTGCATTTTAATTAGTCTTCACTGCCCACGTTTCTGCAGCAGCAACTGCAAAGTTTTACAAAGAGCCAGCAATGGTGGAGGAAGTGTACACTGGATTCCTGCGCAAGTCTCCTGCTCAAATGGCCTTATTAAAAACCTTTGTATGTCTCATATTGTATTTCAACTTGAAATTGAAATATCTGCATTCTGTCAAAGACAGTTTCTCAGTTCATGAAAATTAAAAGTTTTACCTGGTATATCTGCCACAGAAATCATGGAAGCGTCGTTTCTTTGTGCTCTTCAAGACGGGCGAAGACACCTACCATCTGACATATTATACAAACAACGAAAATAGAGACAAACCTCAGGGAAAGATAGACCTGTCTAAGTAAGAAAAGTACTATCACACTCAAGAATAAACTTAGTATTTTCATACTATAATGAGAAATTCTTACTGTTTTAAAGGATCATCTTGATGTTTACTGGCCTAGAGACACATCAGATGCGGGACTGGATTCAGAAACACTTCAAGTGTCCTCCGTCCTCTGTGCTGTTCTTGAGGGTGGAAGACAACACACACAAAAACACCAGAGATTATTTTCTTATTGGTGAAAACAGGTTTGTGTAACCATCATTTTGACCATATCTCTCATTGCTGTCACACCATAGTTCCATGTAAGTCAGTACGTATACACATTTAAAATTGAGTCTTACAAAATAAGTCAGCAAAGTTTTAGAATAATCGCAAAAGCAAATATAGCATTCAAACATTAAAATAAACAATACAGAACATAATATATGAAATAAACAAAGATATGCATGAAGTTAAATGAAAAGACAGTAGTAAGAAAGAGAAGAAGTCTTTAAGCAGTAGCTTAATCATTCTACTTCTAAAGTTATATACTGCAAACATAATTCTAGAAATTGTTTAATTTAAACTTTAATTTCTAATTAAAAAATGATGATGATTTTTCAAAACAGTAAATGTTTTCTGGTGTTTTCAGTGATGATGTGGATGGTTGGTACAAAGCCCTGAAGACCCAGAAATCAAATAAACGGAGACATACAGTTGATCTATTTGAGGTAAACATTAAAAAATGGTCATATATATAATTTATTATATATATATATATATATATAATATCATATATTATTATATATTATAATATTACCAGTCATACTTTTATATTTTTTTGTTGTTTTTTTTAGAAATTCACATTGCATATTATTTATTTCAAGCATTTAAGCAAAGTGTTTGATCATTGTTTTTTTACATCCCAGAAACAAAAATCAAAGGGTGTCAAACTTTTGAGAGGTTGTGCATGCTCACATACTTACCTTTTTCCACAGACAGAGCTTTAGATCAGATTTAGAGAAGTGTCCAGAACCAAAGGATGAAGATCAGTTGATTACCAATATGTTTAATAAGTTCAGCGAGACTCCAGTACCAGCAGTAGCTTGCAGTTTTGCACATTTGCATGTTTCTTCAACATACTGTATGCACACAAATGCTTTTAAACTTTCATATGACAAAAACTCAAACTTCTATTTGACAGATTTCAGTAAACGAGGATAAAGATGAGAAGGATGGGAAACAGGATGAATCTCCAGAAGAAAAAAATGAATACATGCACATGGCATCAGTGTAGGTGTTTTCCCCTTAACTGGCCTAGTGAAATGTAAAATGTACTCTGTTGATAAAATGCAATTTTTTGAGAGACATTTCATTGAATTGTTCTTTTTCTGTGGTCTTTCCTGATTAGGCAAAAGGAGTTGGAAGATGTCCAACAGGAGGCGGACACTGCATTCATACAGACAAAGTAATTTTGAAGTCTTCGATTCACCTCATGACATTGCACTATTGTGTTAGTTGTGCAAAATACAGTAAAATAAGTGTGTGTTGCCATCTGACACATTGTAATGTGCTCACGAAGTTCATTGCCCTGAGCCTCAGATGCTTCACATAGATGTAATTCTTTGTTTATTTAAAGACTACAAAACAACTCTTATCTAAGCGTTGCTGAGCATTCTGTTTTGTGTTTGGAAATGAATGTTATGTATGGAGATGAATGTTAAATTTTACCATTGTTTTAGCATCTTGATACTTGACAGAAGCAATCATCTCTGACTAGAACGATTAAGCAACCATCGCTCTTTGGTTGAGCCTTGTTCAACACTAAAATGACTTATTCTTATAAATAACTTGATTCTTGATGCCCATTTGTTTAAAATACATAGTTAAACTTATTTTTATTATTATTTTGTCTTTTTCAGCACTTCCATTAATGGCCACGAGTCCTCTGTGTGCAATGGTGCAGTCAACCAGGATACAGATGATGAAAATAAACGGTACATTTTGACTTTAGTGCAGTTTTACTGACATCATGGCAGCTTTGAACTGTGTTTTTCTGCTGAATATGTCTGAATGATGTCATCGTTGTTTCACTTTCTTACCTTTTCACTTAGAATGAGTACAGGTGAGACACAATCTCAGCCTCGTCTCCTCAAGTTCAATGGGAACTGTGCCTCTACAGAGAAGGTCGAGGCGCCTTTAAACAAGAGGTGATTTTTAGCATTTCAGTTCACCCTTCTCCCCCATTTGTCCATTAGTTCAACACTAGAAATACAATTAGAGTATAATGCATAAAAGGAAACGGTTCCCATTGTATATTAGGTGTCTTTAACTACCACGCACTTGCATCAAAAAGTAATAATTGTTATGTAAAGTACACTTATGTTCATGCTGTATTGCAAAACACTTTTGCTGCTACTAAGGTGGGATACGGGTAAGGTTAGGGACATTGGTGATATGGATAGGCTTAGGTGTAAGAGAGGGGTGAACAGTGTAATTATAATGTAATTACATAAAATAATTACAGTTGTAATTACATGCAGGTATTCTGTAAATATAAGTACAATGTAAAAAGATGTATGTGTATACACAATAAGTGCATTGTATCAAATATTTGTTTAAATGTTCGTATACCATAGTTAAAAACACAATATAAAGTGGGACCAAGGAAACAATTCATTTAATTTCTTAGTTTGCTGGCTATTTGATTCTCAGCTATGTTTAGCACTAAGGTTGTGAAAAATGTGGCATGTGTTTAATATTGTCAATGCATATTTCTATTCTGTAGTGAAATGCACACACATGTTGAGAAGGAGATCTGCGTTAGTCAAAACAGTCTGAAAAACAGTCTGATCTTGACACTGGAAGAAGGCAAACCATGGTACCACTCTCATTGATAAATAATTACAGTTATTACAGTTGTATCCTAATAGAGAGAACATGAACATGAGTACAAAAGAACAACTTACTTTTTATTATGTTTCTCATTGTTCTATGTCTCTCATCCTTTTCCTTCCAGTGTGTCTGAGTGTCGGCAGATTCAGGACTCACGTCTGTTCCATAAGGGGGATCAAATCCTGGCCTTCAATGACCTACTAATAGACACAGTAGAAGAGATACAGGACATACCTAAGAAGACTAAGCAAGGACGAGGTAAGATGATGATTCCATTTGATGTTTTTCCATCACTACATTCAGAGAGCTATAACTAAATGTTACTGAAATTATCTGCAGGTAAAACTCACTATTCGGCGGTTTCCAGGATCTCAGCCTCTGCACTCTGAACCCTGCACATAAACACTGAGGACATGAAACTAAATCTCACGTGAATTATCTTATCACCACTGAGTTATTCGAAATATTGTGCACAACTAGTTTAAGGTCAAAGGGTCTGTTGGACATTAAAGCTCATTCATTTGAGTCTAATCATACAGGTGGAAGACAAGGCGTTAATAACAGAAGGTGCCTTGTCCTTTTCCGTGTACATTAATCATGTAAATATGCAAAACAATGTGAATTAATTGTTATTTTCACTGACATCAAAATGCTCACTGAGTGAAAGAAATTGATAACATCTAGAGTTTGTACACAAAATGTATGAGTAGGTAGTTATTAGTTCATGTTTGTTTATGTGAAGAACAAGATTTAGTATTATTTTATTACAATTAAGGTTAATTAATTCACTGTGAAAAATGTACAGTTCTAAACTGTTCAGTTCTGTACTGTGCATGTATTATAACCTCTTTAAAGCTGCCACTTTTTACATTTCTAACAGTATGAGATACTTTATATACTGTGTATATACAACTTTTCATTTTGAAAAGCATGTAATCAATGATGTATTGCTCCAAATCATTGTACATTGATTTAAATGTTTCAGTAACTCTTTAGATTTATGATTACTGAAGATATAGACTACTTAATATATTGATGAATTATGCTCTACAAAAGCATGCATTTGCACATTGTTACACTGTGAACTGTTATTAAACTTGCATACCTCTTAACCCTTGATTGTGTGATTGTGTGTCACTTAAACTAGGGATTTAAATATTAGAGCTCGGAGATCCAAGGGATAATCAATGGATTTCATTGTGCATTGCAAAGTAAAATAAAGATTATTGTAAGATATATTTTGTATTTAGCCTTTTGATTATAAAGTTTTCTTATGTTAAAATCTTTGCTTACACTGTAAATGATCCAATTTGTCCTCAAAATCAATTGAGCTGTATCGGTGCATTCAAATGCAAGATGGATAAATCAGTGCCAGGTCGGAGGTTTGCATGTATTTTTAATGCCAGGAATAAGCAAAGTGCAACAAGGAAAAACATTGTCACTTGCACATGTACACTAATCAATGACACAATTTAGTTCAATCTTTACATTCTCAGGGACCCTTCACCCAGACTCCTATTATAAAAAAAAAATCTAGATTATCAAGTTCAGTAGTTGTGGAACTCCAATAAGTCGGCTGTCAAGGCTATCTTATTCATTTTAATCATCGGATGAATTGATTATTTTCTCTTTAATACAGATGATGCTGTCATTAATAAATTAGTTTTATTAATGACGCATGACAGTCATGACAAAAAAAAAAAAAGATATATCCGATCTATTTTTCCATGTGTCCGCTATGAAAGCAATGTTGTTAGCTTGTTTGGTGGCTTGTTTAATACAGCTTGTTAGATAGTAAGTCACCCACTACAACTAACACAGCGATAAGCCTATGTGTGAACTGATATTAGGCTAATATTGTGTGTTGGGATTTGCTCAATATGATGTTAAGTGGCAGATCAGTGGGCTTGTCTGTCCCAGACGAAACCTAATATACTATGTGGAGGACACAAGATAATTTAATAATTATAATATGACCGCGTGGTGAACTGATGAACCTAACTCCTCCTTAAACAACTATCCCTTTGTGCAAGCTACAAGTACAATTTTGGCTGTATTAGTGTCCCCATCAAAAACTGCTCTTGAAATCTTTTTTGTTTATTGTCCCCCACTACAGTTAAATGAAGTTTACTCCAAATTAACCCCAAAATGGAGTGAAATCCTTTACTCAGATACTCGCCCTCAAGTTGATTATAAACCTGTATGAATTTCTTTCTTCTGCTGAACTCAAAAGAACATATTTTGAAGAATCTCGGTAACCGAAAAGTTGATGGGTCTCTTTGACTTCTATTGTATGTTTTATCTATTGCATTTCTAGGGAAAACCAGGAGCTTCTAACCACAAAAATCACTATATTCTGATAAATAAATGGAAAAGTGTCAGGTTTCAGTGTACATTTGTACATATTTCCAGTTAGTTTCCTACATATGCTCAGAAGCTAATTACTTTTTGTAGTATAAAGTTTTCCACAATACCACAAAGCCATTATGATCGTCTTGTTTGTCTAGTAATTTCCACAAACTAATGACTGACACAATCAAAAGGGAGGTACCTTTAAACCTGAGCTTACATATAAACCAGAAACTCCTCCTGTTAGCAGCATAACTGGAACATAAAAGAACAAAAAGCCTCGAGCTTCCTCCTAATCTGCCATCATAACACGCACGCTGCTGAATAACTTTTCAGAGGACTCTATTTTTACAGAGACAAAAGGTAAGACAATAATATTATAGAATATATGGCTACTGATATGATGATTCTGCTTTGTGTTGTTTGTAAATAATGATGCTGATACTATTATTTTTAAAATACAATTGTATCTGATGTCAGTGCTTACAGTAAAACAACTTAAACATTTCACATCTATTTTAGCACAAGAGCTACGACATGAACATGTTCAAAATAAAAGTAAGTCTAAAACCTCTTGATAAATGTTATAATCAAGAAAGCCTACCACTCAATTTAATTTGTCATTATGCGTTTAATGTTAATCGGTTTTATTCACGTTTCTGCAGCAGCAACTGCAAAGTTTTACAAAGAGCCAGCAATGGTGGAGGAAGTGTACACTGGATTCCTGCGCAAGTCTCCTGCTCAAATAGCCTTATTAAAAACCTTTGTATGGCTCATATTGCATTTGAACTTGAAATTGAAATATCTGCATTCTGTCAAAGACAGTTTCTCTGTTTATAAAAATTTAAAGTTTTACCTGGTATATCTGCCACAGAAATCATGGAAGCGTCGTTTCTTTGTGCTCTTCAAGACGGGCGAAGACACCTACCATCTGACATATTATACAAACAACGAAAATAGAGACAAACCTCTGGGAAAGATAGACCTGTCTAAGTAAGAAAAGTACTATCACACTCAAAAATAAACTTAGCATTTTCACACTATAATGAGAAATTCTTACTGTTTTAAAGGATCATCTTGATGTTTACTGGCCTAGAGACACATCAGATGCGGGACTGGATTCAGAAACACTTCAAGTGTCCTCCGTCCTCTGTGCTGTTCTTGAGGGTGGAAGACAACACACACAAAAACACCAGAGATTATTTTCTTATTGGCGAAAACAGGTTTGCAACCATTTTGATCATATCTCTCATTGCTATCACACCATAGTTCCATGAAAGCCAGCATGATACAGACAAAAACTAATAAAAGTCTTCATGAAGTGTGGCTTTTAGCCCGTCTTTTGGTTTTGAAGATATACACATTTAAAATTGAGTCTTACAAAAAAAAACAAAGAGTCATGAAATTAAAAGAAAAAAACACAGTAAGTCTTTAAGCAGTAGCTTAATCATTAAACTTCTAAAATAAGTTATATACTGTAACTATAATTCTAGAAATTGTTTCGTTTAAACTTTTAATTTTAAAACAACTGATGATCTTCTTTCCAAAACAGTAGTGGTAAATGTTTTCTGGTGTTTTCAGTGATGATGTGGATGGTTGGTACAAAGCCCTGAAGACCCAGAAATCAGATAGACGGAGACATACAGTTGATGTATTTGAGGTAAACATTAAAATATTTCTCTCTAATCTCTCTCTCTTTCTATCTATCTTTACGCACATGCATGTATATATTTAGCCTGGTAATACCAGACTCTGCTACTTCACTTTCTCTGCTACTTCACTTTGCTTCGTAGACAGAGTCTGGCATAGCATAATAGAGAAGTGTTTTCTCTCCCGCTAGGGGGCGATTTCTGAAGTTTAAAATCATTGGTTACCCGTAAGCCAATCAGATAAGTTTGTTTATGACGTATGTTATGCGGCGACACAGCCGTATCGAACCACAGACATCATGCATCGAACTCAAATCTATGATCAAACTTCCACTGTAAACACTTAATGATGCGAGCGAAATAACGGAGTGAACATGGCTGTAAACGACCTTTTTGATCGGTGATTGATGTAATAGAATGACTGCTGCACTTGACAGGGCGCTAACAAGCAGAGAGAGAGAGAGAGAGAGAGAGAGAGAGAGAGAGAGCGAGCGAGCGAGCGAGCCCCGGCCGCGCGCGCACTATCACGTCTTCAAACAAACAACACGAGCGCTGTCTTGCTCTCTCTCCCTCGCAAATATTAATCAAAATCAATCGACTAGTAAAAGGTCGGAACACCGCAGTTTCACGTGGAGCATTTGGAGATTTTTAGAGATTAGAGACTCTAGGAACAACATCTCAAAGAACAACATCTCAACACTAAATTATAAAGGCCTGTCTCATATAACTTTAGACGCCTGTCTCAAATACAAGCCGGTGCAGTTCGACGATTTGGGCAAATAAAAGCCCGGGCTATTATTTGAAGTTTTACGGTATTTAAGACCTGGAAAAGAAAGGAGACACTGACCTGTCAAAAGGCTCCCCAGTTTCTCGCTGACGATCGGTAATAAACTTTTCCCAAAGGGAGTAGAGCCACAACATCACCTCCATTCAACATGTTTAATACACACTCTTCTTGTTCGGGCTTCAGTTTGCTAATGCCGGGAATATTCTCCACAACAGAGCGAATTGCATCCGTGTCTCACTATCCGCGGTCGTTTTCGATTTCTCTGACCTAACTCTTAAACTCGGCGCTTGGCGAGTACGTCACGGCTTTCAGCCCGCCTTCTGTTTGCTGATTGGCCCGGCTGTTTTCAGGCCGGTGGAAAACAGAAAGATAGGCTGCTATCTCAGACTGACTACAGGAGTGAAATGAAATTAGCGGAAGTAGGAAGTCTGACGTAGTCAGGCTAGTATATATTAACTACCAGTCAAAATTTTGGACACACTTACTGATTCTTTATTTTTACCATTTGATTTGTAATTTATAGTTATAACTTCATACAATTACCCTTTCTTTTGTTTTTTGGTTTTTGTTTAGAAACTTACACATTGACATAATTTATTAAGTACTTTGATGAGTGTTTTAACATCCTAAGAAACCAAAAATCTAAGTGTGTGAAACATTTTAAGAGGTTGTGCATGCTCACACAGTTTTTTTTTACCCTCAGGACATCAGAAGTAGATCAATATCTGTACCTCTGAACGGTTCAGAACAAAAGGTTGAAGATCAGCCTAATGAAAGATGGTCAGCACCACATTATGACTATCCTCGCAAGTACAGCGAACCTCCAGAACCAGTGGAGCGCAAGGTTTTACACATTTACATATGCTTCTTTAACACAAATGTTTTTAAACATCCATATGACAAAAACTCACTTCAATTTGACAGATTTTAGTAAACGAGGATAAAGATGAGAAGGATGGGAAACAGGATGAATCTCCAGAGGACAACAATGAATACATGTTAATGGCATCAGTGTAGGTGTTTTCCCCTTAACTGGCCTAGTGAAATGTACTAAATGTGTAAAATTCACTTTTTTGAGAGACATTTAATTGAATTGTTCTTTTTCTGTGGTCTTTCCTGATTAGGCAAAAGGAGTTGGAAGATGTCCAACAGGAGGCGGACACTGCATTCATACAGACAAAGTAATTTTGAAGTCTTCGATTCACCTCATGACATTGCACTATTGTGTTAGTTGTGCAAAATACAGTAAACTACGTGTGTGTTGCCATCTGACACATTGTAATGTGCTCACGAAGTTCATTCCCCTGAGCCTCAGATGCTTCACATAGATGTAATTCTTTGTTTATTTAAAGACTACAAAACAACTCTTATCTAAGCGTTGCTGAGTATTCTGTTTTGTTGTTTGGAAATGTCCAGTCTTGCTGAACAGGTCTGGTCATGTATGAATGTTAAGTTTTACCATTGTTTTAGCATCTTGATACTTGAGAAAAGCAATCATCTCTGACTAGAACGATTAAGCAACCATCGTTCTGAGGTTGAGCTTTGTTTAACACTAACATTATCTTGACCTTTGGAATTCTCACCTTTGGAATTCCCTCCCTCTATTCATCCGTACGACTGAGTCCCTATCCTCCTTTAAAACTTCGCTCAAAACACACTTATTTAGAAAGGCATACCCCACATAACTCTGCCTTCCACCGCCTCCAGATTTAATTGTTTTCTTTTATTCTTTAAAAAATCTTTTTATTGTATTTTTTCATTGTCTAGTTCTGCTTTTTATTGTCTTCTTAAATTGTATTCGAATAGTTTTAATCTGTAAGGTGTCCTTGAGTGCCATGAAAGGCGCCCACAAATAAAATGTATTATTATTATTATTATTATTCTTGATGCCCTTGATGTTTGAAATACATAAGTTAAACTCATTTCTATTATTATTTTGTCTTTTTCAGCACTTCCATTAATGGACACGAGTCCTCTGTGTGCAATGGTCCAGTCAACCAGGATACAGATGATGAAAATAAACGGTACATTTTGATTTTACTACAGTTTTACTGACATCATGGCCGTTTTGAACTGTGTTTTTCTGCTGAATATGTCTCCAAGATGTCATCATTGAATCACTTTCTTACCTTTTTCCTTAGAATGAGTACAGGTGAGACACAATCTCTGCCTTGTCTCCTCAACTTCAATGGGAACTTTGCCTTTACAGAGAAGGTCAAGGCGCCTTTAAACAAGAGGTGATTTTTATCATTTCAGTTCACCCTTCTCCCCCATTTGTCCATTAGTTCAAAACTAGAAATACAATTAGAGTATAATGAAAGAAAACCCACTTTATACTAGGTGTCTTTAAAAATGTATTAATTGTTACGTACAGTGTACTTATTATGTTCATGCTGTATTGCAAAACACTTTTGCTGCTACTAAGGTGGGATATGGTTAAGGTTAGGGACATTGGTGATATGGATAGGCATAAGGGTGGTTTAAGGTGTAAACGAAGGGTCAACAGTATAATTATAAGGTAATTATATTTGTAATTACATGCAGGTATTTTTTACAATGTAAAAACATGTACTTACACAAGAACTGCATTGTTTCAAATGATTAGTTTAAATGTAAGAACACCATAGTTAAAGACACTTAATATGTGGGACCAAGGAAACAATTTCTTAATTTCCTTTGCCATTTGATTTTCAGCTATATACTAAGGTTATGAAAAATGTGGCATCTGTTTGAATATCATCAATCCACATTTCTTTTCTTTAGTGAAACGCGAATACACGTGGCGGGAAGAAGATCTGCGTTAGTCAAAACAGTCTGATCTTGACACTGGAAGAAGGCAAACCATGGTACCACTCTCATTGATACATACTTAGTTATTACAGTTGTATCCTAATAGAGAGAACATGAACATGAGTACAAAAGAACAACTTACTTTTTATTATGTTTCTCATTGTTCTATGTCTCTCATCCTTTTCCTCTCCAGTGTGTCTGAGTGTCGGCAGATTCAGGACTCACGTCTGTTCCATAAGGGGGATCAAATCCTGGCCTTCAATGACCTGCTAATAGACACAGTAGAAGAGATACAGACATACCTAAGAAGACTAAGCAAGTCACTAAATTCAGAGGTCTATAAATACTCAGCCTCTGCACTCTGAACCCTGCACATAAACACTGAGGACATGAAACTAAATCTCATGTGAATTATATTATCACCACTGAGTTATCAGAAATGTTGTACACGTCTAGTTTAAGGTCCGTTGAACATTAAAGCTCATTCATTTTAGCCTAATTATACATATGGAAACCAAGGAATTAATAAGAAAAAGACAAAGTATCCGGTCTTCTTTTGCTTGTACATAAACATTTTAAAACAATGCAAATGAATTATGTTAGATTCACTGACATCAAAATGCCATTGAGTGAAAGAAATGAGTAACATGTAGACTGTATGAACATAAAACTGTAAGTGGTAGTGGGTATATATTAGTCCATGTTTGTTTATGTGAAGAACAAGAGTCAAGTATTACTTTATAACAAGTATGAACTGAAGGTTAAATTGTGGTAAAACATTTTTTTTAATGCACAGTTTTAAACTGTTCATGTATTTTAACATCTTTAAAGCTGCACTTTTTTCCCCTTAATGGGACATGGGAGTGGAAAAAATATGAGATGGGAGGAAAAGTAAGTCAATGCTTTTTCGTTCCATCACATAAAAATTTGGTTCCCCCTGAAAACCTTTGCGTTCCCTCACAAAAACATTTGAGCTTCCCCCTTAAACACTTTAGTGTTCCCTGGAGAAATTTGCATTTGCTCACAAATCTTTTGTGTTCTTTGTGAGCAAACGTAAAGTTTCTCTCGGGAACGCAAAACATTGACAATAATATTTCCTCCCATCTAATTTTTTTTGTTCAACATGTCCCTTTAGGGGCTCCGTAATTTTGATATTTCTAACAGTATGAGACACTTTATATACTGTGTATATACAACTTTACTGTCATTATGTATTTCATTTTGAAAAGCATATAATCAATGATGTATTGCTCCAAATCATTATACATCGATTTAAATGTTTCAGTCACAATTTACACTGTAAAAAAAGTTAACTCATTATTTTGAGTTATCTTTTTGCATGGGTTTTTTTTTAGTTTAACTAACTTATTTCGATAAGTTGAGGACAAGAAAACTTAAAATTTCTTGTTGTCTGGACAATCTAGTTAAAAAAATAAGTTGAAACAACTAAATTGCTAAAATATTTTTTACAGTGTAGATGGATTACTGAAAATGTAGCCTACTTAATATATATACAAAAGCATGCATTTGCACATTGTTACACTGTGAAATGTTATTAAACGTTCATAATTCTTAACACATAACTCTTTGTACATTGTGTGTACTTTAATATTGTGTGTTTCTCTAAAAACTATTCATTTAATGAATAGAGGTCAGGGGGTTACAATTGGTATAATCAATAGATTGTAATGATTAGTTGGATATTATACAAGACAGTTTATTTTGCATTTCAAAGTAAAAGTATTAAAGATTGTTATATTTTTAAAAAACATTTTTTTGCATGAATGCACACAGCAACTGGCATCTGAAGCGTTCATGGAACGCGCTCTTCACAAGAATTTACATTAATGCTACATGATATCTAAAAGGCAGAAATAATCGGGGCCCTAATACACCTGGCTCAATGCAGCGCCAAGCATGACGAAAGATTTTTTGCTAGATTCAGCCTGACACGGTTATCATTTTCACGTCCTGCACCACGTTGTTTAAACTGCAAATGCATTTGTGCCTATGTGCGCTGGGCTGCTGGTCTGAAAACGAGGTGTGTTCAGGCGCATTGTTGGCCCATTGCTATGTTGAGGCAACTGAAATGGACTCGCCATTGACCAAGTGAAATCTGGTAAAAAGTCGATGGTGCAATATTTATTTATTTTTTGTAATTTAAAGAGCGCGTTAGCAATGTGCGCCTATAGGCGGGTCCACAACGCGCGTACACTCTGCTTATTACACACTCAGCATAGGCGTAGCGACGCACGGGTGTGTCGGTGCCACCCACAGTGGCAGTTGTTCACACCTAAAAATAGCTGCAGATTTATTTTTTAAGTCTTGATAAAAAAAAAAAATTCCAACATTGGCCTATTGATGGTAAGGCTCATTCCGATATTATAAAATCGTGTAAAGTGAATCCTGTTGAATATGGTCATCTTTTACTTATATTTGTACATATCATGACATGTTAGTACTTATAGTACATATAACGTACCACATTATATCTAATAAGTACTAAATATCTAAAACTATAACTATGAGTTTATTCATGTATTACTGATAGTTTCCACGACCAAATTCTTATTACAAACTAATGATGAACAGAACTCAGATGTTGTTGTTTGATACTCTGAGAGGGACGTTTTTTTAAACCAAAGCGTAGTCTGTAGTTCCCTTTTACTTCCATCGTGCATTTTCAGCGTCTCTGATTAAAACCAGTCTTTCCACATTCTGTAGAAAAAGCACACCTGCATTTTGAAGTGCTGAAGGTGACACAACTCATTTTTGTCTACATAATCAGATTGTCTCACAATTAGCATTGTGTAGATCATACTGTAGGTGTTTTTGATTTCTGCAGCAATTTAATGCTTTTCTAATTTTATATCTATAAAGATAAGATAAGATTTTTCATGATTCAAATATATCCCAACTAGCTTATTCATGCATTAGGGCCTATCTGGTGGTTTTGACAACCAAATACAAACTCATGATAAGATGTTGTTGCTTGTGACTGCCAGAGGGACATTTTACCTGTGAATAACCAGAAAATCATCTTTTCCCATCAGAGCCAGGGACAAAACACATCCAGATCTGCACTACTATCATGAATTGGTCACACAGCAGAGGACACCTACAAAAGGTGAAATGCATGACGGTAAACAACAATAGTGTCTTTGTGGAGAAAGACAACAAGAATGAAACTGTAAAAACACCAACTATAGCTGTATGGATAGTTGTGTATGCATGGCATGCAGCCACATCCTGGATGAGCAAAGGTAAACAAAATAGGGAGTGTTGTTAGAAACCAATTAATAATGGGTTCGATACTGAACATTTACTGAACAGGAGACACTAGTTCTGTGTAAGTAAGAACACAATACACAGAGAAACGGGTACAGAATCTATTAAATGTTTCATAATCTTGGATGGACACAAATGACACCTATGCAGAAATGAACAAATTAAACAGTTATTTTCATGAACGGTAAACAATTGTGATTGTGTTTTTCCGATACGTCACTGGAATGCAGCAAGATGACACTGACAGTGTCTGGAATCCAATGAGATTAACTGGAAACAGAATATCACATTACAGGACATAATTTACATGTTGCATAAATGTATAAATTAGAGAAAATTTGGGGTTTCCTAGAACATGATCTGTATCTGACACAGTAATGAGTCTGCAGAAACCTTTTCCATCGCAGAAAATGATAGGTTGTTTCCTCATTGTAGAAAGCAGGTTTGTCAGGGAATCTATGGCTCACATCCAAGAAACTTTAGCCTACTGGAAGGCAAAACATACAAAAAATATTTTTACACAAAGTTAAATAATCAAAATGCATGCAAGTTGCACAGTTTTGCAAAGTGATTAGATTTATGTTTCTGCTGATGCATTTAGGGAAAACAAGAACTATGATACATTCTATCTATTTAAGGGTTAATGCCCACGAGGTGTCCATTTACAGGTATTATACCATGGTCTGGGTGAATACTCGATTCTGATTGGCTGCAGGGTGTTAATAGTGATAGAGGACACCTAGTGAAGTAGTTCTGGTGAAACTGCCTGTTTACCATTCGAAATTAATAAATAAATGCGCTGCCTACAACAGCTGTGAGTAACCATAGCAACAGGCAGTCCACACAGGGCGCGCGCTCGTTCAGGGTCCTGGGTTGCGCGATGATGCAATCGGCTGTTCTGGGGCTAATAGAGAGCCTAAGTCCCTCCCCTTCCGGTCGACCACCATGGGACCTTAATTCGGAAAAAAATTGTATGGTAGTCAATGGCGAGAGACAACAAATATTTTGATCTCGTTTGAATTGTGCCCTGAATTACACATATGATGTTTATCAATTTAAAAGATACATTTTAAAGTCAAGATCGTCGCAGTTTGATGTAAAACTGTTGAGGTATAAGATACGTAATTACAAAGACTACAAACCCAAAAGGCGCACATTTTCTCTCAATGAATGAAGATAACTTTACTGAAGCTAACGTCTGTCATTTTTCTATATTCTTACGTTATAATCGTAACATTACGCCGTCATGCCTGTGTGTTGTGTTCCAGACTGCACCATGGACTGCACACATACGAGCAACGGATCTTGCTCGTTGTTTCACTTCCCGGGAGATGTAGTTCATTGAGCGATTTTACATAAAACTAAATGTTACTCTTCTGTTTTATGACAAACTGCGACTTTCTTGACTTTCATAATTATCTTTTAAATTGACAAACATCATATGTGTAATTCAGGGCACAGTTCAGACGGAATAAAAAGATAACTTGTCTCTCGCCATTGACTACCATACATATTTTTTCGAAATAAGGTCCCGTGAGCCGGAAGCGGAGGGGCGGGACTTAGGCTCTCTATACTAATACAACAATGAGCCACTTCGTTATTTCATCTTCAGTCTCTCACACTGCTCACGGACTGACGGAGCCCAGTAAGCCCGCAGACTGCCCTCGCATCGATGGACTGTCACCAGGGCTGGACTGGCCATCGGGCATTTCGGGCATTTGCCCGGTGGGCCGACGTGCTATTTGGGCCGATACATCTCAAACTTAAAAAAAAAAAAAAAAAATTTTTTTTTTTTTAATCTGACCGGCCCATAAATCTCGTACATCGGCGGCCCATTCGTTTAGTTTTGATCAATTGGCGGCGCTGGGATCTTTGTACCGGTGCATTGGACAAAAAAAGTCAGTAGGTTTTGTTTTTCTCTCAGACCGGCCCATGAAACGCGTAGATCAGCGGCCCATTGGTTATTTTCTTGATTGACACTGGGCTGGTCCAATCACACCTTGAAACACCTCACCCTTTGGGCTCTGAGCGAGCCGGTAGTATTTAAATCGTCAGAGCGATGGAGAAGAAACGCAAGAAAAGTGCAGGGAAATAGCGTGAAAAAAAGAATCAGGCCCTTCAAGTGGCTGATGAGGAGTGAGGAGGATCAGGAGAGAAATGAGTGAGTGTAGAGAGGACTGTGGTGAGCAGAACCAGGCTACTTTAACACCTATAGGCTGTGTAGGACCCATTACATTATTTCCACATAGTTGATTACGCATTTTACTAGAATTGTAATGAGACGCGTTTGGAAACCATATTTTCCGCCAAAATAAAAGTTTGATGGAGTTTCTGTCAAAATAAAAGATCACGTGTTTCTCTATAAGTATAGAAATTAGTACGAAACTAATTCTGAAAGTTTATTTTATTTTTCAGTGCATTTGTTTTACAATACATGTATATTACTGTCATGGGATTAATATTATAACTATTATTATGTAGTAATGTAGACAGACACTATATCATAACTAAAAGAGGAATGAGTTTTTCTTTGTTCAATTTGCACACTGAATATGGGTTGGAGCTCTTAATTTTTTACTCTTAAAGTGCACCAGATGGCTGAATTTAACATTAAAAAGCACAAAATTTTCTTTCGGGGGGCATGCCCCCGAACCCCCCTAGACGGATCAAGGTACACCCACCACAGATTTACCAAAAATCCTGTATGAAACACTGGTATTGCTATGCAAATGCAACTTATACTGTAGCTTGTTTTAGGATTCATCACTGTGTAGTGTAGCCTACTTCAATTGTATTTTACAATTAGTAGTTATTTCATCTGTTAAATCTCACTCATTCCTACTCACTCATTATAGCATTAGTGGTTTTAAGCGATATGAGATGATATACATATATTCAAGGACGTGCAAAGATTTGTGTAAAAAAGGAAATGATTTGTGTTTATGATCTAGTGGGCCGGTCTTGGCCAAAATGCCCGGGCCGATTTTTCGTCCCAGTCCAGCCCTGCCTGTCACAGACATTATTGGCTCTCCAGTCCAGCATCAGAGAGTCGACCTAACAGCGGTGCTTCGGAGGTTGTGGTTAGTGTAGACAAGTGTAACACATAGTGTTTTATGTGTAATAAAAAAAATATAACTATGCCTTTGTGTTTCATGAACTAAAAATGCATTTTTGAAGCTGAAGGGTTCTACAAGCTGAGCGGACTATAAATATATCCGGTTGCTAAATAAACCGTCAGGCAAGTTATTATTTGTAAAAACTAGATTTAGCCTAATTAAAATATAAACTAATGTTTTAAAAATGTTTTATTTGGCAAGTGACCATGGTATAAGCGGGTTAATGCCCTTCGAGGTGTCCGTTGTAAGGTTTTAATGGACGACGGCGAGGTGTAAACCGGCCGACGCGCAGCGGAGTTGCCTCCGCCGAAGTCCATTGATACCTAGACAATGGACATCTCGAAGGGCATTAACCCGCTTATACCATGGTCACTTGCCAAATAAAAAAACATTAGTTTATATTTTAATTAGTTTTTAGTTATTAAGTTATTACAAACAATAACTTGGATTCCCTGGTTACGCCTGACGGTTTATTTAGCAACCGGAGATATTTATAGTCCGCTCAGCTCGTAGAATCCTTCAGTTTAACTTACTTACGAGGCAGAAAGTTAACGTATTTTTTTATAAGGCTTGTCTCCATGGACGTTACACTTTCGGGTTTTTTTTTCACTATAATTAATGTATACATGTATAAATAATGTATAACGGCTAACTAGATGTTTGTTTTGATGTTTAAATTAAATTGTAAATGGATACTTTGAAGTGAAGCCGAAGTAGCCAGCGCATTTATCTTTCACCAGAACTCCTTTACGTGTCCTCTATCACTTTTTAATGGACACCCTGCAGCCAATCAGAATCGAGTATTCACCCAGACCATGGTGTAATTCATGTTAAAATTACCCCTCTTCAAGATGCTTTTCTAGCAAAGCAGGTTTTCATTACAAATAACTATAGACCAGTAGTTTCTGTGTTTTCTGCGATTAGGTGGATAGTTGAAAGCCTTTCTCAAAGCTCAAATCAATGGGCTGAAAAATGCTTCTAAATATAGCATCAACTATTACCTTCCGGCATAGGAAAACAACTTAGAGAACCCATAGTTTATCCACAAATGGAAATCATTGACTTATTGACTTTGTTGTGTCTTCAAACTGCTGATACAATTTAGCTGACTCCTGCTGTCATCATTGGTGTTTGTTATGAATAACACATAGATTGGTCTAGTTTTATTTACTACAGGTGCCCTCATTCTCTCAAATACCATTTTAAAGCCCTTTATTGGCCAATAGATATTATGTTGTGAATGGATATAATCAGCTTTGTTCTTTTGTTTTCCCAGAACAACCAGTAGGCATACATTTCTAAAATAATCTGAATATTTCAGAGGCAACAATAAATTACATTAAGTTACCTGCACCACACGCAAGTACTTTTCTGTGTGAAATTGTATGGTTTGTCTATGTACTTGTGTTTTTTAATCAGTTATTCTCTGAAAATTTTCCCTCATGGTCTCAAATCATATTCATGTTAGACATGTAAAATAATATCACAGGTTTGGCACCAATAATGCTATGCATTTTTTTCTTATACCTTAGGCCTAATCATTTGAATATAAGACATTTGAATTCTGAATTATAACTTCAATTAAAACATGTTTGGAATGTCACAACACAAGACTGAGGAAATTATTTTAATTTCACAACTAATGACCTGAAAACAGAAAGCTGCTTGAAAGTGCTTTATACATTAAGTCGCTACACTGCTGAGTCTGACAATGGTCAATAAACCTTTTTGCCTCTGTAATTTCATGAAATTCACAAATGTGACCGCACCTTTACTCGCTACAACATAAAATGAAATCAATAATAAAATCTTCACAAGGGACATGAGGTACTTAAGTTAGAAAAGTGAAAAGATGCAGCAGCTTAAATTTCCGTTTGTTTTTCCTCTTTTCTGGTGGATGGTCCAGGCACTTCAGTTGAAAAAGGTGAAAAATGTTTTGTGTGTGGTGACTGGTAATCAGTTGTATCTGAGGGCATGGTGTGATGTACAAAAACGTTCTGACATCACTGATGGGAACAATATGTGAGAATAAGGAAACACCTTTTTGCATTATGAATCATCTTAAAGGGATACTCTACTGGTTTTTCATATTAAACTATGTTATTCCCTTAACTAAGACGAGTTGATGCATACCTATCTCGTCTCAGTGCGTGCACTAAATCGCTGTCTTGCCGCGAACCTTTGTTCTTATCTCAGCCCTGTTCATTCAATAGGCTACGTGCCAAGAAGAGAAGCGACCAAACACCTCCACGTTTTCCCTATTTAAAGTTACTAGAGTAGTATAACTCGACCAAGAACGGTGACACAAAATAAAACGTTGCGCTTTTCTAAGCGTGTAAAATGGATAACTATATTGTATGGCAGAATACCATAGCAAGTGCTTGGGAGCACTTCGACTCGGCGCAGTAATATCATCTCTCGTGAAAAGTCCGCTCCCTCTTCTCCTCCCTCTCATTTCAATGGGAGCGGACTGTTCACGATTTACACATTTGAGGTTTTCAAAAGCCATAGTGTACATTACAGTCTCCAGTCTCACGGCATCCCAGACTTCAATATTTTACGATTCAAAATAGCTGAATAACTAACCATCTGAGATTTCGGTATAGAGATAAAAAAAAAAAATCAGGAATACTACAGCACAAGACGTCAGACTTAAGCTTAACAAGTTAAGTGAAGATGCACATTTTTTATTAGGGTAGTCAAAATATTAATGTCAATTTTTTTTACATTGATTTATTACATGGAACATATGTGTTTCCATGCATTTTCTTGAGATGTCTTTTCCTGTATAGCCTATTGTACTATACAGTACAATTGTACTATACAGTACAATTGTACTATACAGGGGGTTCGAAAACCAGTCAGTATCTGGTGTGACCACCATTTGCGTCACGCAGTGCAGATTTTTTTTTTTTTTTTTTTTTACTTTTGGTAGTGTGTATTTCTGGAGCCAAGATTTATTCACATGTGTAAGGTTATTCATAATGCAAAAGGTGTTTCCTTATTCTCACATATTGTTCCCATCAGTGATGTCAGAATGTTTTTGTACATCACACCATGCCCTCAGATACAACTGATTACCAGTCACCACACACAAACAAAACATTTTTTCAAGCTTTTTTTTTTTGTGTGTGTTGTGCATATTTGCAAAATTCTTTTCATTTTTATATACTTTTTTATTATTTTTAATTGTTTTAGTCTAATAATATATTATAACCATAATAAGTCATCATTAAAAAACAAATGCATGAAAAAACATTTCCTTTTATTAGCTTATCACCCATCAGAACTGTGTTGTTACTTTAGTCTTTCTTCCTGACTGATTGTCATCTTTGACCTTATGACTGATTTTTTTTTCTTGTTCTTTTTTTCATATGGAGAATTTTTATTGACGTAAACAAACGCTCAAAATGCACACACCCAATATGCTTCATTGAGTTAGAAGGTTAAAGTTACACCATGTCTACAAAGGACACGAGCGGCGTGATTAGAGCACGACACGACATGACAAATTCCCATCAGTAAACTGATACCTCTTTCTAATTATGACGTATACTCCAAGCACTCGCGATACTTCTCATGAATGTTTGCTTTGTCGCGTCCAGTGTAGATAGATTCTAGCTGTTGCAACGTAACGTGTCAACTGTCAAGTACAGTGTAGTAGACACGGTCTTAGTTAGATTTCTAAACAAATGATCACTAAGGGCTTTCTTAAAACAAGGTGTTTGATGTAACTGGCTGCAATTGACTGTTGGCTCAAAACTTCTGTGATCACAAGAACTAAGATGGCAGATCTCAGATTGCAGATGTTTGGGGTCCTGCATATGTCACTGAGATAAATGGGAATGCCAACGGATAGCTCAAATCAGGTGTTATAGGCAGGGGCGGATTAAGGTTGTCAGGGGCCCCTAGGCTGCCCTTTGTGTGAGGCCCCCTCTCATATTTTCACACATATGTACACACACCGGCGGCGGCATTCGGGGTCGCCCAGCACTTCTAGGGGGGTTCCGGGGGCATGCCCCCCCGGAAGATTTTTTTTTACATTTTAAAGATAAATTCATTCATCTGGTGCAATTTGAGTCCCCGAATCCACTGTTAAAAATAAATAATCCACCCGTCAACCGCCCAAACATGATATTCTCTGATTTAGATATCTGATCATCCCATTACAATTATTCAAATTATCAGTGTTACTGTTAAGCATGATAATATGGTTAAATATCACAATGAAGTAGGTTGATTTAAAAATAACATTTACTTAAAATAAAAGTATTTTTATTAGTAAAATTAAAAGCAAAATAACATTTCCTTAATAGCCTAAAGTCTGTCTTAAACTAAAACTTTCCAATTGAAAACCTTCAAACGTCAAGCTTTTAAAAATACTTCAAACTTTCTAGTTAGGCTTTTTCAAGAGAACTAAAGTTTGTCTACAAACTTTTTTATCTAATAAAGTGTTAACGAATTATGGTAAACATCATAGTCTACACATGTCACTGCCTGATTCAAGCAGATCGTGGCTGTTAATGCATGAACATACAAATTCAGCATTAACAATCACCATGTTTATTCAAATTTGAAGGGCTTTGATAACATATCTGTGAAAATAAAAGACATTACGAATAAAAAAAGATTGAAAATAGTGCACGTTTGTGCGGGTATAGTGAATATTTTCAATTTACCACAAAACTTGTTAATTATTCGACAAGAGAAATAGGCAGAGTTATTCATCATTGTGCAACACAATTCGGATACCACATGACAAATTACTTACAGTGCTTGACTTTTTCTTGAAAAAGGAGTGAAGAGTTTTTTTGTTTTTTTTTGCCGTTTTGAACTCTATGATATTCGACGCGGGTGCGAGCATGGGCGTGTCGTAAGCTAATGCAGTGATTACCATGGAAGCGTAAATGTAGATAGACTTCTCGTCCGGTGTGCGACCCCTCAAGAGTCTTCGTAGTGCGCTAAGAGACAACGTTATCGGGAAACGCAGCCCAGGAATAATGCGTAATGGAGATTCTAAAGCGCTCTTTTTTGATCAGAACCACGGAGAGCGATCGCGGATAGGTCTGTCCTAGTATGCACCGAAACATTTTTACAATGCAACAAAATATTTAAAGAGTATCAAGCTATTAAAATCTATATTATGTATAGTCACAGATAATTTAACAGTAGCCTATATATAGTCAGTTATTTTTATTAGGTTAAACAGTGATTAGATAACGTTTTTAAGTTAACGTTCACAATTGGTCTAGCCCATCCAAACTGAAATCCCGGCGCCGTGCCGTGCCTGGTTCGCGCTTAAGTAAAAAAAATAAAAAATAAAATTGTCTGGCCAATCCGAGGCCCCCTGAACACGTTTTTTTGCAGGGTGGTAGGGGAAGACTCATTAATATTCATTCCCTGATTGGTCTTAACCCCAGTGACGGGTAGGTTTAGGGCGAGGTTAGGAGTAGGTCATCAGACCCCCAGTGACGGGTAGGTTTAGGGCGGGGTTAGGGGTAGGTCATCAGACCAATCAGGGATGAGTTCCCCAATGAATATTAATGAGTCTTCCCCTACCACCCTGCAAAAAAAAAAATTCGCCCCTAGGTTGCAGCCTATGTAAGCCTGTGCATTAATCCGCGCCTGGTTATAGGTCTCCCTGGTGATTTCTGAAACTGCACTTATTCAGTGACAGTGAAAAGTTCAGTGATTATTCACCTATAAAGCAGCTCTGCAGAAAACAGTGATGTCATCACACAGCTCAGTTCTCATACAGCAGTGCCAGAGCAGTCAAATCAATAATATTGCTGAATATTAAGTGTCCCCAACTAACCAAGCCAAAAACAGGGGCTAGGAACACCAACTCGATCAGGTGACAGAAATGGAGAAAAAAACCTCGGGAGTAACCAGGCTCAGTCAGTGGGTCAGTTATCCTCTGGCAAAATGAAAGAACATGGTGTAATTAAGATTTCATTCCAGGCTGCATTACAAGTCAGATTGTGGATTTCACATTTAGGATATTTCGTCCAGTTTCTTCTGCTCAAAGATTGGATACATCACACTGGCATTTAAAGGGAGGAGGAGTTGAAGCTGGCCATAGGGTTAGTGCAGAGGACTTGTTTGGTTCTCGTGGTCTTTGCTGAGGATCTGTGCCAAAGGCTGTCGAGTCGACAAAGTCTTCACATGGGATCTTTCTCCAGAGTCTAGCTGTCATGGTCTCCGCTGACATTCAGGGTCGGTCGTCTCGTAGTGCAGGTCCACCATATGGGCCGAATAAGGAGAAGATCAGGGTGACTAAGGTAACCTCAGGTAAGGATAAGGAAACAGAGGCTAATATGAGCATAGATGCCATTCCTCTTCCGATGTAACAAGTACATCAGGTGTTATGGGAAGTGTTCTGTTCCGGTTGAAATGCAAAGTATGAATGTTTTGGCATTTTAAGACTTCATCTTACTTCTTTGTGTTAATCATGTTCCCAGAAAGCCAAACACAAAAAAAAAAACAAAATAAACTTTATTTTGATGGTCTATTTTGAAGATTATGTTGACTAAAAGTAACCTTGCAACTACATTTGAACTAGTCTCATTAGAGTATTGGTAGAGTGTCTGCTTAATATCTGCTAACTCTTTATTGTGATGATCCACCAACAGACATTTTACTAACTATAAGTAACTTTACGAGTACACAGCAACTTATTCTAACCCTAACCCTACCAGTCTAATAATCTACTAACATTCTAATGAGAGTTAGTAGATATGTAGGTGCAATGTTACGTATAGTCAACAAAATGTGTTAAAGGGACCATCAAAATGAAGTGAAACCAAAAAACGCATACTGTATGTATCAGATATAATCTGATTCTAACAGAGTGATCAATTAATCATTCATTTATTGTTCATATGCAAGTAGTTTCTTGAAGATGTAAAATCAAGGCACTCATCTTAGTCATCTACCCTTGATGAGTTTCAATAATTTATCTGATCTTATGCCTGAGGATAGTATTATTGACTATTATTAAACCGTAGTGACTTTTAGATGATTATTAGTGACCATTATTACAAGTACATTAAATATAATCATATGCAAGTACAAATGTATTACATATACAGTGTATTATCTGACCAAAAACAATGTAATGCATGCAAGGAAGCTGAAATGTGGTGGAATTTTTCTAGATGCTGGGGGGGGGGGGGGGGGGATAATAATGGTAGGAATTTGCTTAACCACAGCCATCTGAGACATTAAGGAAAAGAAAATCACCCTGCATCGCTTTTAGTCATTTCCAGTAATAATCTGCTAGTTTCCATAAAAAAAAAATCTGTACACCTAAAAAAAAATGCTTTCAGGGAGGTCTCTTTGGTGACATAACTAGAAACTCCTCCTTCGAAGACAAAACGAGTGTGGCTTCCTTCAAAATCATAACATGCATTCTGAAAACAGGACAGCTGTAAGGAGGACACTGTTGTAATTGCAAGACATACAGCCGTGAAGGTAATGTATTTATTGCAGGTCTACTGATCTTATGACTGCCTGGTTTTATTTGAGCACATAAAGAAATGATGGCTACACTGCTTACAATGTGTGCTTACAGTTGGAAAAATTGCACAGAAAAGCACTCAGTATGAAGATGAGTCCTTAACTATCTGACTATGAAACCGGAATCATTTGGATGTGCTTTCAGTGAAAATCTTTGCTTTGGTTTTCCATATTTTAATATTCCTTCACATGACTGTCATAATGAGCAGACTCAGAAAGAACTACATTTAAAGGGATAATCAAAATGAAAATTATGTCATTATGATTTGAACCTGTATTACTTTTTTCTTCTGCAGAACACAAAAGAAGATATTTTGAAGAATGTTTCAAATGTTTTTGTACAAAACAACATTAGACCCACTGAATTGCACTGTATGGACTTTTTTTCTCTCAAAAGATCTCCTTTTGTGTTCCACAAAAATAAAGCATATAAGTTTGTAATGACATGAGGGTGACTAAACAACATCATTTTAGTTTTAGTGGGTGAACTGTCCCTTTAAGGTCTGGTGCGAAGATCGTAGTTTTTTTACTTTACGAATACATTGTGTAAAATAGCTACAGCACTGGCTTTTTCTATATTGTAAACTCTCAAGGATTAATTATTGCTAAACAATTGCCTGATGTGTGTGAGGAAGACATCACTCACAACACATATCATGTCTGTTTTAGCAGAGTCATAAATCATCGAAATGTCAAGAAGTAAATCGGGTATGTCTGAAATTTATTTCGAACAATATAGAATGACTGGAAGCAGAATGGCATTGAAAAGAGATAAGAAGAAAAAAATTGTCTACTTGTCTGGTTGATCACATGTACTCTTCTGCAACAGATTCCAATACTTCATGTCACAATGAAGCAGAAGAGGAAGACGAAGTATACTCAGGTTATCTGTACAAGTCCCCTCCTTCTGGCCAGATAAAAATGAAGGTATAATATTTAGATTTCCTAAACACAAATATCAGCAGTTTGCATGTATTATCTCTGCATGTCAAGTTTCATTGTCCATTGCAGAAAGCATGGAAGCGTCGCTTCTTTGTGCTCGCAAAGACAAAAGACAGCAGCCATGAGCTAAAATACTACAAAACCACTGAGAGAGACAGTCATATAAAATCCATATTGGTTTCCACGTAAGACAAAATCTGCTGAATGCTTTTCAAATGAGTAAAAATTGTTAATATATGCAATTAGGCCTATATAATTCTTTTCTTTTATGTAGCATCACACAGTTGTATATGCGCCCTGAATCGCATTCAGCTTTTGAATGGATCTGCAAAAACTTCAAGTGCTCTTCATCCTCTTTGCTCTTCATGAAAGGAGAAGATCCAAAAGAGAAGGTCCAAAGAGAATATTTATTCATTGGAAACACCAGGTTTGCTATGACTGTCATTGCTTTACCATAAAGGCCAGTAAAAAAAAGGCTAGTAGTTGAAGTGCTGTTATATGTGCTCTGTTGTTTTCAGTGAGGAGGTGGATAGATGGTTCAATGCTTTATCTGGGGTTTTGAAGGTTAGACGTTCTACTTTTTGCCTAATATGAAAAGCTGCAATCAGTATGCTCTCTTTGAAAAAAATCATTCAACCATATTTTTTATTCAAATTATATAATTTACTTTTTTAAATATATTGCAATTTCATATATTTTTATAATTTTGTTAAGACTTGGTTAATTTTCAAATTGTGTTAATAGAATATCAAGTCACAAACTGAACCTCAGATCAAGGCAGAATCCAACTCTAGTGACCAAAACCTCTGTGACACTGAAGAGGTATTGCTTTCACATGCTTGTGTGTGACTGTAATTCAATCCCCATAACTCTGTCAGCATTATTTCTGAGTGTTACCTCTTCTTAACTGTAGACTAAAGTTGATAGTCGACCCCAAGTGTCTCCAAGGAAGAAGTCAGGATCTAAAGTTGTTACCACTCAGCATGCTAGCCAACCACCCAAGAATAGTCCATCTGCAACAGAGGTAAAAACAGACTCTCACTTATAAAAAACAAACACTTACATCATGATTCATTCTGACTTTAAAAAACCCACATACCTTTGTTTTATGTACTCAGGAAGAGATGAATAAAGAGGAAACCCTAGATGAGGACAGCAAAGAGGACATGTCATCAAGGTATGACAAACTGTCCATTACCTCTCTTTAAGTTGTAAGACAGTGATTGCTGTTCCTCAGGTAAAATTACTCTTTAGATTTAAATCCATTTGTGTCCTTCTTGAATAAGCATGAGGTGGTCTAATAGACCAATTTGTCTTTGATTTGCTGCTCATTTGATTTCCATCTTTTAAAATTGTTAATGTTGCAATGAATGTTTGAAAGCTTGTTTGTGGTAATCAAGAGTCATTTTGCAGTCTTTTATAAATGTACTCTGCATACAGATGAGTTCACTGATTTTAGACGCCTGATTTTATAAACTCAAAGGCTTTGTGCAGTAATGTTTTACTGGCTGCTGATCGGTGCTGCAAATAATAAATGATAATTATTTGCTTCTCTCTCAAGGCAGAGTGTGACTGGTTCATCTGAAGGCAGTCTGTTGGATTGTGTCACAAAAGCCTTCAATTCTTTGACACAGCAAACTGAGTCGACTGAATCAGATAGGTACAAAACAGGATAAAATCTGAAGCTTAGTGCAAAACTATGTTCTGACATCAAACTTTCTGCACCACCATAATGGGTTGTCAATCAATGTCATCCCAGAATTTGTGTAATGCAAGAAACCAGAACAATAACTCTGAAAACTCTTGCTGTGACTTCAATGAAAACTGTGCTTCGCTAAACTGGTCAGTTCCAGACAAGAGTATATATTTAGTATATAGAATATATCTTTAGTACTATCTAAATATATCTTAGTATGAAGAGCAATTCAATGGAAAACAACTGTTTGAAAAAATCTGAAAACTGTAGTTGTCAATCAACTGTGGTTATGAAATTGTGGTGGAATCAAGTTACATTTTGACAATGTTTTCCATTCCTCAGTGAAACGCACACCATTGTCGAGAAGGAAATCTGCGTAAGTCGTCATGATCTGAACAGCTTGATCTTTGCAGAGGAGACAGGCAAACCATGGTACAATTCTCACTGATATATTAAGAAAAATCATTGATTCAAAAATACTCCATTTGCTGGAAGACTTCAAATGTTGATTTGACCCCAAAAGTGTCATGCCCATTTGCCCTCTGATTTTTGAGCTATAAGTTCATGCAAGTTGGCTTGGATGTATTTTATTTGTTGTTGTTACATATATTAGGGATGGGCATTGTATTGTATCTTTCAACATAATTTCTAGCGTTCATTCATTCATTCGCTTGAACTGTCTGTCACACCACATTAATTAGTGCCAAACGGTATTTATAGTTTGAATTCATTATAAACCTGACAGAATTTGAAAGCGATTTTCTTTCATATCAAAAATAACAAAGCTTATCTTGATTTATTGGATGAGGCGCGCTACAATGTTCCATTCATCAACTGAAAACAGCATAGACTGAAAAGATCGACCCTGGTGATCTTGAGAATCGATTAAAATCGACACAATTTATCCAGCCCTATTATCTGTTTAATAATCCTCTATATGTGCATGTATGTGTGAAATACTTATGTTTAAGTGATGTTATTTTCCTCGCCAGTGTGTACGAGTGTCAGCCGATTCAGGACTCATGTCTGTTCCAGAAGGGGGATCAGATCCTGGCTGTCAATGACCTGTTGACAGACACAGTGGAGGAGATGCACAGATACCTAAAAAGACTTAGCAAGGATGAGGTAGTCATGAGTCAGAGTACAAGAATGCTTTTGTAATAATCATGGCTACAATATAGTTCCATTTTTTTGTTTTTTGCTCCCCATCCAGGTAAAACTGACCATCCGACGGCTCTCAGGCTCCGTTCCTCAACATTCTAAACCCTGCTGAGAACAAAAACTAAATGACCTAATCTCATAGCACGTTATTCATCTCCATCTGATTTTTCAGGCCCCTACTATTCTCTCTTCAAGTTTCTCGTGCAACTAAAGAGAAAAGACCTGTTATACTTGTACAGAATAGTGAAAAATGAATAGAAACATTTACAGTAAATAAATGTTGGGATTACAGATATATTGAACAGTATTTTGATGTTATTTTTAACTGCCTGTGAATCGGTGTACTGAAACTGCAATTAACTGCAGTATATTCTGTAACCACGTGGTGGCAAACTAACACAAGAGTGTCTCTTATATCTTGAATTCTGATTACTTCCAGCATTTAAATTGACAGCAGTGTCTAGGTTTGTTAAATAATGTGTTTTTTTTTTTATAAACTGCAGCAGCATTGAAACTTGTTCGTAACAAAAACCAAATGTATAGTTTTTAATTGAAATGAGATTCAGATGTTTTCAAAAACAAAAGATAAAACTACTGACTACCTGCTAAAGAACTGTTGAGCACGTGTATTGAAATGTATTACTTTTCTCACAGGAAATTGCATTATCTTGTGTGTACAAATAAAATAAAACATGCAATTCAGAGAACAAAATCATTAGTACACGTGTGAAACGAGTGTAGAGTAAATAGAATTTATTTCCTTTAGTAAAAAACCCTCCTAAAATAAGAGAGCATGTGTGGTCCATTCCAGCATTAGCCACTGGCAAGGTAAAAACAGGCAAGGGAGCCAATAGTAAAATGAAACGCTATTAACCGTCGTGCAACCAGCACTTTAATGGCAGGTTGAAGACCCTTCTTTTCAAATGTGAGAAGGCAGCCCAAAACACTCAGTGGTCCAATCAATAAAGGCAACATCTGACTGTTTGGTCAAAGGTTTGATTGTGAAAGTCAGTTTACTTTATTGCATTGTTCCACAGCTTGAGCTTCTCGGGGCACATGGTGTCGAGCTAAGGTTTCTGGGTTCAGTCCGCCACTCATAGAAGAAGCCCTCCATGGCTTTCCTGCTCCTCCAGCTGCCCACATTCACAGTGGGGATGATCTTTTTCGGCTGCAGCCACTGCACGAAACGCTTCAGTTCTAGATAACTGCTGTGCTCACTGTAAGGAATACCTGGAATAGATAAGTATAGAGTAGGAAAGTATCTTCCAAAATCTTTGAGATGCTGGGAAAACCTATTTAACAAAAACAGGTTTTTGTCATCGTCAAAAGTCTGTGAACCAACAATGATTTCTGCTGCTTAAGCAGAGTCATATTCTAACCTTTTGTACCATTATTTTACAAATATATAGTGTCTTTGTGTAAAGACCTGAAATAACAAGCACAAATTCCCATTAATTCCCACGTTGGATGTCTCAGATTCCAGCGGAGCTTGTGAAATGAGATGCATCTAGTGCTTGAGGCAGCACCTGGTTCGGCTGAAAGACCGCTGATATTCTGAAATTAAAACCCTGGGCTTGCAAAATCTGACATCTTGAGTTTTACTCTGGGTCAAATCACATCTGCTGATTCTGTTAATACAAGGCATGCTGTTCTTAGCCTGAAACAACATTCAGCATTTCCTACAACTGCAGTAAGGGCGGAAAAACAAACAAACAATGTAATTACATTCCACATACAAAGCTATTAGGTATAATCTTGTCAGTTAGTGGAACAGAATGACAAGGCTGTGTTGCGTCTACACTGAAAATCAATTTAATAGAAAGCAATCCTTTCTATAATCTTATTAAGGAAAGGATGGTGTGATATATCAATAAAATATAACGTGATTTCTGCATAAAAGGTTTTTTTTCTTTGGTAAAGGCCTACAATTAAGCCTACAAACAAACCTATTAAACCGCCATAAAACTGTCAAATGGAGTAAAATGATAAGGTGTTCTTTATTTGCTTTGTCAAATGCCTTATTTCCATTTTGATTTAAAAGGATGACAAAAATACTGCCTAGGACTCTTAGATAAATCTCAGATAAATACAATCTTTTTTTAATTCCTTTATAAATAGACTGACACATACCATAGATACTGATGTTCCCTTGGGTCTGAGGTTGAATGTCTTCCACTCTCACAGTTTGGTTGAAGGTCCAGCCTGTGGGTTTGAAGGCCACTAGCTGGTCATACTTCTTGGAGAACTTATTCAAGTGTGCCCGCAGGGTCTGTACAGTCAAGAAAGGGCGATTGTGAAAACATGAAAGGAAAAAAACAAAAATAAAAAATTATTCCATCTAGTCATATAAACATATAGGCTGGCTAGTTTAAGTTTTTTTGGATAAAGTTCCATCTGGAAAAACACTCCACAAACTCTCAATTGCAAGTTATAAAGTCTTAATTCTGAGGGATAAAAGTCGGCTCAAAATTCTGAAATTTTCTTACAATAGCGAGTTTATAGCTCACAATTCTGACTTTATAACTCGAAATTACGAGTTTATATCTCACATATAGCGTGAGATGTTAACTTGCAAGTGCTAGAAAAAAAATGTCAGGAGTGTGAGAAAAAGTTGAATTCCCTTTTCTATTTAGTGGTAGAAACAAGCTTCCATAGCACATGTGCTGCCATGAATATATATTATTTCTTCTAGGATAAGGCAACACAGTCTCACGAATAATTAAGATAAACGTGTAATCGATGTACTATAGTGTTTCGTCAAGTCACATTCTGTGAAATTACAGCACTCATTGCAGAGGGAACAGTATAACCAATGTTTGTTGAGGTGCAGTTACACGAAATCCATTTTACGCATGTGTCAATTCACATCCGTTTTATGGTATTTCACACAGGCTACACACGGTCACAGTTAGATGCATATTAAGTGCTTTTCTTTAGATTTGAAACAGTTTATTTATTTAGATTTCGCCACCCCAATAAAATCACTGGGTCTTATATGGCCACCTGAGAAAAAGGTTCTGGCTACGCCCCTGTGCAAACGTCATAAATCCAGATGTAAAAATACAATGCTGTTTAAAGGTTTGGGGTCAATAAGATTTTTATTTAAAGAAATGAATGTGTTTACCTATATGCAGGAAAAAATGCTTTAAATTGATCAAAAGTGGCAGTAAAGACTTTATAATCTTACAAAAGATTTTTATTTAAAATAAATGCTGTTCTTATAAACTTTCTATTCACTTAAAGAGTCCTGAAAAAAAAATTATCACTGTTTCCACAAAAATATTAAGCAGCATAATGGTTTTCAACATTGATAATAAAAAGAATATTTGAGCATCACATTTCTAAAAGATCGTGTGACACTGAAGATTGGAGTAATGGCTGCAGAAAATTCAGCTTTGCCATAACAGGAATAAAAATGTTTTTTTAAAAGTAATAAAAACAAACATTTTAAAATATTCAAAAAGATACGTAGTAGTTTTAAATTGTAATATTTAACAATATTACTGTATATTTGATAAGCATAAGAGACTTTAACATTTAAAAAAATCTTACCCACTCCAAACTTTTAAATGGTAGTGTATATGGCAAAAACTTACAGGGTAATCAAAGTCAAATGATGCCACATTGCAATCACAGTTTTTTCTCTTTCTTTCTTTCTTTCTTTCTTTCAATTTACATAATTACTTTTCAATGTTGCTGCAAAAGAAAATGTTGTGCAATCTACAATTAACCTCGCCATGAAATTATTCCTCCTTCCTGTCATGGGCATTTAAACACGTCTCTCATTGGGAACAGCTCCAATATTGCTCTGAATCAACGTCTACATTGGCATGTGTGAGAAAAGTGGAGTATAATGGTTTAGTACACATCATATGACTAATCTTTATTATCTGCAACTGTCTCATTAGAATTTACTTTCAGTCAGACTCAATCAGTGCTACCGCTACCAGAAACTGCTGCGTTGGCACTTGGTCTCTGTAATTAGAATCCTAATTTTGTCCTTCTACATTAGCATAAACTCACTGTCAAGGAAAATTTAAGATAACACACGAACTCTGCATGAATTTTAAACTCCAAATTGAATAAGTAAACATATCCTCATTGATTGTGTTTAGCATAATCAGCTCTTTTTACAAGCTTATGATCTCAAACAGCAAAAATTGCAGATGACAAAAATTGCATTTCGTAATTTATAACTGAAATATGAGAAACACGTCAAAGAAGTTTTGAATGTAGTTAAACTCACTTTAAAATTGAGCTGCATCATAGGAAGCACATGCACCTGGGCGGCCTGCCAGTCTGTAGTGATGCGCCAGCCAATCTCCTCGGACTCCAGGCAGCACATGGTGTTGTACTTATCCTTGGACAAACATACTTTAGAGCCTAACACTTCCGATACAGCTAGAAGAACAGGTGGAACAGGTAAAAAAAATTATCTCTCTATACACAAGGAATGAAAATCAACCTATTAGGATATGGAAAGAAGTTGTAATTAAGCAAGACAGTCAAAAGAGATTTCATATTACTGGTGAACGGAAATAACACTACAGTATGTGATCTGAGCTTTAGAAGTAAATGAGCACAGGACATTAATCATGGATGCATCTTGTAAAATAAACAGGAAGCCAGTCAGAGAAACTGCTGAACGGGAACATTTCAAAGTCAAGTTAGGAGGACAGCATCTGCAAACTATTTTTTTTTATATGAGCCTCATTCATGATAGTCACAGTTTATAGAAAGGCGAACAATCTGTCCTTTCAAGAGTGGATAAAGCACAAGGTCTACAAAAGTCTGGGCAAAGCAGGACAACATATTCTCACTCACCTAGAAAGACCTTCTCTTTCCCCACCGAGTAGGTGCCACACACCACAAGTGTACGAGGGTTCAGTGTGACCTGTTCAAAAGCTGTGTTTACAGCAAAGGTGATGACTTCCTGTTGAGTGGGAAAGGTATACTCTGGACTGCAATACCTATGTAGGATAAGATTGTTTAAAACCTATTAATATCAGTCTCAGTTGATGTGATCAAAAGCGGTCAGCAGAGACACACTGACACAAGAGAAACAGAAAGCAGAACAGAAAAGTAGCTTTGTTAGTAGGGAACTCACGTTGTGTCTAGATAGAGGGTATGTATCCTGAGACCCTGCAGCTCTGGGTAACGCTCCATGGACGGATCAGCCCGGAAGTCACCGGTGTGGAGTACCTTCTGGCCATCTGGCAGCACAAATAGCAACATGGCTGCCCCAGGACAGCTGGGGGAGAAACAGTTATAGTAATTAAGCTGTTACCCTGTATGAACAGCCCAAACAATAATAAAGCTACGAAAGTAAAAAAAAGGGTCCTGCAAAAAAGAAATAAAATTGGCTTCAAACATTCATTAGTTAGAAGATACACTCACTGATTGGCATCCAGGAGAGTGACCTTCACTCCTTGTACTATACACTCTGTGTTCATTGGAGAAACATGAACATACTGCTCATCCACCTTCAGCTTGGTCTTCACAAGGTTACCAGTTACCTGCCATGATGAACACCATTTTGTCATGAAAACACCCTGACACTTACATTGAGGGTAAAAAACTGAAAAATATTTTTCTACAGTTTCATGCCATTTTGCTTTCCCCATTTTCCCAAGTGCCCTTCTAATGCTAATGAAGGTTTCTTGTGCCAAAAGGTTTTCTATTTTCCACCTGTGTCCTGACCCTTAGAATTAGACATCGATTGACATATAAATCTGAGGTTTTATGCTAATGTGTTGACAATTCTGATATAAAAACCACGATATTTCTGCAGATTAAAGTGATAGTTCAACCAAATATAAAAACTCTGACATCATTTTCTCACCCTCAGGTTGATAAAATTTGTATGAATTTCTTTCTTCTGTGGAGCATAAAAGAAGATATTGACAAATAGATGGTCTCCAGTTGTTTGGTTCCAAATGTTTTTCAAAACATCTTCCTTTGTGTATCGCAGAAAAAAGGTTTGGAACAAATCTCCATTTTTTTATTTTTGGGTGAACTACAATATCCCTTTAGTTTCTTGGAAGGGAGATTTTAATTTTGAATGTTAGAGTATTTCTACATAGAAAATTCATAAGTAAAACTCTTCTGTTTCTAAATAACAAGGGAAATCCGTTTTTTATGTTTTTTAAAGTGAAATGAGGCAGGGAGACATACTTTGTTACAATAGATGGGCAAGACAGACTTTTTCTTCAAGCCACCGTAGTGGTCCGAGTGGAAGTGAGTGAGAAAGTAGGCTGTGACGCCTTCAACAGTCCCATACTGAAAAGCATCCACAGCAAATCCAGTTCCTGAACAGAGAAAAATCAAATTATAGTCTACAAATACAATCAACTAAAACATAGCCCCTCAAGCTAAACAACAGAGCTATATCATAGCAAAAAATAAATAAATCCACACACAATCTGGTACATTAAAATTCTGGCACAGCTTATAAGACATGAAGTAGAAGTGCTTATGTAATCCTAACAATTGGTATTGAATAGGTCAAAACAAAAGCTGTTCACAAACCAGGAATTTTCTTGTAGAAGGGACAGCGCTTGGGCTCCTCGGGATCTCCATCTGTCGCTATTCCTCTGTTCCATCTCTTCCACCTCTCTGCCCTCCCTTCTCTTTTTCCTTCTGTTTGCGTGGGCCTAGTCATGCCATCTTCTGCAGCAGGCGAGACATTGGACACTTCAGATGGTGCTTTGGTCTTCCTACGCAGTCTACCCTGGTGCCTAGGCCCTTGCTGATCGGCATCTCTGACCGTTGCCTTCACTTCCTCCTCAGCCTTTTTTTCACTCAATGGCTTCAGGCCAAAAAACACTCCAATGTCTGTTTGCTTTAATCCAGAGGGACCGGTCTTATTCTGAGTCCTACTAGGAGCCATAGACGGTGTTTTCTGAGTTATGGATAAGGCTGTTTGGGTGGAAGACAACTCTTGGTTTATTAAAGTGGCGTTAACTTCTTCATAAGGTGAAGCCAAACCGTTGACACATGCAGGATTAGATATACGATCCCGAAGATGCTCTAATACCAAACTTTGGGGTGACTGTAGCAGAGAGTTTGGACCTTCATTGTTTGCTGTGGCCTGTTTTCCCATTGATTGAGCTCTCCGCTGAAATGTTCCATCAGAAACACCTGTGGAACTGGAAGTGGTCAGGTGATTATCAGGTGCTAACGATGTCTGCAGTTTCTCACAGGTGTCTAATGAGTTTTTGTCTGGCCCATGTTCCCTGTTCCCAGTCTCATATTGGTCCAGCATATCAAAGAACAGATCATTTTCTTCATCGCTGAACAGTTTAAGAGTGTCATCATCATCAACTTTTTTTTTATCTTCCTGCAATGCAGTACTGTGAAACAGTATCTCTTTATTGTTTTTTTGCATCCTGTGCTCCTCATCCACATCTTGAAGTTCGGAGAGTGGAGAGTAGGAGATATAATCATCATTATTACATTCAAAGAGCTCTTCTTTAACCTCATTAGTCTGCGTCTGAGAAGCACTGTGAACACATTGTGCCTTGACTGGAGATGGAATTGTCATTATCGACTCCTGCGATAAATTCTGGGACTGTGATCTTTTGATGGAAGGAGACCAGCCTTTCTTTTTCTTGATGTCCTCAGTGTTAGGGGAGCGCAAAAGCAGCAGAGCATTGCTCTGGGTGGGAGTTCCCTTTGGCACATCACCGGAGGATGAGTTTTGGCTGGATGAAGCAGATATATTTAAAGCACTGTACACTGAGCTCTCTGTACTATTTGTGGGAGCAACATTATTATGTGCATTCAAGCTGAAGTCTGAGATGCTTTGAACCATGCAGTCGTTCAACGCTCGACTCTGAGCGAGCAGAGAGTGGTTGTGCCTCTTGTAATGATTGGGAATGGAGGACGTACATTGAAGACCATCTGGACATTCTGTAACATTATAAGGCAGAAAAAGTTAAAATATTATACATATGCTCACAAACATTGAACATTAAGGTTTTAATATCTCACAAAACCCAATTCATGGATACTTTTAATAATGACGGATTTCTCAAACCTTGGGATCAATGAATTTCCATGAGTTTTTTTATTCAAATAACAAATGTTGTGCAACAATATATATATATTAGTGCTTTCAAATCAATTAATCGCATCTAACATAACATTTTATGTTTATGTAATGTTTTATACATATATAAAATTGTGTGTGTGTGTGTGTGTGTGTGTGTGTGTGTGTGTGTGTGTGTGTGTGTGTGTGTGTGTGTGTGTGTGTGTGTGTGTGTGTAAGCATTACCTTTACAATTGTCAACAGGGGTATCTAAGCATTCTGCAACATGCCATTGTTGAGACTGAACCACCAAAAGGGAAAATGGCATTTGACAGACAGGACAGAAACCTCCTGACTGAGTGTCTGTATCCTGGACATCCTGAGCAAGTGTCCCACCATGATTCACGTCCACAGATTCTGATTTTACGGTGTAAATGGGAGCAGTATTGCTATTCTGGTTTAAATCAGTGTGTGTTTCAGCACTGTTTACTTTTGTTTTTTGCACTGATGTCCCAGGGTTGCTATCCTTTTTCCTCTTTGTCCCACGTTCCCTTGATATCTGTGAATTGCAGATTCGTTTTTTGGTCTTCTTAAGAGGTTTATAATTCCAGATGTCATTCTCAGAGCCGCTCTGTGACATTTGTAAACATTAACAGATTCTAGCTATTGGTTTGTTTGGTTTAATACAGTTGTTTTGTAACATCACATTCATGGTCTCCTAATGCAAAAAAACAAAACACAAATCGCAACCGCACAAAGACCGTACCATGCAGAAATTCATCCCGAAATAAAAAGTCTACAGAATAGCGAATTTTGTTAAAGTATTTGAACAAAACCCGTTCATATTAGATGAGAAATAAAACCGAGCACTATCTTCTCTTCTGTCATTGCACTTACCGCCAACGTTGAAAGCATTTATTTGCACATTCATGTTCGCATTTTCCATATTGCATAACCTCTCTGGTAATCCCATAAGGCATCCCGGACCTTTATTTACACATTTAATAAACCCATTATTTTTAGTAGTTTGACTATATTTATATTTACTGCTCGCAAAACAAGTTAGTCACGGATATGGTTGACATATGTTTGTCGAAAGTGCCGAGCATTAACTTTGGGTTGTTGTTGTTGTTGTTCTGGGAGTCATGGCGTCTTACAGTAAGCTGACAGATATTTTCTCCATTCAGAGCCAGCTAGATTGTGCCTTAGAGGACTCGACAACTCAACAAGAGAAGGAACATCTCGTACATCAGTATTTGCACAAAATAGACGAGAAGGAAGATTTATTTATACCGGATTTTGAAGATGGTAAGAGTGTAAATGAACTCAGTGGTGATCATGAGTGTATTTACAGTAGCACCGGTATTTGTAACTTATGGGAGTGGATTTAAAACTTCAGCCCAGTCATATATCGATTTGAGATGTTAGATAAATGACTGGCATCATGGAACATGACTAGCCAATAAAAAAATGCTGTTGTCTGCTGTTTACTGCTGTATAATATTGTATTGAATAAACAGTGAGCTAAAGCTGATGCAAGTGATCTGGTTGAGATCCGAGATATATATTAGTGATCATCCATTGGTTTGTAAGTTAACTAGGGCCTTCAGTAATTTTCCAAAGAGGTCTCACAATGACTTAATTTTCTTTAACAATATAATTATGTTGACAGTCCTAGTTTCTGTTTATAATATATTATATAGTTAGGGCCACTGAATCTAAAACTCACATTTTCTTTTAAATCTCTAACCATTCCATTGTTATTCTGCAGGACTGGAATGGTTGAACACAGATAGGCCGCTGTCACTCAAGAAGGAACTGTCAGGCAAAGTGGTGGTGCTTGACTTCTTCACCTACTGCTGCATAAACTGTATGCACCTACTTCCTGATCTACACCATTTGGAGCAGAGTTACTCCATAAAAGGTACACAGAGCTGTTAGGCATATGGGCTTAATTTCGGCATTAATGTAAACAAGGATTTTTGTGATGGAGTCTATTTGTTGACCATGAAAGACAAAGAGAGTGTAAAATGAAATATGACATCTATCCTGACTACAATGGTCATTATGCTGTATATTACATCATTAGGTATACAAAAAGCATCTTACTATATGAAGCCGCAGTCAATAGCCAATCAAGATAAGTGTTTCTTGGCTGTTTTACTTTGGCCCTTACAAATATCCCTTAGTAGATCGTGCCCAGGGTTCACTGGGATAGAAGTCAGAGCTTTTTGAGCTTGATATAACTATTTTCTTCTGGTCCAGCAACACATTCCCATTATCTCTTAACTGTATCGGATATGAGACTTAAAATATCCAGAGACCAGGTCGAGGGCAGGGAGTTTCACATAGATACACAATCATACTGGCCTGTGGCTTATTATAGCAGCTCTGCGTCCAGTGCTATCAGCTCCAGCTGTCAGTAGCCCATCGGTAGCCGCTTCTGTGGGATCATCCGGGGCAACTGGCCAGGCAGCCGTCAGCCCACTCACTGGCATATCTCACACATACCTCATCTTGGCACTTATTTTGGTACATTCTGTTACCGCTGTTCTGTTACAGAAGCAGAACATGCCTCCCCACCCCTCCTCCCAGTGTCTCATTAATTATTAGGGTTTTTGCTGATTATATCACAGAGCAGTGGCCTTTTATTATTACGCAGAGCCTTTGTTTTTACTCCTGTCATTCAAGTCACATATTTTACTGTTGGTTCTGTGAGGTTGTCAATAAATCAGTTCAGATTTGTTCTTGCCCTGCCAGTATTTTCAAAGGCACCATCACAAAAATGCATTTCATTTTCAGCAACATATTTTATATGCGTCAGGAGAATATATATTTATTTTTTTCATTTAACGTAAAATATAATTAAAAAAAAAAATTTCACACAAGTCTTTAAAGTAAAACTGCTGATCAGACTTCGAGGAATTTTAGCCCATTCCTCAGTACAGAACAGCTTCAATTCTGGGATGTTGGTGTGTTTCCTCACATGAACTGCTTGCTTCAGGTCCTTTCACAACATTTCAGTTTGATTAAGGTCTGGACTTTGACTTGGCCAATCGAAAACATTAAGTTGCTTCTTCTTTAACCATTCTTTGGTAGAGCGACTTGTGTGGCTGGGGTCGTTTTCTAGCTGCATGACACACTTTCTATTAAGCTTCTGTTCACGGACAGATGTCCTGACATTTTCCTTTAGAATTCAATGGCATTTCTGAATTCATTGTTTCATCAATGCAGCAAAACAGGCCCAAACCATGATACACTACCACCACCATGTTTAACAGAAGGAATAAGGTTATTATACTGGAATGCAGTGTTTTTCTTTCTCCAAACATAACGCTTCTTATTTAAACCAAAAAGTTCTATTTTTGTCTCATCTGTCCGCAAAACTTTTTTCCAATAGCCCTCTGGCTTGTCCACATGATCTTGAGGAAACTGCAGACGGCCATTAACGTTTAGAGTTGTTTGGAGAGCAGTGGCTTTCTCCTTGCAACTCTGACTCATGAACATTAACATCGGCCAACGTGAGATAGGCCTTTTGTTGCTTAGAAGTTACCCTAGATCCTTTGTGACCTCTCAGACTATTACACATCTTTCTTTTGGAGTGATCTTTGTTGGTTGACCCCTCCTGGGGAGGGCAGCAATCGTCTTGTATTTCCTCCATTTGTACACAATCTGTCTGACTGTGGATTTGTGAGGTCCAAACTCTTTAGAGATGGTTTTGCCGTGATTTTGCAGAACTAGTGGAGCCTAATTTCACCTTCAAATTAACTTAATCCTAGAGCTTTGCATACTTTTGCCACTCACAGATATGTAATATTGGGTCATTTTCCTGAATAAATAAATAACCAAGTATAATATTATGTTTCAGTTGTTTGATTGGGTTCTCTTTGCTACTTTTAGGACTTGTGTTTTGGGTCATATTTATGCAGAAATATAGAAAAATCAAAAAGGTTTCACTGCACGTGTGTGTGTGTATAATGTATATTCTTGTAATCTTCTCAAGACCTAAAAATACAAGCATTATCAACAATTGTAAGTCATAATGACAACACAGCACTGGTTTGATGGAGCAGTCGGACTCGGAACTGAACTCACTCACACCGAAACCGAGCAATGTTGTTGAGACCTGCATATTTTCCATAGTTTACACTCATATCTCACTCTCATACCTATCATCATAAGTAGAAGTGCTGGTTATACAATCCATTTACTTCCCTGAGGGGACATCAGCTGGGGAGACATAAAGAAAAACATTGATCACATTTTAACTAAGCTTGGTATATTTCAATTGCATCTATAGGCAGAGCGGAAGAAGGCTAAACGCATACTGAAATGGGACACTCGTCCCCCGTGCGTGTGCTTCCTGCCTCTGATGCTGAGCCTATGAATTTTAATCTTCTAATGGACGGCTGAAACCGGAATTTAAAAACCACCATCCGTCTGCTTCAATCTTAAATGGTGGCGTTGCATAGCCCAGGGACACAGAATGGAGGAATGTCACTTCCAGTGACAAGGCGGAGAAGTTCCGCTGACATTTTTGTTAAATTAGACAAAGTCAAGCGGAGTGATCGCAGTGCAGGAGACTGGAACAAACAGAGAAACGGAACGCATTGGTTTTAATGGGATGCCTGGGGGCTGCATGAGCTCTCAATCAAGACCCCCGTGTTTCCCTTGATTGGTTTTAACATTCTGCATGCAGTAGCCCATGTTAGGATCTGTACCTCTGGGATTCTTATACTCTCATTTCTTCAAAGGGGCCTACATTTGCTTCACTTTTTTGTAGCATTTAATTTCCTAAAGTCCACTTATAACTAGTCAAGGTTTCTTGCACCAAAGGTTTTGACCTTTAAAGGTTTGACCTTTTAAAGGTTTGGCTCACCCATAAATAAAAATTGTCATCAGTTACTCACCCTCATGTTGTTCAAACCCCATATGTCTTTGGTTCATCTTTTTTTAATGAAATCTGAGAGGTTCTGCCCCCCCAATAAGTCCAGATAACCAAAACGTATCTAAAAGTTCTACAAGATCTAAAAAGGTCACAAAGGCATCATACAATTATTCCATATGAATCAAGCAGTTTAATCCAAGTCTTGTGAAGAGCTATGATCTATTTAAATGAACAGATTTAATCTAGGATTTCCAATCAAAGTCTTATTTGGTTTAGAATGACATAAGGTGAGTAAATGATGATAGAATTTTCATTTTTGGGTGAATTAGCCCTTTTAGACCCATTCACACCAAGAAAAATAACTATAGAGACCATTATAACAAAAACTATAATAACATCCACAGCACACAATAACATTCGGTTTATTATAAGCTCATGCTTCAGTTATGTCAACTGTCGCTTTAAATGTTCAAATGCTTTAATGTCAGGTGGATTCTGATTGGCTGTCAGAATCCTCTGTGTTGTTATCATTATAGCTGTTGTGTGGACTTCCCTATTCTCGTAGATTTAGAATGATTACTTAAAGGGATACTCCACCCAAAAATGAAAATTCTGTCATCATTTACTCACCCTCAAGTTGTTGCAAACCTGTATGAGTTTCTTTCTTCTGCTGAACACAAAGCAAGATATTTTAAAGAACGATTGGAACTTTGGCACCAATGACTTCCATAGTATATATTTTTTTTTACTATGGAAGGCAATGGTGCCAAACAACTGTTTGGTTCCAATCGTTCTTTAAAATATCTTCCTTTGTGTTCAGCAGAAGAAAGAAACTCATACAGGTTTGCAACAACTTGAGGGCGAGTAAATGATGACAGAATTTTCATTTTTGGGTGGAGTATCCCTTTAAACTTTATAGTTATAGTTATTGTTATAGTTACTGTCCTTTGTGTGAATGGGCCTTTAGTGTCCTAACCAGACACTGCATAAAGCTTCAAGCACTCAAAGCTTTTCCATTTTGTCATTTATCATGCGACCTTAAATAAGCAATGAGTTATATGACATTGTCAGTTGCTTAGTTTTTCTTTTTGCAGCATTGTGTTGGGTAGCCACACCCACTGTGAATCCCATTGGTCCAAAAACACACTCTTCATAACTGTATGTTAACAAATTACTTGTCGCCAGAACGTACCCGTTCTGTCTATTAGGACACAATGTTGAACTGCAAGTTTTTGCTACTTTACCAAGGCTTACCTATGTTATGGCTGGCTAACCTCTTTGCATATCACTTTGCATAACAAGGGCCCTTCCAAATTAGGTTGCCAATATTATGTGTTTTTTTTTATATATATGATATTATTTCTGCTTAGTTTCCTTCGGAGAGAGTGGATGTGAGGGAGTTATTGGTAACTTACAGTATGTCTAGTACATTGAGGTCTTTCATATCAAGTAAAATTCTGTTTTCATGTCCCCTTTACAGACAGTTTGGTTCCTGATAGACTTTTGTTTTTCTTTTATTGAACATTTTTAAAAGGAAGGAACTGTGACTCACAAATAGGGAAGTTTAGTACTGTTGAAAATATTCAAGGGCTGACACTCAGACAAAAGATGGTTCTTTGAGATTTTCAGTGTTCAAGGACTCAAATAAAACGTGTCAGAAGCATACACCAACGCAACATGCTTCCACGCATTGTTTGATGAGATAAGAATGAACAGCTTTGTGTAACCTGAATAGATTTTCTTTGAATGATCACAAAAAAAGTGTCCACAAAAACCAATTAGGCAAAAAATGTATTTAAATAATTAAAGACATGTTCCTTTTGATTTAGGGCCAGACAGATAGATTTAACAGATTAAACATTTATTAAACATTCTGTATAAAGGACCTTTTAGAATAACTTTGAAACCTAAAAAGTATTCTTAGGCCAGCAGGGTTTTAGTAGGAAAAAAAAATTCAGCCCCATTATCAAGTGCTATCTGATAAAGCAGTCTGAATTTTTATTGTTTTTAATAGTTTTTATATTTTAAAGTCAGGATTGCATCAAAAAGTCTTTTCTTCTCTATTCGAGTGAAACTGCTTTTCGAAACAAGAAAATATTTAGGATAGGACTTGATTTTGTTCATTTGAAAATGATTGGATCGTTGTGGTTTGCTATTACTGTGATCTCATGTGAGTGACAGGTGTCATACATACATTAGTTATAATAAACACTACAATATTCCATAAAAAGATAAGAATTGCTCATTTTGATTTTTATGGTGATTTTTATTTTCTAAATGTGAGCTACTTCTATTCAGCATCAAACCCTCTATAAATGCTGTATATTGCATTTCTCTTCTTTTCCATCTCTGCAGACGGTCTGGTAGTCGTAGGTGTGCACTCGGCTAAATTCCCCAATGAGAAAATCCTACAGAACATACGCAGTGCGGTGTTGAGATATGACATCACCCATCCCGTAGTGAATGACAGCGATGCTCGTCTATGGCAGGAGCTGGAGGTGTCCTGCTGGCCCACACTGGTTCTGCTGGGACCCAGGGGAAACCTGCTTTTCTCACTGGTGGGTGAGGGTCATCGAGAACGGCTCTTCCTTTTCACTGCTGCTGCCCTCAAGCACTACAGAGAACGAGGGCTGCTCAAGGACCACGGTGTGGGAATCAGACTTTATAGAGACTCCCTACCTCCCTCCATCCTCTCTTTCCCTGGGAAAATAGCCATGGACCCCAGTAGCAAGCGGTTGGCTATTGCCGACACGGGACACCACAGGGTTTTGGTGGTCTCCAATACCGGGCAGGTGCTGCACTCTGTAGGGGGTAAGACCGGGTAATACACACTTTTTGAGCAGAGTTACCAAATTCAGCAAGGATGCATTCATTTGATCAAAAAGTGACTAAAAACTTTTACATTGTTGCACACAAATTCTTTTGATTTCTGAAGGATCATGAAGAGAAGTCTCTAAGAGAAGACGCAGCTTTGCTATCACAGGAATAAATTACATTTTCAAAAACATGAAAAGTGTATAATATATGAATACATTACATACATTAATAAATACATAGTGTCTTTAGATTATAAAAATAGTATTTTGATTTAGTAGCAGTAATGTAATTAGTGGGCTTACATTTTACGTGATTTTATTTCTTAGGGTGCTTTCACACCTGGATCGATTGGAGACGTTGTTCCGAAACAAAGGGGCGTTTCCCTTTTGGCCCGGTTCGTTTGGTCATTGTGAACACAACAATCGCACTCTGAATCGGAACAAAACAACCGAGGTGGAGAGGTGGTCTCGGCTCGATTCCATACGAACCCTGGAGCGGTTCGTTTGTAGTGAGAAAACAACCGACCCACGAACCGGAACAAATCAATATGTAGCCTGGCAACAGACGCCAATATCAGCGTATTTTGCTGATTTGTTGCGGGGGGAGACGCGTGCGTATTAATGCGTAGGCTATCTAGCACACACACGCAAGGTCTCTCGCGCTCTCCTTCTCTTTGTCGTGCGCGCGTGTAATTCCTAGCAGCTACACACACACGCATGGTCTCTCGCTCTCTCTCTCTCCCTCTCGGACGTCTGGTCACCCTATGTGTGTAGTGTCCAACATCCGGGAGATGTGTTCTTCCGACCAAATATCTGAGGCATTTCGCACCAATTCAACCCGCGATTCATTTAGTGTTAGGCTACTGTTGTCATGGCGATGTCCCTCAATGAAACGTGTGACCTGCACGCATGAGGTAGTGACGTAATGGCGTAAGGAAAGCCCTGGAAGGGTGCGCGATTTGGAACGCTTTACAACTGTGGTGTGAACAGAGTGACATATTAAATTGATTCGGAACAAAGTATTCTGTTTCGGATCTGTTCCGGAACAAAACAAATCGATCCAGGTGTGAAAGCACCCTTAATTAATAAACAAAGTCCCATGCATAATCTTTTTAATGATACATATTAAAGCAAAAATTTGAATGTCTTTGCTGTAAAAAGGACATTCTCTGTAGCTGTTTAGTGTAAAATAATGTGCAAATGGCATCTTGTATTAATTTAATGTGAAATGCAATTCTATTGCCGTAAATATTGGATGGTTCCATAATATATGGGGCAGTTGGTAATGGCAGCCCTATTTTTAAGTATAGAAAGGCTTCTATTTTTCTCCTTGGTGAATGTTTTGAGGCTATGTTAGTCTACTTTTAGACTGGTTTATCTTTGCCTTTTTTTAGGTCCCTCAAGTGGGAGACGAGATGGAAATTTGTCTGAGGCACAGTTCAGCTCCCCACAAGGGGTGTTCATAAAGGGAGACACGGTCTACGTGGCTGACACTGAGAACCACCTTGTTAGAAAGGTAAATCAGCAGAATCAGGTCAAGCTAGTTCTGCTGGCATCTCTAACCCAAATTCACTCTGATTGGTGCTTGGAAAAAAAGGCACCATGATAGTGCTTGTGTCACTTCACAATGGAATTTTACTTTTTTTTTCTTCTTCTCCAGATCAACCTTTCAGAAGGAAAAGTCTCGACCTTAGCCGGCATTGGCGTGCAAGGCACAGATAAAGAAGGCGGAGCACTGGGACCGCAACAGCCAATCAGCTCTCCCTGGGATGTTACCCTTGGCAACACAGGTACTTTTACTGGTCATCCTCTTCCAATATACTCTGCTCCTTCCTTTAGAATAAGGGTCACTTTGTCTTCTTTTTTTTCCTACCTTGCTCATAAAATTTAATATCTTGTGAATCTGCGTTTTATTATTCTGCCGGGAGCATTTTATACATCCCTTTCACATATTCTTCTCATCTTCTCTCTATCTGTCTGGTCCATCTTGGATTCTTTAATCAGGTTGTTCTCAGAAGTCTTTGCTTTGTAGATACCACACTCGCCTTTGATTTTCACAAGTGTGTATGGTGAGGGGTGCAAAAAGATCTTTGTTCTGCTAAAATGGCCTCTTGTTGTTTGGCAGCAGCCCTGAAGTAAATTGTGTGGTCTGTCAGTTGCTAACCAGAGACACAGAGCTGAATGTTGTGGTGTTGCCTGAGTTAAACCCACAACGCCAAAGAAAAAGAAAAAGATATGATCAGAAAGCACTCATGTGGCTGTGGTTTCGATAAATGGTGCCTCTAACAAACTGTTTAGTCACAGATTGCTTCTTTTTGTTTTGCAGTAATATCTTTATGCAGAGCAGCCCTGAACAAGATGTCCCACCGGTCTAGAAAATTAAATTTTACAAGCTTCTAAAACATAACTTTACATTGAAGCCATTATTAAATCACTCTGCATTATTCAGTCATATTGTTCCATTAAAGAAATGGATATGATTAGCATTAGCTGAGCAAGAGGCGTTTAAAGTGGTCTGTGTGTGTTGTGTGCCTGATTTAGTCGGTGTGTGTTTGGAGCACATTTATTGAGTCCCCGCTGTGCATTAGGTCCGTTCCCTGAACAATCGGCTGTTTTCTTGCAGGTTCTTCTACTGAAAAAACAAGATATCGCTGTATCCTGTGCCTATCACTTTTCCTTTCTGTTTTCTTTCTTTCTTTCTTATGTCATTTAATACAGCAATCAATTTAAATGTTTGATTTAAAGTGGTCATACAATCAATTTTCCTCTTGTGAATAAAACATTCCTTCAGTCCAAAAGACCATTTAATAACTAAGCTGCAAGTGCTCCTTGTTCCAGATCGTTGACGTCAGAAAGTTGATCAAATTAATATATGGTCGCCTACATTTACACATTAGCGATGTCTATGGTCAGAAACTGGCAGGGACAAGGGTTAGGATGTATAACATTTTTCCTAAACAAACCAGAAGATGATATTACTCCGTTTGGCATAAAACTAACAAAGATAACATGACTCTCAGTGTAAAAAAAAACTAGTCCATGAAGTAAAGTGCCTAAGACAGTGCTACAGGGAGACAGGAGGAACAGCTGATCGTCCTTGCAGTGCCAAATCATGTGTAACCAATATGTCCCCTCAGGTCAGATGTGTTGACTTAGAAGAAGACTTACAGATGTTTTGGTGGAAGAGTAGGGTAACAACATGATATTGCCCCCCCCCCCTCCCTTTGTTCAGGGACTCATTATTCTATTTGTTCATCAAATGTCTATTTGTCTCAGTAGTTGAATCTTTTTTTGTTACGTACAAATATTAACATGTTAAGAAATTTGCTGGAATTAAAATCAGTTGAATGTGAGAGGATGTTTCTTTTTTGCTGAATTTTGTGTGTGTGTGTGTGTGTGTGTGTGTGTGTGTGTGTGTGTGTGTGTGTGTGTGTGTGTGTGTGTGTGTGTGTGTGTGTGTGTGTATATATATTAGTTTTGGGTTTTTTTTTTTCAAATAAATGTAGCCTTGGTGGTTAGCATTATAATATTTTTAAAGTAATTTATTTATTTCTACACACCCACACATGTATACATATATAGATTTATTTAATCATTGGAATAATAAATTATTGTAAGCTCAAGTAGAATGAGATCATACTGTAATATGTTATATTTGACACTTGTTTCCTTAACCATCTAGCTAATTAAGTTTGATTTGCATTTGCCTGTTTTACTCATTTTCCTCCTTGAAGTTCAATTGTAATGTTGAAATCCTGCAGCACGTCTTTTTCAATCTTCAGATTTGATCCACTTTGGCTCATTCTCTGTTTTTACTTTTTCTATCCATCTCTGATCCCTTTGAAAATCCAGCATGAGGAGGAGAGTTCTGGTCCCTTCCTCTCCATGTCAATCCTAATCAATTTCTCTTTCTCTCACTGTTTCTTTCCCTCTGTCTCACTCTTTCATGAATGCGTGTAGTTAGGCTCCAGCCCAGCAAAGAAATTGTCCCTGATAAGCGCAGTACCATTAGAGGTCTATTGTTAGACACAAGTACAGAGCCCTTCATTTCTGATTCCTCTAAGAGAAAATGCATTGCAATGCTCTCAAGTAATTAGTGCCCCTCCACACAATTCTTAAACTGATTTCAAATGTCAATTTATCGGTACAGGTCACTCTGTGCTTTTCTATTTCCAGTGCTCTAAATCATTTCGGTACTTTGTCTTTTTCCACTTTTTGTTCCATGAATAAGATACAAAAATAGGGTCACATTTTTTTGTTTTTCGCACAAAGGGTCAGTAAAATGAGGCACACATGTTGGACAGAATGTCACCTTATTTGTATAATTACTTGTTTTTTATAATTATTAATTCATTTATTAATGCATGCATTTATAAGATCTAATAAAGTGATCGTCATGTAGCCCAAAAGGATCAAATGTGAATACGAAGTTTGTGCGTGTTTGAGATTGAGATCTTGTTTACCCTTGTTTCATACACACTTGACTAAGAATTTGTTCTTTTATGTTTAGCAAGATAATCAACATCAATATATTGTAGAAAACGTAAGATGTTTACTCTTTGATACCGTGTGTTTGTGTTTGTGCAGGTGGTGATATATTGTGGATAGCCATGGCAGGAACGCATCAGATCTGGGCTCTCTTCCTTGAGGATGGGAAGCTTCCCAAAGGGAGGTGAGCTCTTCTCCCTGTGTACTCCTCATGTCAGTTCTGTACAGACAAGGCAACATTCATGTTAAGAGGCCACGGGACAGCCCAAGTGATGTCATTTTCTGGGCAGCCACACAGTTCTCTGTTGGCGGAAATCGTTCTGATCGCCCTGATACAAAGTGAACCCTTAACTTTGTGTGCTGTTCGCTAGTGTAACGTTTCTCTTGATGTTTTTAGAGTCGTTGTGAGAACTGATAACAGCTTTAATATCTCAGATAAAGAACATGTGTGTGAGGAAACTACTTTATTAAATATAATGATTTTGTTGAAGACTTTTTGGCAACATTTGTTTTTGCTCTTACATGCTATTAACTCCTAATTGTGGATATTTTGTCCATTTTATCACAATTCCAGCTTTTCTTTTAGAGTCAGCCGAATTAAGAGCTAAGTAACTGTTACATATAATCAGTCTAATCAGACTTATCCATCTTTATCTAATGGCTTTTCCAGCGACAGCAAAAAAGGAACATGTGTGTGCTTTGCGGGCAGTGGGAATGAGGAGAACAGAAATAACTCATACCTCATAAAGCGGGACTGGCCCAGCCGTCAGGCCTGGCTCTTGCCCCAACAGAGCCCTGGGAGTGTCTCTTCATCGCAGACAGTGAGAGCAGCACCATTCGTAGCCTTTCCCTGAAGGACGGAGCAGTCAAACATGTGGTGGGGGGAGAGAGAGACCCTATGGTAAGCCCTACCTGCCATGTTTCCAGGTCAACTCTCTTACATGTTAAAGTGTTTCTCATCCTTTTATGTTTTAAATTTTCCTGTAAAAAAAACGTATTCATGCCTTTAAATAGCTTGAATGTAACTACACCCTTGCCTCATTTAGCATACACGCTTCTATGAATATGCAAATTAGCCTCACCTCCACCCACTTACACCTGCTCAGAGATCCAATCGTTGGCGATCACACGTGATTGGTTACAAGGTAGTTCGTGATGTCACAAACACCAGTGATTTTAAACTGCGCCTTTGGTTCACTGCAGCTTTAAAGATAAAATACTCAGAAATAGCATTGACTTATGAATTTGCTCATGGTTTGTCTTAAAGCATATTCAAAACACCACATAGACATATAAACAACATTAAAAACTTGATATTCACCACAGGGGGACTTTAATATATTCAAGTGATTTTAATTTATGCTAAATTACATCTTGTATATCAATGTTATTGTAGTATTGTTTATAAAGTATTATAGTGTTAATTAATCATTTAACTTTTATTTTTATATTTTCGGTTTTTGTTTTAATTTTAGTTTAAGTTTCAATAATTTTGTTATATACTTTATCAATTTTATTATTTAATATATTTAGTTTAGTAAAGGTTTTCATCTAATATTTACATTTTATTTTATTTAAGGTTTATTTCAATTAACAACAACTATTTTTAATCATTTTATTTTAAGATAGATATAATCTACCATTTATCATTTTCAGTAATATTTATAAAGTCACATTTAACCCATGGTAATACTAAAAAAAAGCAAAAAGCTCATAATAGAACAAGTAGAACTTGTACACATTTTGGTTGTTATTTTAAACAGGTTGTTTACTTGTAGCGTTAAGCTTATAAACCTTTTGTTTGTTTGTTTGTTTTAAATCTCTTATCTATTTACAAGTTAGAACTTCTTCATACATTATTTTTGTTTTGTGGAACATTGCAAAAGCTGCCGGGTTAATGCAATGACTTCTAAAACAATCAGTTACAAAGAAGTTTAAAGGTGTTGCACTTCTGTTTTTTGGGAGGTCTCTGCTCTTAGGTCAAGCTGACCTTTATTTCTTCTGATCAGTATCAGATCATTTCTCAACCCTTCTGAGCAATTTGTCTTCTCTGCACGTGCTTTATAAGGGAAGGAGTGTGTTTTTATCCAGTTCACTTTAGGAAAATCACACCACATGGAGAGAGTTAAATTATTATGGGGTCATAAATTATCACAGTTGATTGCAAGTCACATTTGCATACATAAAGGAGTTTTTTTAACAAGTTTGTTTGGCACTGCAAGATCCCAACACTTGCTGTAATGCAGGGAGACGTTTAATAAATAAAGTCCTGGAGCAATTTTTATCACTTAATGAACCTAGGCTATTTGAATGAGAAACTATTTTCCTCCATTTCTTGGAATAGTCGAGACATTTTTCAGATCTGCTAGATTTCCTTTGAGTCTGTCAGAGAATGAGAACGGATTGGGTTTCGCCATATTTGGTCACTTGATTAATGAGGTTTTTTTTCCTCCTTGTGATGTTAAGTGACTTGTTTTGTATGATTGAGTAAATATACAGAAAAGGATCATTTATACGTTCTCACAACTTCTGCACCAAAGCATAAATTTGTTCTCATGGGTAAGCAGTCAAGAATCACGCATAGCCTTTTTAAGACTGTGTTTTCTTTATGTTGAGCAGAACTTGTTTGCATTTGGGGACGTTGATGGGAAGGGCATAGATGCAAAACTGCAGCATCCATTAGGAGTGTCCTGGAATGAGGACAGCAGCCTCCTCTATGTCGCAGATTCTTACAATCACAAGGTCAGTCTTTCTGCACCGGACACACAAACTGTAGTGTAGTGGCCCCAATATATTTAAACGGCACTTAAGCAGCATTTTAAAAATGAATGTTATTGGATTAAATAAAATATAAAACTAAGTGTCATTGGTTTTAATGAAAGACAGCTTCAACTTTTTAAACAAAACATTTGACAAAAAGGGAATTATTTTGTGTGCATCATCCTTGTTTTATTTTATTTCCACATTTTATTTGGGAATCACGGCACTCTTTAAAAAACAGTTAAGCAACTTGCAGAACATGTTGTACAATACATATTGTCATAAAATGTTGCAAGTTTTTAAATGGGCAAACACCTAGTTAAACAACCAATGGTCAAAGAGCTTCTCTGTTGCAGATCAAAGTAGTGGATCCGAAGACTAAGCAGTGCACATTGCTGGCAGGCACAGGGGATGCTGGGAACCGGATTGGCCCAGGCTTTCTGGAGTCCAGCTTCAATGAACCCGGAGGCCTATGTGTGGGTGAGGGAGGAAAGCTACTGTATGTGGCAGACACCAACAACCATCACATCAAAGTCCTTGACCTGGAGACCAAAACGGTCTCTTTGGTGAGTTACCATATGTGGATTGTCATTTGACAGTTGTCTTTCTTAATAATTGTCTCATTGTTTTCTCTATCTTTTTGCACCAGTTTCCCATCGTAGGGAAACCAGAGGTTGATGCTATCCTCACAACTGCTACCAGCAACACGCCTGCTGTCAAAAAGCTTCCCAAGCTTCCCAAATCAGCCCCAGTTTTTACCATGCCATCAATCACAGTTTCTGCCGGGCAGTCAGTCACTCTTTTGCTGAAATTGGCGCTACCGACTGGGACTAAGCTGACCGAAGAAGCCCCTAGTTTCTGGAGCCTTTCTGCAGAAGGTACTAAATAGGGCTGCATGATATTGTAAAAAAAATATATTTAGTTTTTCTGCGATATGAAAAAATACAGGAAGTTTCACCAGGTGACTTAAATAGCTGTTTGGAAAGAATGAATCATCCTTGAATGATTGGGGTGACCAAATTTGACCCCCAAAAAGGAGATGATTTTTTTAAGTGAAGTAACCTTTTTGGGCTGGAAACAATTTGTGTGTTCATTCATACTTGGGTTTACTATTTACAAGAATCAACTCAAACCATAGAGTTAAAGGGGTGGTATAATGCCCTTTTCACAAGATGTAAAATAAATCTACGATGTCCCCAGAGTGTGTATGTGAAGTTTTAGCTCAAAATACCTCATAGATATGTTTATTTAGTATGTTAGAATTGTCACATTTTGAGGGTGAGCAAACGTACCATTTTTGTGTCCGTCCCTTTAAATGCAAATGGATTGCACAGAGGGCGGAGCTTTAAGAGCTTGTGTGTTGCCAACTTAGCGTCTTTGTCGCTATTTTTAGCGACCTTTCAGACCCCTTTAGTGACATTTTTCAAAAAAGCGACTAGCGACAAATCTAGCGACTTTTTAGACAAACCTCAATAACCTCCAGATGTTGCTTGCCAGTACTGTCCTGCGAGCGCGAGGTCTTGCTTTCTCCCTGCCGTCCCTCTCTCTAGTTGCGTCTACCTTGTTCAGTGATTGGCTGAGAGGAGCAGCAGCACATTCATCTTTTGAGCGCACAGCAGTTTTTGTGTTTTTCCATCTGCTTCTCTTTTGTTTTATATTTAAATAAAAAAAATTGACCATTTTAATTACCTTTCTTTTCTTGTGCTTGTAATACTCACTATCACAGAGCTTTCATCCAGTTCCCGAACTCTATTCAGATAATTTTACACAGAATTTTTTTTTGTCATTCACTATATCAGCTACTTGTTCTATTGTCTGACAAAAATAATATAGGAAATGAGAACAGCTTTATTGGACATTTGGACATATCGAACGCAAGTACAACGCGATGATGTCATGAATATGCTAATTGCGTATGACGTCATCTAGCGACTTTTATGGATGGCGTTAGCTACTTTCCTTTGAAAATAGTTGGCAACAGTGGCAGCTCCGATTACCTCACACAGACACGCATTGAAAATTTTAAAAAACTTTTAGCCTTTTATGTTCAAACCGAAGTCAATCAAAGATGGAGAGACTCAAGAAGAAGTGACAACATGTAGACAACATTTTTGAATGATTAGTTGAGGAATTTATGTAGCTGATGTGGAGTTAACTATCTTCTAGTCATTGATTAGCATATTCTGTCTTGATAATCTATAAATCTTGTTCCCAAATCGCGGCGGTTGGGTTTATGTAAATATTAGGGTTTGTGATGTCACTATCCCGGGAGGAATCTCGTGTAGTCGCTACCAGCCGTTTGTTGTAGTCCTTAAAAAAGCAATTTCTTTTAAAGAAAATATCTCCCTTTGCTTTAAACTTTGACCATCGTAATTTGCAGATGTTGTTTATGCTCAAACAGCATAAACATAAAAAGTTAGAAAAGTGAAATAAAAAAAATAGGTGACATCCAATTCAATGTAACTAAAAATGTAATTTATTATTATGATTTTATTGTGACTGAATATATTTAAATAATAATAATATTGTACTGTAAAAAAATAGTAATACAGTTTTACTGTAAAATTACAATAATAATATTTACATCTTAATTTTCAAATAGTTTACCATTAAGCTTTTATTTTAACTGGTTGCCTGCAAATAAACAGGTACACGCCCCCTTACACGACCCTATTTTTAACTAAAAATGATTCAAATAAAATATGCGTTTTGGCCGATCATTTACACGACAATGGAGTTTTGGGGGCCTAAAAAGACAAACTGTTGAGAACAGGTTTCAAAGTGTATGTTTTTCAAAACGGAAACGTCATGCGCATGCATATTGTGTGTTTAGTCTACAGGTGTGTATTGTTTCTTTACAAAGTGACATTGCCAACTACTAGTCTGACAGCATAATACAGCATTTTTAACCGTTTTGCAGATCCATGTGAATGGGGATCATTTTGACAGCGTTGTCGTCTGTACAAAGGAAAAACTTTTCCGTTTTTAGTAAATCGCTGACATGTAAACGTACCCTCAGAGTAAAAGCACTGAATGTTCATTTGCTTGTGTGTAGCTCACAGTGTCTCAGAACAGCTTGAGTCACAGTAAATGAACCAAGCCGAGACTTAATCATAAACTACACGTGTTAAAATAACATGCTTCATTTTGAATCCGGTAGCACATGTATTTACTGAATTAAATCGCAGCCCATATCCCAATATCGATTTTTTTTTTCGGTACATCGTGTAGCTCTAGTACAAAATCAAATTTATCGAAAAAGAGCATCTTTAATAGCTATCACTTCCAATCCCTAGCCATGAATATTATGTAAAACGCATTTATTTACATGCGGTTTTCGCACCTTGTATATGATTCCTCTGGGGCATCTCCGTGGGGTGAACTGTAGTGTTTTGTTTGCTGGATTGCTGTGTTCACACATTTTCAGCAGGCTTCAGGGACCAGCTGGTCTTACTGGGAGACGATCCAAGGATAAATAAACAATTCCTCTATGCATCCCAACCCACGGTCAACCCTTCATTCTATCTTTCCCTTCCTATCTCTCTCTTTCTCTTTTTTTAGCATCATCATTTCTGCCTCACTCTCAGTCCGTCTGCTGCAACATTTGTCTTTCCTGTTGTCTTTTCTCTCAGTTCTTCTTGACAAAAACATCAATCCCTTCCGATCGCACATCTTCCACGATTGATAATCAGCTCAGTCACCAGAGACGACTTCTGCTCATCGCTCTGGTTGTTTGTCTCCGCTCTGCACCAGAACGTTTTGCCATTTAATAAACAAGCACCTAATTAGTTTACGAAAGTGGTCGTAGTTGAAGTGACAAAAGGTCCCGGGGGGCTACGCCCGCATAATTAGAACAAAGATACCCATTAGGACCCCCAAAAAAAGCCTGACTGTCTGTAGGCGTAAAATTCTCAGAAACGGGAACTAACAGTTCTGTCTGACTTTGATTGATTGACTGTAATTATGCACCACATTATCGTGAGTGCTTGTTTGTGGGTGGCTTCGCGTGTGTGTTAGTAAGCATTGTTAATTGTTTTGTGTGTTATATGTAAATACAAGTGTGAATTGAATTCTTGTTTTCTAGGAAAAATATTATCATTAATGTAAAGAAATTAACGGAACTGGGGAAAGTGCCATCAAGGGTGACAAAGAATGACTGATTAAATTGATTAAAAGAAACACATTTATAACGATGATTTGCTTTTTGAACAAAGAATCCTGAAAATAATGTATCAATGTTTCCACAAAAATATTAAGCAACATTGATAATAATGAGAAATGTCACTTGAGCACCAAATCAGAATATTAGAATGATTTCTGAAGGATCATGTGACATTGAAGACTGGAGTAATGATGCTGAAACTTCAGCATTCCCATCCCAGTAATAAATTACATTTTAAAATTATATTAAAATGGTAATAATTCACAATATTGCTGTTTTTACAGAAATTGTGATAAAATAAATGCAGCCTTGGTTGGACTTCTTTTATAAACATCAAACAATGCTACCAACCCCAAACTTTTAAATGGTAGTGCATATTTTTTATATTTTTCATAATGAACATTCAATATACAGTGTATGTCATACTTATCTGCTCCTCCAGGTGGCCGATATTACATAAACTCAGTTCCGTGGCTCACGTCCTCTCCTGTTTTAGCTCTCACTGGGGATCATTTGATTGGACACTGTCCTAATTCTATCTGGCACTTGTCTTGGTAGCCTGCCCTTGATTCAAGGCCAGTGACACACACCTGGTACACACTGCAGTGCACAACAATTAACTAAAGGCATTTCCTTTGACCACATATATGAGTTTGTATGCCCTCTGAAAGTCCCTATCAATTGTCTGAGAAATATTTCATTACTTTGGCAGTTGTATATGTGTTATTTGACACCCAAACACATGGTACATTAGGAGCCAATGCCTTTCAAACAAACATCAGCCAGAAATGTCAAACGTTAAATGTTGTTTTTCCTCGGCAGGTAATGAGTGGTTACTGGAAGGGCGAGCTGTGACGGGGAGCATCGGTGATCTCTCTGAACCCATCTCGATCATCTCATCCATCCCAGCGACCCCCGCATCCCCTGACCCAACGCTGAGACTCGACGCCTGGGTCTACTACTGCCTTTCTAAGGGCGGGGCTTGTATGATGAAGGCTTTGTCCTTTAGACAACCTCTTCTGATTGGTTCCACATCCCAGGAAGGTTCTGTTGCTGTGACGCTCGAGCATGCATTTTAAAACAGGCGTGTACACGGTTCTTTAGGCATATTTAAAGGGATAATTCAACCAAAAATGAAAATCTCATGCCATTCCAAACCTGCATGACTTCTTTTCCTTCTTCTGTGGAACACATTTTTTTTTAAATGTCTACACATTGAAAGTCAATGGGGTCCAAGGGGGTTGTTTTGGACCCCATTGACATACATATTATGGACTAAAACTGTTTTTCCACCTTCTGTTCTTCTTTGGTGTTCCACAGAACGACATGAGGGTGAGTGAATGATTTTTAGGTGAATATCCTATTAACATTCTAATCACTTCCTGTGGCTAACACATACTGTAGTAATCAGACCTCACACAGGCTTGTCATCACGCTAATGATGGATCGCAAGTGCTAATTGCAGAGTCAGGATCTGACTGTTAAATCTTGACAAATATTATACAATGTGCCTCGCTCTCATCAGCGATATATTTTGTGGTTCTGCTAGGGGTGTTTCACATGATTAAGCTTGTGTAATGCCTTTGTTTAATAGCCTGATATCATTATCAGCCATCTTCATTCACTCAGTCACATGCTCTCACTCAATAATATTCGAAATTATGCAGTGTAGTGTAAAAATGTAGCCTGTCGGCTGCTCCGACAGCCCTTCATGGTTGGTTTGGTTGATATTATTATTATTATTACTACCTTTTTTCCCACAGTTTTTTTTTTCCTTTTTTTTTAGCCATATGATAAGAAAGTCTTGTAAATGAGCAGTCAGACTTAATGCTATTTTAATTGGCATTATTTATTATTGTTTACCAGGCTTAAGTGCCTTCATGATGAGCAATACACTTTATGTGAATGAATTATGTGCGGTTACGTTAGTTTCAGTGTTCAGTCTTTTGTTAAATGGAATCATGAGGCATTTACATCTACATATTTTCTGAAATGATAGCCGCTCAGTGCTGTTAAGCATTAACAATGGAACTTCAATGTATTCATAAAGCTGGCTGATACATCATAGATCATGTGCTTGCAGATCATGCACTTGGAGAGTGAGCTTGAATCAGACCAGGTGATTCTTCTAGACTCTGTTCAGAAATGGCTACTAAAATTGTTCTTTCTGTTTTTGCTTGCTTTTCCTGTGGCAGTTCCTGCCCATAAATTTTTTAATATAAACAAAATGCATCTTTCTCCTTTCTGATGGCAGCTCTTTTATACAACCTCCAAATTCTGCACTTTAATGGATTAATTGGATGCTGTGGTCTAATAAAGTTTATTTTCCCAGCATTTTGTGTCAGCTTTTTTTTATCCTCTTCACTACACGCAAGGACTTTTCTACTTGTCATCGTTAATTCATTTGTTCGGTATATATTTAACAATTAATAGAAAATTAATCTCAAAATTTTGAAAATGTAAAAGTAACTAAATTAATTAAATGCTGTAAAACTATATTTTTGGTTCATAATACACTGCTGTTCACAAGTTTGGGGTTGGGTAATGTGTTTTAACATTATAGAGAGTAACCTCTTTTTTTATTTTAATATGTATATTTAAATATACATTTTTCTTGTGATGGCAAAGCTGAATTTTCAGGATCATTACTCCAGTGTTCAGTGTCACATGATCCTTCAGAAATCATTCTAATGATTATTTGATGCTCAAAAAAACATTTTTTATTATTTTATTATTTATTTATTATTTTATAAAACTTTTTTTTCATTGTTGTTTTTTTTTTTTCCAAACCATGTACCATTTTTCCAGGATTCTTTGATTAATAGAAAGTTCAAAAGGACATTATTTATTATATATGATAATATAATTAATATATAATTGTATTTTTTAAAATACTCAATCATGATTTCATGAGTTCACTCACACAGTTATTTGTCACAAGCATAACAAATTAAGAAAAAAAAAGCTTTTTTTGTTTTATGTTGATTGTTTTTGTATCCAAAACAATTATTACCTTTTCATCAACTTATTGAACCCCCTCAGTTCCTTCACAACCCCCAGTTTGGGAAACCCCGATGTAATGTAATGTTTGATGTACTTCACGTTGTTGATGACAAATTTTCACAAAAAAATTCTCTTAACATTTTTATATCAATAGTCAAATATTATCCTATTCAAATCTTATGTGATAAACTAGGTAAGGCTAAAAGTGAGGTTACTAACTACAGTTTTCAACATGTAATTTTATATTCGGTGATTACAATTTGTACCCAGTACTTTGTGTACTTAATACATTAGCCTTAAAGTGTTAACCCATTCAGACCCTGCGTCCATTACAATGGACATCACATGTCAGCCCCATTTTTTTTTTACTTCTGGAGCATTTCACCTAGTTTAAAGCCTGCAGTCCATGAGATTGGACGTTTGTCATCCAATCAAATGGCAGTAAAGCTCTGCATGTAGTAATTTAAAAAAAAACACTACATTGAAGAGAAGCATGGCAGCACTTCACTCCAAACATAGAAGCAAGCAACATTTTCTATGGTTTTATTTTATAAATGTTTATATGTTTTCCAGTATTTTATGGTTTGTATGTAAAGCAGAAGGATTGAACTTAATAATTAAAGTTAAAAATCGATTGTAGAATTGCAAGTTTTAAATCAGGATTTTTTCAAATGTGGCTGTCCATTAGAATGGACAGTGGGTTCAAACGCCTGTTACTGAAATCACATGTCCAGTAATGCTGATTGAAATTACTTGTATAAAAAAATCCATATCACAGTACGATACATTTTTGAAACTTTTTCATGCAGAATATACAAGTGCTTAAACATATAGCTGATGGAAAATCTCAAATGTTGACTTTATGTGGAGTGATAAGGATGCTGGAGAGATGTAAGAGAAATATCCATATTTAAAACTTTATAAAGTAAAATAACTAGCTTCCGGCCAAACGAACATACGGACTTGACTTGGCCAATCTAAAGCGCAACTTGAATACGAATATTTTTCTTACACAAATGCATCGCTTCACTTCAGAAGGCCATTATTAACCCCCAGAGCCATGTGGATCACTTTTATCATGGATGGATACACTTTATGGACTTTCAAAACAGAAACATCCATTCACTGCCATTATAAAGCTTGGAAGAGCCATGACCAGGGGCGGACTGGCAATCGGGAGAGTCGGGACTTTTCCCGATTGGCCGGTATTATTTTCGAGCTTGTGAGGGCCGGTCTGATAGTTACTGTATACTGCAAGTTCTTAGCAACAAACAATCCGGCAGCCACTGCTAGTCAAACTGTGTAGCGTTTCTGCTCAATCCGTAAATAAATGCATCAATCCGCATATTATGTTCTTTAGTTCTTCAATGATCTGGTGGTAGGTTTTGACAAGCGTGTCAGAGGTTACAGTTGACAGAAGCCATTGATTTCCATAGTATATATTTTCCTTCTATGTATTCCCTAATAACTACAATACATATTATATTATTATAATATAATATTATAATTATAAGTAATTATTTTGAAAATTATAATAATATTTAGCAGTAATGTATCAATTTAGATATTACAGTACAATACCGTATAATTAATTACCGTATAATTAATTACACCAGAAGCCGACCAAATTACGAAATACGGTAAAAATACAGTAAAGTAATATTTGGTAGTTTACAATACTGATCTTGTACTGTTCACTGTAGTGAATTACAGTACAGTTACTGGAAATCGAATTACAGTAACTTGCTGGCAACCGTGCAGCAGTAATGTACTGTAAAAACAGAAGAAAATCGTTAACAGAGAAATTGTTTCAAAGATGCACACAGGAAATGACTCTAACGTGAATGCATTGATTGATTCCTTGGTTTATTTTGTCATGAATAAACAAATGTGCGATCTATAAAGCAAAAACCTTGCAAATAAAGTTGAAATGTTATAATGTTCAAGTTTTTTATCTAAAAGAAAGAAAGATGCACACAGAAAATTACTCTAATTTGACCATATTGATTGATTCTAAGATATTTAGTTTGTTACAAACTATGTGTAATCTGTAAAACAAAAACCTCAAAATTAAGGATGAAATGGTACCCTGTTGAAAAGTTTTTGACCTTGAGAAAAAGCTTAAAGTATAGACCAACAATTGTTATGTTTATTATTTTATTTCATGTTGGTACATTTTTGTGAATTACACCTGTTTTGACCTGATGTCCATTGAAATGGACAAAAAAAATTACAATTAAAGCCAAACAATTTTTTTCTTTTTTTTATTTAGTCTCATTTATAGAAGCCTCATGAGCTGGGAAATGTACTGTTATATTTTTCAGACACTTGAAACATAATTCAGGTCTGAAGGGGTTAATATTTCAGTAATGGTCCACACGCATACACCCAGAGCCGGACAGTAACGGAGTACATTTACTTGAGTACAGTACTTAAGTACAATTTTGAGGGATCTGTACTTTACTCGAGTATCATTTTTGGGGAGTACTCATGACTTTACTCAAGTACATTTGAGAGGCAAATATTGTACTCTTTACTCCAATACATTTCTATCTATAACCGTGAGTACCGTGAGTAAAAAAAAAAAGGAAAAAAGAAAAATCTCGGACACCCTCAATTTGAAGTTTCCCTCTCAAACGTGATTGGATTGTGCAGGCGTCACTGATCGGGACAGCCTATAAGCAATCACCTTCAGCTTTCCGCCAAAACTCAACTCCATGGTCAGATTTAGATAAGAGACGAAACCATGGATGAAACAATGGATGAAGACGCAGCAGGTCCATCCCGGGAGCGATATTTTTTTCCCCAGGATGTTAGGGGAAGACTCATGAATATTCATTAGGGAACTCATCCCTGATTGGTCTGATGACCTACCCCTAACCCCGCCCCTAAACCTACCCGTCACTGGGATTACGACCAATCAGGGATGAGTTCCCTAATGAATATTCATGAGGCTTCCCATACCATCCTGGGGAAAAAAATATCTTATCCCGGGAATGTGCCGACCCGTGGCCCCGCCTCGCCAGACTATTTCAATTTTCTGCAATGTTAAATAAAGCAACATGGTAAAAATATGAAAATGACTTGATTTTACTTTCAATTCCTTTTACATTCTCCAAGGTATTAATATTATCATTTTTCATAACTCCATGTAGGCCATTTCTGTACATAAATGTAAGCACTGTGGCAGTAGTATAATGCAATATTTAGAAAATTTACTCTTGTACTCTTGATACTCAAGTACTTTTAAAACCAAGTACTTCAGTACTTTTACTTAAGTAGACATCTGACTGTAGTACTTTCACTTGTACTTGAGTAAAATTTAGCAAGGGGTATCTGTACTTTTACTCAATTAATGAAACTGTGTACTCTGTCCGCCTCTGCATACACCTGATAACCATGTGCTCCATTCACTGGAGTGTTTGTGCTGTCTGTAACCGATATTGCCACCATGCTCCATTTCCTTGGCTTAATGTTCTCAGCAATTACAAATAAAGCTGAGCTGTGAAAATATATGCTTTGTGCTGTTGAATGTGATCCTCGTAATCTCTCAGCAAACACTGAACCCTATCAAAATGTTCATTTCCACTCACAGGAATCCCCCAGAGAAGCTGCAGCGCCCATTACGACTCAACAGGCTAATATTTAACCAGAAAACACATTACGAATCAGAGTCCATGCGCAGGATTAACAGAAGCGTAAATAAGAAATAGAACATTAGAATTGAACAGGCAGTCAATCAGACAGCTGCTTTTTGACACATCTGCCTGTATCACAACAGCTCCCAGCAGCAGTCAAAGACCATTTGCACACTTGAGATGATTACACACATGCAAATATCAATAAGAATTTATGTTTTTTAAAGACATTCTTCACAAAGTTTTTGGGAGGGGAAAAAAAGCAGCGTTCTCATTGCCAACAGCACTGAAATAATCTGGAGAATGCCATGGGTGATTGAGAGAAGCAACAACAACATTAACCTCAGTGTTTAGATCTGGTGATACTGTGAGTGTTGGTTGACAGAAACGTCAGTCTGTTAAACGCCCATATAAGTCTTTCAGGTCCAGTTATGATTTCATGACAGGACTATTAACCCTGGTTGACTTGCTTCTGTCATTTTTACGTTTGAAAGCACACACCAAATGGGGTTAGCTCATGTAAAATCTTAGGCCTACACATTTTCTTTTTCCGTTGGCAACACAATCCAGAAGCGCTGCACTGTTTACAACATGAACAGAGTTGGAGACTGACACAGAAGAGAAGAAATCTTTTTGGTTTTTTGCAGACAACAAATATTCTCGTCGCTTCATAACACTCGCACACACACACACACAAAGTAGAGCGGGTAAGTAGTCTGCTGTCCATAGTTGAGACCGCGGTTTTATCCTCAGTGCAGGTGATAAATAGGAGGGATGCTGGGAAATGTGGATTTTGAATATGACTGGACTGTTGAAGATGGAGAGCGTACGTGGTAAGGTACATAGTCCAGTTCATAGTAAAAGTGAATAGTGTGTGTAGTAGGCCTACACTGTAAACCAATCTCAATGTATTTTCTTTCTTTTTGGAGTTTTACTTGCTCTCAAAAGTTTAGATAACTTGGCCTTGTCCACACTAATACGTTTTGATTAATGAAAACAAAGCTTTTTGAAAAAGCTCTCCAAAGTGAATAAATTTGAAAACGCTGTTTTCGTGTTGTGGACTGTCAAAACGGAGGTATTTGAAACGATGAACGATGTTCAGTCATGCTTACCAATAGATATCCTATTCATGTTTATATTGGTATTGTTATGTGCCATTCACTTTCACAGTTGCGAAAATGTTACTTTGCACACTCTTCATCTCACAGTCCTGCAAAGATGACAGATAATTTACTAACATTTTCTGTCCTGAAGCAGAGATCGCCGTTTTAGAACAAACATATACTATAAATGTATCCTGCCAGAAGAATTGCGCGATAACTTTATTATTTATTTTTCCATCTCAGTGAGCTTTTGTACATGCGCAGTAAGGTGAATTTAGCGTTTTCCGACTAGTGTGGATGAGAAACTTTTGGAAAATGCCTGAAAACGCTGGATAGAGAGCGTTTTTTAAACGAAAACATGTTTTCAAAATGTATCTGGATTAATGTATTAATTGCCTTTGTCAAATTTAAATAGGTTGGATAAACAGTAAATTGTGTTTAGTTTACTAAAATCAATTAAAAAATGACACACTTTCTTCAGTGCATGTCATTTGGGAGACAACTACAGATTTACATTGACGGAGGGCCGACACATAGCAACCACATAGTAATGTGCTACAAATCACCTTTAAATTACACCATAATCACGAAGACACCCTTAGGTCCGCTTGGGAAAGCACCACTCTAGTGTTTAATGTAGTGTAGAGTTCCCATTAACCATGAAATAAGTGTCAGTATTAATCTATATGAGGAGTTGCTAAATGACATTGAAGAGCGTGTCAATGCGCTGACTGAAGCATATATGTGTCATGCTTAAAGGGATAGTTCACCCAAAAATTAAAAATTCTGTCAGCATTTACTCACCCTCATGTCATTCCAAACTGCAATGACTTTCTTTTCCCCTTGGAACACAAAATAATATCTTTTAAAGAATGTTTTTATTTATACAATGACACTTAATGGGGTCCAAAATACTGAACCTTTCATTATATTTATATGGACATCTTTCAAATGTCTTATGCTCTCACATTAAGGTTAGTTGAACTACCTTATCATGAAAATTCCACCAGATGTTGAGTTAACTGCAATCTAAATGCATCTCCAATGAAGCGGTGGGAAAATAGCCAAAAGTTAATGGAGCTGTCTCTCTAGGGGAAATCGCTACACTTTTGCTCTAACCATTGAATAACGCACCTCGTAGTGAACACATTGAACTTTCAGCTGCAGTCATGTTTATGTTTGCATACATGAAGCTCATAGAATGAACAACATGTTTTCTGAGGTTAACAGCCTGAGATCAGAGTGTGCTGTTTGTCAGATTATGACCCTTTGAACCTTCCATCCATTAGGAAGAGGGGAAGACAGATGCTGTTTTTGATCTGTGATATTTGCCAAGAGTGTAAACGTATGGAAAGCATGAAACATGGAGTGTGAAGCATATGCACTGACAGACTGATGTGGAGTAAAATCAAACAGGCTCCCTCAAGGGTTTATTCATGTCTGAAACCAGTAGGCTATAAAAGACGCAACATCCATAATACAAGATTTAAAGAGTTAATTTTGTCATCATTTACTCACTCTCATGTCATTCCAAACCCGTAAGACTTTCGTTCATCTTTGAAAAATAAACAAAGATACTTTTAATGAGATCTGGGAGATTTCTTTTCCTCCATGCAACTTCAGAAAGTTCATAAAGATCATAAAACTGGTTTAGTCTGAATTTTCTGAAGAGACACGATCGCTTTATACACTGAACAGATTTAATTTAATTTAATTTTTGGGTGAACTAACCTTGTAGCCTTGTAAACATTATATTATTTTTTGTTTCTTTTTTAAAGCCACAACAGATTTATTTCTGAAGGTCAGAAGATGAAAGTCTATTTTTTTGGTTCAGGTGTTTGGTATTTTCTATCCAATTAATATTCTGAAGACATTCGCCATGACTCAAAAACCGTGCTCTGTGAATTTTAATAAAACGGCATGAAACTAAAGATGATTGGACTGCTGTGAATAGAAAGTTACCTGGGTTTCGCTTACATAAAGTCACAGTACTTTACATAAGACTGTGTGGATTTAATCCTTTCATTTTGAAAATACTGAGAAGAATGTTAATTTTCCATGCTGTATTAGCACTGGGCTTCCATGGGCTGATTTAAATTCAGAATATCTTTTATTAGCTGCACTGTGGTTATGGATTAAGATTTGTTCTGTCATGCAGAAAGTCATTACAAGGACTAAATTGGCATAGATTTGCTCTATAGTGTGCTAGAGTATGACTACAGTATATAGGAGGAAGATTCTTAAAGAGCATTCTTGTTAAGTCCAAACCTCTTCGATTGTACGTTAAACTATAAGTTTTTGCTTTGAATCAGTCTGACAAATTATACCAACGTATCTTTCATCAAATGAACTCAGAATCAACATACTGTGACTCACTTACTGAACCGCAAGTTCCAAGTCAAAGCATCATTTCAATATAGCCATTTTTATTTCATGTCTTTGTACATTGTTATACTATTTTTTTAATTTTACCAAAAGCCTTATGAAATTGAAAAGTATGACATTTTAATGTAGCTAATAATATAATAAGGAAAATGTTAAGCAGAAAAAAACGGTAAAACTGTATAGGTCCCATTAGTTAGCGTAACAACATTGAACAATGCATGCTAGGATTGATTCATCTTTAATTAAAGGGATAGTTCATCCAAAAATGAAAATTAAGTCATTAATTACTCACCCTCATGCTGTACCAACCCCGTAAGACCTTCGTTCATCTTCGGAACACAAATGAAGATATTTTTGATTAAATCTGAGAGGTGGATCACTCCTCCATAGGTTTCCTAAGGGATTGAAACTTGACAGCCCAGAAAGTCATTGAACAGGGCAACCTGTTTTCCCATATTTCTCTCTGAAAAGTAACATTTTATTCTTTAAGATAAACCCCTTGAGATGCATCATCTCGTTTTCAAGGTGGTCCTAAACGTTTTTCGTGGGATTATACCTCTGGGTCCTAGGATGAAAAGATTTGGGAACACCAGGCTTAGGATAATTAAGCCCTATTCCTCTTTTATTGCTCAGACTGTTCATATGACTGTTCAACTTCTAATTTTATCATCTATTGTTTTGCAGTCATCACCGTTAAACTGCATTACCCACAATTCTAATACCTGCTCCAATGCCTGCTCCAATGCCTGCTTCAATGCCTGCTCCAATGCCTGCATGAATGTCTCAGTTTGATGAGACGTTACGTATATTGCATAACATAATAGACATTATTACCTCTTCATCCCGTACCAGCACATGTAGCCATTCAACTTGAGTAGACTTGCTTTTGCTTGCTTAGAAAGATTGAGATCATTTCGTTCACAAAAGTCCCAGGACTTTATCTGTTAGATCAAACAATGACAAAAGGGTTGAAAGTGTGGAGGACGTTATTACACGTTAGCGAAGGTAATATCAAATATCTATATATTTTAATACCTGTTGGCTTTTTCTAAAGAAAAAAAAAGAAAAAGTCAGTGTTGTTCTACAATGCTGGAATGTAGATGAGAACGAGAGAGAAATTGTGTTGCGGCAGCATTAGTCTAATGTGCCTGTCTGTGTCCCAGCTATAAGGAGGTGCAATTATGATCTTATCTACAGTAACAGCTTCCTACTGCTAGACAAACATCTCTCGCCATGGCTGATTCATTTTCATAAGGAAAGCAAGGTTGGCTCTTTTTATAGCTTGGCTGGTGGTGATTTGTCAAGGAAAGTGCTGCGGCACATGGAACAACTGAATTGAGCATTGTGAAGTTTGCAAACATGCACCAAATCTGTCCAGGGGCCCTGTAATTGCCTAGTGCTGTGTGGTAGTGTTGTTACATATTTTCCAGATGGCAGCAGCAGTACAATGTCCGCACTTGGGTGAGACCAAGGAGTTCTTAATATGCCGCGCTTTGAGGGACTTGCAATTTAGAGACGCGGCGCCATTGGCTGTGTCGCTTGTGACGTGACCGTTGTATTTGTAGCTCTGCCTGTTCTTTGAGCGAGCGCGTTCGCGTGTGCGCGCTGGGCTGGAGACCAGAGCGCGGATGGAAGCGCTCCACACAGGACCTGAAGTTCTGAATGAACGCGCTTCATTTCTCCACACCATGGGAGACGGTTTACCGTCTGTAAACTACAGCAATGACTCTAAACGCGACACGGATAACCTATCAGAACAGTGGCTCGTGGGCATGGGAATCATCATGGGTCTGATAGTATTTGTCATTGTAGTTGGGAATATACTGGTTATAGTCGCCATAGCCCGGAATCAGAGGCTTCAGACGCTCACCAATGTTTTCATAGTGTCTCTGGCGTGCGCAGACCTTATCATGGGGTTACTGGTGGTGCCATTTGGCGCAGCCTTGGAGGTCAGAGGATCCTGGATGTATGGATCGTTCTTCTGTGAATTCTGGATATCTCTTGATGTACTTTGCGTCACGGCGAGCATCGAGACCCTGTGCGTAATTGCAATAGACAGGTATATCGCCATCATCTCTCCATTTCGCTATCAAAGCCTTTTAACAAAAGCACGAGCCAAGGTGGTGGTGTGTGGAGTGTGGGCTATATCAGCTCTTGTGTCATTCCCACCCATCCTAATGCAATGGTCCCGGGACACCGTGGATACATCGTGCTATGACGATCCCGAGTGCTGTGACTTTATCACCAACCGCGAATATGCCATCTCCTCCTCCATTATATCGTTTTACATCCCTTTAATAGTCATGATATTCGTCTATGCCAGAGTGTACAGAGAAGCCAAACAACAACTGAACAAAATTAACAAATGTGAGGGAAGATTCTACAACAATGGTACTAATTGCAAACCTAACCGAAAACGAACCACAAAGATCCTGGCTTTAAAAGAGCAGAAGGCGCTGAAAACGTTGGGAATAATCATGGGGACATTCACTCTCTGCTGGCTGCCGTTCTTCATCGTTAACGTGATGCGGGTGTTTAGCGAACAGGTGGTGAAAAAGGAACTCTTCGTGTTTTTGAACTGGCTGGGGTACGTGAACTCCGCCTTCAACCCCATCATATACTGTCGGAGTCCCGACTTCAGGAAAGCCTTCAAGAGGCTGTTGTGTTGTCCGAGGCAGGCGGACCGCAGGCTGCACGTGAGCTCGTGCGATCTGTCGCGCTGCACCGGGGGCTTTGTGAACTCAATGGAGCAGAGCATGCTCGGGACCTGGTCGGACTGTAACGGCGTGGACAGCCGCGACTGCAGTCTAGAGAGGAACGGAAGGGTGTCCCGTTCAGAGTCTCAGCTGTAAAAGTATCTGCGATTATTTAGTCAATATTACACGAGCTGTTTGTAGGATAGCCTACTATTGGAAATCAGGTAATTACGGGCGCGCTAAGAGTGTGATATTGCTTGGTCCAGTGAACGTATCAGACAAAAATTGGGTTTGTTTGAAAATATTCCCAGAAAGAAAAAAAAAAATCAAAGTCACCATGAAATAAAAATGGACAATTCTTATTTTTATGGAATAGCCTATTGTAGTATTTACTAAATGATGTATCCGTGCACATTATTTTCAATTCGTGTGCCCTCTAATCTTTAATCAAAATATTTTCTCTTGCAACAACATCTCTCCACCGATGACGTGTTTGCTGGCGTGAGGGCGGGACAACCTGTCACTCACATGATCTTAGCAATAGCAAACCAAAATGATCCAACGACCCAATCAACTCTGATGGACCAAATCAAGTCCCGGTCTACATTTTTTTTTTTCATTCAAGAAGCCATTTCACTTCAGGTCTACTTTACAACAGGGCTAAACTTCAATTTACAACTTTACTTTACAACTAACATTAATGCCATCTTTAATGTTATAACCAAGGCACAAACTATGTGTGGAGCAGAGCGAGATGGCCCTCCTCCACTCAACTCGTTCTGTAATAAATCCGCTCCAGCTCCACTCCGAGTTTTATTCCTGTGCCAACATGGATCAAGAGAAAATGCGCACTCACTCCATTTCCACTCCGACTGGCTCCTCCATGAACACGGGTAAGCGGAGTGATACAAACAGTGAAAAGTCCCATTGGAAACCGCTCAGCCAATCAAATTCAGGGACCGGAAATAGGCTGTAAGATAGATAATAGGGTAGACGAAATTTATGTTCAAAAACAAAAAACAAAACAATTATTAACCTATTTAGTCCCATTTTTCCCCCAGCTAAATTTAGCACATGTAGCCTTTTTGGAGAGCCCACTTAAGCAGATTGCATGTCTTTTATGAAAAAGTTGAAAGTGAAAAGATGTATTATTTCTGACAGTTGTTACCGGTGGGAAACTTGCCCAGTTTGTCAATTTGCTCAGTTTGTCAGGAAGACCAAAAAAGGAGTTGCAAACAATTAAGCAGTGTAATTTTATAACTTTGCTATTCAGCAATCGTGGGGAAAAAGAATTGGAAATCCAAGAATACATGGATATTTCGATTTCTTTGCTTTATTTATTGTAATACCAATACCTTAAAATCTACAATTTGCCCATGCAAATAAATCAGTTAGGCCTATTCAAAACCACTGGTCACAAATGTGATCACTGACATGTTTACATATTTTTTTTTCATATTTGACAGAGTATTCCAATAAAGTAATGATAGACCAATTAAATGTATCAAATATGCAGGGGGCAAAATTTAATTAAACATCTCTGTTCATGTGACTGTTTAAACCAGCTGATTAAAAATGATCACATTAAATAATGACAATAAATCGAGACATTCTGCACTTTCATTTATTGAGAACTCTTGGGAACACACAATCTTTTTTGTTCAACTCTGAAATGGAGTAGTGAAACCGTGTTTTTCATTCTTCATAGCAATGTTAGGCATTGAGCCTTTACATTGTTTATTGAAATGTTTTATTCACGAATGTGTGATATAAATCTTGTTTTACGTCCTACCTGTATAATGTGCAAATTGTACGAGGAAGTTGTTTATATTAAACAAATTGTCAAAATGTACAGTATTTATTTGATGCATTGTACAGCATATAAAAAGCGTGGCAATGTGATAAAATAATGTTAAATATACTTGTGATTTACATGCACCTTATTTGTGTCAAATGTGAGCTGGGGCAATGAGCTTCTTGCATTTTCCATTCTTTTAATCTGTAAAGATGCGCACACATGTTTTGGCAAGTTTTGTTATGAATATATTTCCCCAGCTTCACGTTTTTACAGAAATAATTTATATACCAGTGCCTCATGTGAAGTATTGTACAAGATTTATCATGTTGACGTCAAGTTGGCTAGCGTGCAATAAAATGTGATATATTGTAAAAAGGCACATTGTTTTTGTTATCACTATTTGATGGGATTTCTTTTGGGATTTCAGAATGTTGTTTGTTCATTTATTTATTTTTCAGGGCAAAATGTTTCTTTTCAGGCATGCTTGTACTGAAATTAGGGATCAGTTATATGTCCGGAGATCTTTAACTAGATTTACATCTCAATTATGTGAGTTGCCCTAGTCTGCAGTTGATTGAAAGTTAAAAAAAAAAAACTGTCAGTTTCAACATGGCTAATATCCAAAGGAATCCAATTAGAGCTTTCCTTAAATATTTATGTGCTGACCTCATTTAGTTTGCAGCACTTGCATCACTGTTGGGTTTTCCACCACCTCAGACTGCATTGGACTGTAAAAATAACACAACACAACACAACGTAATTTCATTTCACACGTGCAAACTAACAGAACACTCTTAAAAGCAAAGGTTCTATATAGAACCCCATTAACCTTTTTTTCCCTAAGAGTGTGTGTAGCGGTGTCTCTTGGTTCTTAAGATTCACATCGCAATGTGAACACAAAGCATAAGGAAATTCTCCTAATGGAATAATTTTCCGCATCAATGGAGTGTTAGCAAAGGAAATATTAAAAAAATTCAAATTTTCTGAAGTTAAACTTCCTATAATCAACTTTCATGAATGCAAACTGCATGCAAAAATTTGTTGAAAGTGAAGAATTTTTGTTGTTGTTGCATTTATGGACAATATGATGCAATAATGTGGTAAATTGTTTCAGTATATTGGTGAGTTACATGGCTTCCTTTCTGGTCGTGTATTGTTCTAATGATATATGAAATTATATTTTATTGTTTATTGTGATTTTGACTGAATAATAAAAAGCAGCTTATGGCCTGTTTGGCTCCTTATCATTTTATTCCTTCTAGAAAAATCTGACATAAACGGATGCCAAATGCATTGTGCTCTGAAAAACAAGCTTTTAAGGAATACGTTTGATTTGAGCTCACAGCTGTGTGCTGTTAATTTCAAGAGGTTGGATGGTTTAAAATGCATTACGGCTCGGAGCAGTGTCCCCAGAGCCCTCTCACATCTGAAACTGCCTCAGGGTCGCTGAATGCAATATGTCCACATCGCTTCGGCTAATGAACCTTATTTAAATGTGATTACCTGTGCTAATACAATAGCGCAGCGTTTCACAACAACATCACTGCCCGTATCATGAATATGCTCTTGGCTGCTTGTCACCTTGTTATTAAAAACAATTTGTTTGGCAGGAATTTGTATCCGGACAGACGTGACAGATGAGGGCCCTTGTGTTGAAACAAATGGTGCACATGTGATTGCCTTTGGTTTCTTTATCAGCGATGAATCTCTTTCATTAATCAGAAAGCGTATTCTTAGTTTATCATTCTGTACCTGATGACTCTGACGTAATGACTGCTTTTATTTGCTTGGAGGCTCATATGCTGCTGTGCTCAAATCAGGAGAGTTGCACTGAACCCTAAGTAGAAAAGATTAGCTCACTGTGGTCAGTGAATGGTACATTTGCTTACTTCAAAAACGTTAATTGTCTATTAATAGCAGCTGGTGGGCAAGTTCAAAAAGTTTTCTGAGCTTTGACTGCCATTACACATCTTTAGTTCACGTAAGGGCCACTTGGTCTGGAGCGGCAACAATCTTTGAACACGTTGTTTTATGTCAGCCAATGGCTGCCATTAGCACATCGTGGAGATAAAACGCTCTCATGTTTTCCCTCACACGTTGGCCAACAGCTCACACAGTTAATTGTAATACGTTATGAGGTGTTGAGAGAACGGCATACACTTATATACCTGTGCATGCCTGGCTGCCTTCCATACATTCCAGTGTTGTAGTTTCCATTCAACGGCTTGTCGGAAGGGTGCTTTTGGACCATTATATCCACGCTCACACATACTGAACTTTTAAAGGGTCTGATAAAAGTTATGATAATCTTGTCTATGGGACAAGATGAGATTTATCACACTAAACAGTGCTCTCATCAGCTAAATTACTGATGTAAGTGTTTGTTAGCAGATTTTTTTTTTTGCATTCATGACAGCAATTAAACGATTTCACTTAAAACATAGGCTACCGTTGAAGAGAAAAATAAGCCGCAAGGAAAATCTACAAAAAAGTATAACTGATTAAAAATATCCCATTCATCAGGAATAGCCCATTTTAGTTGCATGAACTGAAAAGTGAACACCTGCCACTGTACAAAAAAGTAGGCCTAAGTACAATCAACTTGGATGTAAGTCATTTCAACTTAAATTACATTAAACTAACTAAAAACATGAGTTAAATCTTGTATAAATTATAAAAATGTTGAAAATTTATTTTAATTTTCTAAATGATAATGCATGCCTAAATGAATCTGCTTCAGCAGCGGTCACGTGATAGCTATAAGTAAGAAATCTCAGAAAATTCCCAGTTTAAAAGTTATAATTACAGGCACTACGAGGAGGACGTGAATGCTTTAAAACATGTTGAGGAGTGAACGCAAGAGTGGTGTTTTTTGTAGGTAACTCAGAAACGAGTTAGCATTTTTAGCACTTCCGTTTCCATCGTCCTTAGGCTACGTTAAAGACATTCTCCCGTTTTCATCTCTGATATAAAATACATCAGTAATACCCTCTTGTGATTTTTTAAAGATTTTACTTGTCTTGTAAGGCAAATGCTTGCAAGTGGTTCCAGATGACATCGACATCAGCCGAACACTAATCTAGCCGTGTTTATAATCGTGGTCATGCAAATTATTATTTTATTTTATTAAATGCTGAATGAACAGTAACAACAAGTGTTCATGCAAATTATTATAACACACGCAAGCTGATGGTGTCAGATCGCGGTGTATTTTGTCTATGAGCTTTTGAGTTCTGTTAGTTAGCCTAATATGCAGATTCATTAATTTATTAGGTTTGATTAATTAATATGCAGATCCATTAATTTATTAACATTAATAAAAGCTACGTTAATCTGTTAAGATTATCATGATGGACAAAATGTGCTTTTGTTGGACACGCATATCTTATTTTCTGCAATAATCCAAAACCAATGGAAAAGTCCTGGGTTTTGTCGAGAGAACCAGGCCCTCTCATCCCTGCACCACATGCTTTTTCAGTAACAATACAACACGTAAAAAAAATAATAAAATATAATTACAGCTATAATAGGCTAATAACAACAATTAGCTCAATGGTAGTTTAGGCTAGGCTACTCATTAAAATATTACTCCAGGAGTCGTTTTTGTTAAATGTTGATATGTCTTCTTAACATTCTCTAAACTAAAAGTTAAATTGTCACAACTGTTTGCTGTAACATCACTCTGTTGCATGTCTGCAAACTGTAACTCACCAAAAACATTGAATTCATGCTTCAAAACATATTGTCTCAGTAAATTGGCAAATGCCACCAAAATGTTTAGATGTTTTTTCACCATGGAAATATTTGTAAATGTTTTTTCCTACTTTTTTTCTTTCTATAATAGGCTATACAAGAATGTCATGCATATCACACTGAGCATTTTAGATACAGATTTCAACAGTAAAAAAAATACTAGGAAAAGTCAATAATTAATGTAAATGAATGCATTTATTTCAACAGTAGGACAAAAATTACCAGGAAAAGTCAATACTGAATGAATGTATTTATACAGCACATTTATTTTTGTAGAAATGTGTGGTAAACTGAACATTCCTGGTTGCTTGTTCATTTTTACACATTATACATCTTCCTTTTGCTCGTCCATAACAAGAAACTGAATTTTCAGTTTACACACATTTTCCAAAAAAAACCTGATGTTGCTGTTTAGGGATTTAGATGTTCATCCATGTTCAAAAATAGTAGTGATTGTGCTGGGCAAACTCCATTTACTGTTCCAAACTTGATTGGTAAGATTGTGGTTCATGTTTCATTACAATGGCAGGCCATTTGACAAATAGCAGACATTTCAAACATTTAATGTCATAGGTATTTATGGAATATATATTTTGAATGGATAATTTTGCATGTGAAGGCTCACATTTAAAAGAATGTTTAGAAGTTGTGAAGAGTTTTCACTGAGAACTAACTTATCAGTTTTGATTAGGGGTGCAACGGATCAAAAAACTCACGGTTCGGATTGTTTCTCGGATCAGAGTCACGGATCGGATCATTTTTCGGATCAGCAAAAAAAAAAAAAAAAAAGACAAATAAACATAGGTTTTGTCTTTTTGTTAATTAACACTTTGATGATGAATGATTAAATTAAAATATATAAAATCAACTTAAAGTGCACAAGGCATAATTGTAGGAGCCTTATTTTGCTTTTGTTCAGTGACAATTATTGCATATGTGTTGCATTTCAGTATTTGAATATTTGTGTTTTGATTGTAACTTTCTTTATTTGTGTGTACTAATTAGATAAATATGCTCTATATTTACTTTGAAATATGTTATGTAAAAATTGTGCACTGGCCCTTTAAGAATTTCGACTGTAAGTGAGGGGATTGGTTGTGCGTCCTTTATAGGAAATAGAGTGGAATCGCACAGTTTTCTTTACCGCATCCGTGATATTTAGGATTTAAGATTATATTTTGTTTCTTTTCTTTTCTTTGTTTGATTTACTAACGAGTTTGGATTAAAAGGAAGAATTTACATGAAGAAAACGGTGCATGTGAATTGTTTTTTATTGGACACGGAGCGAGGTGACTGGAATTCTTGCGATGCGCACTCACAATAATAATATCTTCTTTTTAGAGATATTAGGGGGGTTGACTTACCGAAACAGGCCAATCAAGAGGATGCTCTCTGTCTTACATGCGCACGGCACACACGCAAGGTCTCTCGCTCTCTCCTGTGCGCGCGCTACACGGTTTGGAGCACATATGTTCTGTCTCGCATGCGCGCTCATGCACGCTCGCTCGCTAGATCCCGGGAGATTTGAACTAATTTGCGGGCATCAGGAAGCCAAAATGCTCCTATACAGGGGATTTAAATGACGCGGGGCGTTCAAGCTCCTCCGTTCCTCTGCTCGCCATGACCACGCTGTGTGTGGTGGACTGAATATGCGCACTTTTTTTTTTTTTTTCATAAATCAATCCGCGGATCACGTGTGTGCCGAACCGAAGATATTGATCCGAACGGATCACGGATCAATGACAATCCGTTGCACCACTAGTTTTGATCAACAACCCAGCCGGCATTTCAACGTTGATTCACCGTTGAAACAACGTCAGGTACCATGGTTGGATCAACGGTGAATTACCTATCGGTTTTGCAAAACGGATCAACGTTGATATTGTGACGTCGTTTCACCGCGGAAGAAACAACGTTGATTCACCGTTGAAATCGCGACGTCGTTTCACTCTTACCTTTCGGGTTATGGTCTACTGTCGACGTTAAATCACCTTTCTATTTAGCAAATTGAATCAACGTTATTTTAACCGCGTAGCCTTCCTGTAATTGTGCTTAAACGTCAACACTGAAATGTAAACTTTGATTTTCGAGCATATTTAGTATTTTCAGCAAGTAATAAAACTTGATTTGCATGATTAAATTACATGATTTGCAATTGGACAGCATAAAAAAAATCTAACAATTAGATGTTCATAAATCTGCAGTGCAGGGATGAGATGCTTCATTTTTTAAAGAAAAAGTTTATTAATTATACCAAATGGAAAAATAATTTTCTTAGAATTTAAATATACATCTATACTGTACATTTTACACTTTCACAATGTATTGAAAAAAATTCTCATTCAACAACAAAGCACTTTCTTAAGGGTTTAAAGATATCAGAATGCAGAGGGAAAAAGCTTTTCATTCTAATTTCATACAAACTGCAATCATTCACACAATAGCCTATATATAAATAATTACAAATATGGTTTGAAAACTTTCTCAAGTCTGTTTGACCAAAAATACATAAACCGTAACACTGACAAACCATCAATGTTAAAATTGAGAAGGACATGATTTTCTCTCGACATAATTTTCTCTGGGTACTGTGAACATACTTTCAGAAGCCTAGACTCAAGACCAAAATACATATATTGACCACCACACAAATTCTGTGCATCAACATGGCAAGGTGTCCCCAAAAGTGTTCTGGTATCCTTATAAGCAGCCAATGTCCGCGTTTTCTCAGCACAGAAAGGAGCTCATCTACAGATGTCCATGTTGTTTTGTTCCGAACCGCCCATTTCACCAAATCCCTCCTTAAGTCACTGATTTCATCTGAAGAGGAGCCTGTTTCAGTGTCATCACTTTCACTGCTGGTCCTGGTCATCCAGATCAAGATTCTCAAGATTACTGTCAGCAGTACTTCCTGCACAATCTTCTCTCAGAATTGATGGTTGCACAAACACCAGCCTGGGCAGAAACAAAAGAATGATCCTCAGAGTCACTACTAGAAAGCGCCATTGCAAGGAATTCTGCATTTTGCCATCTTCATTTTTTATGGTACGCCATCTATAAAAAAACATTTTTTTTTTTAAAAAGTATGAATTCCATATGCCATAACTAGAAAGTACAGGACACTGATAAAACTATTTTGAAAATTGTCTAAAAATATATATAATATTTTGGGCTGATTAATCTTTCCCACAGTGGGAATGGGATTGTAAAAACCAGTCGATTAAAATTGAATTACTTCTAGTTTTGTTAAAGTCTGTGTAAAGTAAAATTTGAGAATTTGTGAATTGTAAACGCATAAATGTTAGAAATGCATTGTTGAAACATGTTACAAAGACTGTGAACTACATAATACTTGATGGTGGAGTTATACTGTTAAACAGTTTTTCACCATTTTTTATGAGCAGGATTTATTGGGCAGGGGATCAAAAATAATTAAAAGTTTAGTTAGAAAGCCAGATTCAGACATAGCCCGGCCTTTTGATTCAACTAAAAAATAATATGGATAATATAATGCTTTGAGTGACAGCATGAGCTCTGCTGGTTGCAGTAACAGTTAAAACAGATAAATAATGCAATTTTCATTGTCTTTGTAACTCCACCGTTTTTTCATATTTCCTTAACTAAGACGAGTTGATATACCTCTGTCGTCTCAGTGCGTGCGCTCAATCGCTCAGACGTGCGAGACACTTTGATTGCACTTAACTAGCCCAGTTCATTCAATACGGGCCAAGGAGAGAAGCGACCAAACACCTCCACGTTTTCCCTCGGCGCAGTAATATCATCACTCCGGAGAGGGAGAGGACTTTTTACGAGAGATGATATTACTGCGCCGAGTCAAAGTGCTCCCAAGCACTTGCTATGGTATTCTGCCATACAATATAGTTATCCATTTTACACGCTTAGAAAAGAGCAACGTTTTATTTTGTGTCACCGTTCTTGGTCGAGTTACACTACTCTAGTAACTGTATTTAAATAGGGACAACGTGGAGGTGTTTGGTCGCTTCTCTGCTTGGCCCCTTTTGAATGAACTGGGCTAGTTAAGTGCGATCAAAGTGTCTCGCGCGTCAGAGCGATTGAGTGCACGCACTGAGACAACAGAGGTATGCATCAACCCGTCTTAGTTAAGGGAATAACATAGTTTAATATGAAAAACCAGTAGAGTATCCCTTTAAGAAAATTATGCAAAATAGATGTGCATGGCCAGTGAAAAATAATTCTGGACCCAATTAACAAACCTTATTTTGTAATTCCGACTAATAGCAGTTTCATGCTGTAAAATACAGGACTCACTGTGAGTTGGCTGGTTTCTCTTAGAAAACTCAGAGCACAAAGTCTCCCTCTTTGCTGGGCTCGAAGGTGGATGGCACGATGATGTACTCTCCGGCCGGCAGACGAAAGCGTGAGCTCTCCTCCCGCAGGTTGATGAAGAGCTCAGAGCGAGCGCTGGACACGTGACTGAGGAAGAAATCCCGCTTCAGGTGCATGGCCGACCTGCCCGTATACTGAGCGGAGAAACACACACAACATCAACTGAGAGTCAAAACTCTGAGGGTCAAAACTTGGAAATATCTCACATTCAAACGGCCTCTCATCGTACCTCATTTATTGACGCAAGGGAGCCACCGAGCACTGCCCCCACTGCTTAGGGAAGAAATAATACAAATTAAATAAATACACAAATAAAAAACTTTGTACCTTTTATAGTTAGCAGAATAGATAGCAGAACATTACAATCTAAAATTGCTCTTTAAAGCATTAAAATCACAAAATTAAAAGTTAAAATAACTAAAGTAAAAGTACATTTTAGTTGCTATGAGACACACACATTAACTTACCGGTAGTGATTATGACTAATTTGCTTACAGTATTTTATTAGCAGTAACTAACCCTTTTACAGTGCAATTATAAAAATACATGTAGGTTTAAAATTCTACAAAAGGCACATACTCTGTGCAATGAGCCGCACTAGATGTAATGCAGACTTTTAAACATGAACAAAACTCGTCTGTTAATAATATGCTCAGAGTTTGTTACTCAGACGCAAAAAGTGTGCTGAATGAAATAAAACGGTACTAGCCAAAACCACCACACAGTTGCTTTAAGTGTGAGTTAGATGTATACTAATTTTTATTAGACAATGACACGATTATAGCATATAAATCAGGATTTGAGTATAGTAAGAGAGGTTAACGCAATGTATCCTGGTTAACACAATGTATCCTTTATTAATGGGTCGTGTTTACTATTTATACTTGTTTTATGTATCACAACAGAAAATATAATGTCATCATAAATATGTAAATAATGGTGTGACGTCACATGCCACATATATGAAGAGTTCAGATGCAGAAGCCTCTAAATGCCAATTGTAATTTTCTTGTACAATTTGTATTTTTATCAGTGTAGGTTCAGTTATTTCAATTTAAATAGCAATAAATAAGTTATTTTCTACCAGTGCCTCTGATGTCTCTATAATTGTTAAAGATAAATCTAACGATATCATGTTATGAAAACATCGGCCAACATTAGTCTAATTAAACTATTAATTGCTCAGACAACTTGCAAAACAGTAAAACTAACATGAAAAAGAATCGTGATAATATTGTGAATCATATTTAAAAAATGTAATAAAATAAACTCGATTGGATATTGTTTTCCATATCGCCCATCTCTTTCATTCTTTCCCTTGGCCATTCTCGCTTCCAATCTCGCGATATTACCGTGAATGGACAGTAATGACGACGACTGTTAAACGGAAAAATGTATAGCTTATCGAACCTTACACTTTTGTTTCCTGAGTTTTTTTTATCTGTGTACACACTTATGTCTTCTCCCTGAAAATCGACGTAGCAACCGCAAAAGCACAAAACGACACTGAAGCGGCACGAGTACGTAGGCCCTAATCGACATCTGTAAAAGTAACTTAGGCCTCCGCGACACAAATGTGGAAAGCATTTCCTGAATATCGAGTTAGGAAATTCATTCAACAAACTGCATTTACAATTTTCCAAGCACTGACATGCATTTAACTCATGACCTTGCGTATATTTGTGAAATCAGACTTACCTTTTGGGTCCAGCGCCCTCGCAGACCTTCTTTTTCGTGCTCTTCTCTTGGCCAGTCTCGCGATCAGAAAGACGGTCAGGATAACGGTCATATTTTCAAAATTAAATAAGCGCGCACAGTTTCATTGGCCAGTTTAATGAATGACAGACAGATTAACCAATCATGATCAAAGCAAATAAGGATATAACCAATAGGAATTGTTTCAGTGTGGTAAAGCAGCGCAATATGTTTTAAAATATTTATATCAGAAGGTTCATGATAAAAATATAAAATTATAATAAAATAATAACAATGATCTTAATAATAATTTAAAAGGGAGAAATTATTTATTCTGTACATACATTAATTGATTCAACATAGATCAAAAATCAAAGTTGATTTATAAGTGTTTTTTAAACCTTTTTCAACCATTTAGCATTAAACATTATTTCAACGTAGTTTCAACATTGAAAGAACAACTGACATTATTTCAACCATATTTCAACGTTGAAGGTTGGTCATGTACTGGATGGTTTTCAACCATTTAGCATTAAACGTTGTATCAACGTTGTTTCAACGTTGAAACAACAACTGACATTATTTCAACCATATTTCAACGTTGAAGGTCGGTCGTGTGCCGGCTGGGAAGCCATGTGCATTGAGGTATTGCGCAAATTGTAGACAATTGTACATACTCTTTTGCACACGTGCCATGCAACTTGCTTAATAAGAAATTAAAATCTGATGTGAACAACAAACTAACTGTTCAAAAATATGAAGATCGTTTTGAGAGAAATTGCGATTGAGAAAAACTGTAGCCTATAAAATGTTTGAAATGTACTTTTTTGTTGTTGTTGTTGTTGACTTAAATTAGATGCAGTTCAAAATAGCTTGACATGAAGAAATATTTACTAAATTAAAAAGACATTTTCGGCAAAAGACAAAAACTAAGAGTAAAAAATTAACAATGCCTCTGAATTAGTCATTGTGAAACATGATATTTAGTTAGTTGATAACTATTTTCCTGTTGTGCTTTTTATCTTAAAAAAAATAAAGATCTTTTTTTTTACAAGTTTATTCAATGCTGAAAAAAATGCTACTTTCTAAAAATAGAATTTGAATCTAATTATATTTACGTACAGAGATATATTTGCAATAGATGTGGCTAGACAATCTCACATTCCTCCTGTTACTCACGACAAGACCTCCCAGTTAGTCAAAAGCATTGACTGAGGCTTATGAATTCTCTGGAGGTCTACAAGGTTGATACGAGTGTCGGAGCATGTTATCTTGAAGTGCTAAAAATAAGTGCCGAGCGGAGTTTACGCAATGGCTCTTTGCCATGTACAGGATGTTTCAACCTGCCATCTCTCGTCACATTCAGCAGACTCTGAAATGCCACACAGGTGAGATGAATTTAAAACAAGCAGAGTGCAAGTGTCCATTATTTAAAAAAAAGGAAAGATGTGTTTTAACAGTTTTGAAAACATGGTTCTTCAGATGGCAAAAACTTTTGTGCATTTCATATTTCAGAGCTTGTTTGATAAACACATTCAGCCATTTCTGTAAATATATCTATAATTAGTGCAGGCCGAAGCTAACAGGAAATGCACCACCTAAATTACTTTTCAAAAGTGTGTTTCCAGTACTGAATGTCCTGTGACAGTTTGCCTAAAAATAACAGATTCTTGTGGGAGATGCAAAGTGCTTTTGAATAAGTAGTTTATATATTAGTATTATTACGTGTAATAAAATCCTAAGAGCTTTCCTTTATGTTGACCTGCTCAATATCAGCACTGTGTTGTTGATGTGTCTGTGTGTTTTTGTGGGAAAGAGGATCAATAAGGCAAGGCCCCAGTACACAGAAACGTTTGTTTTTTTGGACATCACCTGCTACTGTTACACAATGTTACTTAAGGCAATGCAGGGGGGACACGTGGTTTATTGTGCACTCTCACACACACACACCGAATGACTGACCAGTGACCCATAAGTCACCTTGTAATTCAGTAAAAAGGGGTAGAAGCTCTGATAGGGCTGCAGACAGCAAGGAAAATGCTAGATTAAATGGAGTAATAAAACGCAACTAACCATTTAATCTTAAATAGTTATGGTGGCAAAAATAAATAGGCTTCTTATAGAGAGAGAAATACCCTCCCAGATCTTTCAAGGTTGATAAGCCCCAAAAAACATAACTTAAAATAATCTATGAATTATATAATTTATAAAAAATACATATATTGCATGCAAATTGTGTGTGTGTATATATATATATATATATAATATATATATATAAAATATACAAATTTGTATATATAGATATACACACACACACAGAATAGAAAATAGATAAAGTTTTAATCAGTCCTACATTAAAAAAATGGAAATTAATGACTTGTGATTATCATTTTTTTCCTTTTAATCCCCTTTAAACGCCATATATACATTAGACTCCAGAAGTTTAAAAACATCGGACCATTGTACAATATATCTACAAGTTTATAATCACAGTTTCACTCACTATACAATCAAGCAGAGGACAGGTTACAGACCATAAACAGAATCAACACGTCATTTTTTTCTTTTTCTCATCAGTTTCAATTCACCATTCACAAACATCTTTCTTCTATTTTGAGACATTAAATAAATTCTGAATGTAAAGTACACTGATAAATGATCAACAGATTAGTGAGTCTTCATTTCGCCATTAAGGACTGTGTGTAAATGCTTATTGTTCTGCTAGCATTGCATAATTTCCTTCATCCTGCGTTTTCTGGAATGTGTGCAATGTGTTAGGGGTTTGAAAGCTACAATACAGGCTCTCAAGTTGGAACAGCTGATATGACCTTGACAAGCTTATATCGCAGTGTGTCATGTTATTATAAACCCTTTATCACAGTGTATGGCATGATTTTACTTTCAATAGCGACTCAAGCGGGAGAAAACCCAGTGAGAATGGCACTAAAATGGTTTGTAAACTGGCTGAGATCTGCCAATCAATGCATGTCTGTCTTTTACGAGCTCTAAAGGTGAAAGTGAAAAATCCATCAGCTGCATCCGATGGTGCAATTCCTCATCATGCACCCCTGCAACAAGGGACGGAGTCAGAAGCAGAACAGCGATGCCTCAGGCAGGTTGGAATGGATTCAGCTCTGCACGATGTTGCGTGCCATATGGTTACATCACCACGGAATTGGATTCTAACGGGATCTTTTGCAGGAGTCTTAGATGGGACGCTGGCCAGGGCGATTACGGCTCAGTCGAACAAACAAAAAGGGGGTTAAAATTGCACTTTTGCCCTTAATATTTACAATGTCTCCTTCTCATGGGGATGTTACACTCTACGTCTCTTTGGGGAGCAAACGGCTTTTCAAAAGCAGCTTTGCAACATCATACAAAGAAAAGAAAAATAAAGATGGAACATAAAATAGTTACAAGCTTGTTACTACAGAAAACATACAAGCAGAGGTAGAAGGGGGGGAAAGACATAATAACAATATTTAATTACAACTTAATCCGGATAAAACCAACTGATAGTAAAAAATGCAAGCTCCCTTAAGACTAGCCCAAGATGGATCAAAATTTCTAAGATGAAGTTAATCATTCTGATTAATGTTTTTAAATTCATAATGAGACGGAGCAAAGGCTGTACTTTTTGGCATGGCCCTTCTCGCCTAAGTGCTTTATGAGAGATAATGCTATCCGGACGTAGCGGTAACCTAGCAGCAGCGCGAACGGGGAATGTTGCCCACTCTCTTGGGTCAGAGCGTGTGGGATTACACACAAGGGTCCTTTTCATTACATAATACATTCATTAATTGGCACGTTTGCATGAGGGGGAAATGAGAGCGGGGAGGAGCGGCCATTAACCTGCGGCGTCGTGAATAGAGGAAAAGCCTCTGAAAGCCTCTAAAGAGCTGCAGAATCCGCAGGTCTCCATTAGTCCGGCGCATTTTGTTCTTCAAAAAGAGCGTGGGGTCACATTTATGAAAATAGTCATTCATCTACCCAACTTCAATTCTGCTCTGAACCTGATGAGCTTGACTCATCAAGGCACAGGTGAGCCGGCTACATCACAGAGGACGGTGAATAGAGGAAAGTTGGATGTTGGGCACGATGTGAAGAAAAGTGAGCACAGATCTTGGTAATCTCTGTGCGTTTCATTCATTTGTCACGCGAGGATCTCTGGCGCAGTTCAGTCCTCATCGCAAACTGTGCTTCCAGTGTATGTATCAGACCGAACTTGTCTGATGAGACTGTTTTGATCTCAAGCGTTTTGTAAGGGGCTCTGTTGAACAGCGTGTGCTGTTTACTGTAACAGCCTTCCCCTCGGCTGACTTCACTTCCTTCCGGCTGTATCATCCGGCACCCTTTGCTGTTTGATTAGTCGTTCGATCTCCGAACCCAGCGTCTGGAGATTTTCCTGTAGAGAGAGAAACAAATCAGACTGCTGTGAGGACTACTGCTATTATTTACATTGCCATTCAGTTTATTCATTTACAAGCAGAGCAAAAAGAGGCACATCTGAGACAAGCGAGCCTGTAAGCTTGGATAATTCCAGGCTGTTTTGCTTCAAAACTGTCTGATTTCTTGCTCATCTCAAGATAAGACCGTAATCCTGCCATTGTGCCTTGAATGGAGCTCTGCGTTCCCCTTGTGCCTTGTCCTCAAAACATACTTTATAAATTTCTCTCTCAGCTGATGCGCTCCTTCGTAGAGGACAGCTGCTGTCCCTGTTGTGACCTGGATGTGGCTCCATAACCGAGAACTGGTCACTGTCAGCATGGAAATTTGCCCACTTACTCAAGAGTCATCCATTACCACCAAATTTGCTTTTCTTCTGATAACCATCACAAGGAATCCAGTTACGCAGAAGCTTAGTTTAAAAATTGGAATTACATCAGCGGATACCATTGTGGAATTCAACACTAACGTCAATATACCAACACCTAGTTTGGCTATATATGGTCACACTATTGCAATTGCAAAAACAAATGAAATCTGTGAAAAGTTGGGTTTCAAACGCATAGAGAAAGTAGGGGTGTGATGGTGGCAGTTTTTTCATCAAACGCTACAGCTTGTAAAACATTCAAAGAAATATCAGTAAATAACGGTAGACTAACCTAAATAATATAAGAAAGTTAAATGTTATTTAAAAATAATTGGTTTTCTATTTTCCCACAAGCTGCGTCATATAGCCTACCGATCTGTGCTTTAAGAGGGATGAGGGGCACGAGCAGGAAGGAGACATCTCTTTTTAATATATTCATGTTTTCTCCTGATGTTTCAAAGCAACTGACACATGTTGTGACAGGTCTGAAGAGCAAAGCATCTTCCACAGTGTCAAGACATTTAGGCTTGGTTTAATTTTGCGCTGCCAATGAAAGCGAAACTAAAAATCACCAGTGTGTGTGAAGTGAGCTATACAAATAAACTTGATGCGCCTTACCAAGTCTAATAAGAAGCAAAAACTGTTCAATTTAATTTGACGTGCAAACAAAAAGATATCTGTCCAACATATTTTTTTTCACTTTACCACAGTAAAGAATGCAAATATAATAGGCCTAATTAAAAGCGTACCAACATAAACGTTTATAATCCCCTACAAAAGGGAGTGAAGATTTGGAAAAAGAAACAAGGGATTCCATGTCCAGTGGGATAACTAATGGAATAATGTTAAATTCGGTGATAACCGGGTGACCAGATCGCAAAACAAAGCTAACAAAACTTTTTTTCATACCTCTCATTTGGCATGAATACGAATGTTTCCATGGCTGCGGGGTAACATTTAATTGCTAACCTATTATTTATTTTGTAAACAAAGCTTTATGCTTCATTCGTGTCATACTATAAACGTAAAACAGCATTCACATACACATAAATGTGTTTTGGCATACCACCGCCGGTGCTACTGGTGGTGTGGTTGTCAAGTTTACCGGCACAGCCCTATTGAGGAGCGCAGTTTTCTCTTATAGGTGATGATGTACTTCCTACTGAAACAAGAGGTTTAGTCGCCACTTGTTTTCAGAGTTCAATGTTTAATCAGCGTTTGCCAGGTATGTCTGAGAAGTGTCATTCTGTAATCTGATGATTGGCCAATCGGTGCAGTGTGAATTGGCTTTAACAGACACGCCACAAAACTCATTTCATGGGGTCTTTAAAGCAACACTATGTAACATTTTTTACCTTAAAAAAAATGTTTCCAAAATCTTATCAGTGGTTCATCAAGTAGTAACAGGGTGAAAGGCACTTCTGCCATAGCCTGACGGGGTCTGTATCGCTTTTACTGGCACTATGTAACTTCAGGGTTCGGGTAGTAACCTGATCACAAAAAGAACTACAAAATTCGACTGCTTTACGTCTAGCGCTACAATAGTCATTATTTCGTTTTTCTTCGTTTCTGATGTCGCAATACATCATCTTTTCATGAAATCATGTAACATACTTCACCTTGTCTGTGGACATCGTTCATTCTGAAATCGGTGCTGGATAAACAGCGAGCGTGCGTGCGACGGTAGGCTAAATTATTTACGACAGCGGTAATGGACAATTCCGTTTCCAACCAGTAGGGCGACCGAAGAGGAAAAGTTACTTGGTGTTACTTTAAGGGGCATGGGTGTCTGTCACTGCTGTGGGTGGTGGCTCATACCTTCAGCGTGATGTTTTTGAGCAGGGTGTCCTCTAACACAGCCTGGAGTTTGCGGTTGATTTCCAGCGAGAGGTCGAGAGTGAGGCCGCTGTCGGCTGGGTGGGAGGTGTACAGCGATGCCATGATGCCTCCCCTCCGAATCAAGTGAGCTTTGTTTAAGTCTGAGGCTTCTGTAGACAGAGCTCCAGACTCTTCTCTGAGCACGTAACTTTGAATAATCCTGCAGGAAACACAAAGTTTTGCACAGCAGTTTTAAGTGTCAATGAAACCTCAAGCCATAAAGGCCACCGTCACATAGTTATCCTCAGTGAGAAAGTAAAAGGTTACGACCCTGGGGACAGAGGACAAAAAGACCCCATTACCCATATCTACATCATCAGTGTCTCTCTCTGTCCCTCTCTTTCACTCTGGATGATAAATGCGTTTCACAATTAACAGATTAGAAGGCTTTGCACAGCTAAATCTCAGCCGGACTGTCTCATAAGATTTATTTAATGTGACACTCATTTCCTTAAAATAGCTTTTCATGTCATTGTCACTTTTGCAGGAGTACTTCTTTGGGGAAAAAATCCATAAGCCGGTTTTAATTAGTAAATGAATAGAGTGGTCATCTACTAAGAGTACATAAAGGACAAGCTTCTTGATTTTTATGTCAGGCTTAAAGGCTTTCTAGGTAAAGACTTTTCATGAAATAAAGTCTAAAAAAGATTGGTTCTCAACTAATTAAATTAAAATGGAAATAGCAGTGTGGCCTTGCGTAAAAAAAAAACACCTTAGCAAGGGTAGACATCATATAACGTTACCTGAATGAAAACAAGGTTCAGAGAGATAAAGATAAAAGTACACCAGAGTACAGAAAGGAAATGACAGCATTTCACCAAATTTGGAATTGGGATTATTATATACACAGGTCACTACCTCACTAAGTGTGTGTGTGTGTGTGTGTGTGTGTGTGTGTGTGTGTGTGTGTGTGTGTGTGTGTGTGTGTGTGTGTGTGTGTGTGTGTGTGTGGTGTGTGTGTATTATATATATATATATATATATCTCACACACACTGGTAGTGACCAGTAGAGTGTGTGTGTGTGTGTGTGTGCGAGATATATACACACACACACACACACACACACATGTCTGGTGCGCTCTTTATGTGTACTCTCCATAGACATAATGGTTTTTTATACTGTACAAACTGTATATTCTGTCCCCTTACACTTACCCTACCCCTAAACCTACCCATTACAAAAACCTTTCTGCATTTTTACATTTTTTAAAAAACTCATTCTGAATGATTTATAAGCTTTTGTGCCCATGGGGACTTCAATTTAGGTCCCCACAGTGACTCGAGTCCCCATGAGTCTGTGTGCATTCGGGTTTAAGTCCCCACCAGGATAGAAAAACATGTCCACACATACACACACACACACACACACACACACACACACACACACACACACACACACACACACACACACACACACACACACACACACACACACACACACTCTACTGGTCAAAAGTTTTAGATCAGAAAGATTTTGAACTTTCTATTCATCAAAGAACATTGATAATAATCATAAATGTTTCTTGAGCATCAAATCATCATATTAGAATAATTTCTGAAGGATCATGTGATAGACTGGAGTAATGATGCTGAAAATTCACCTTTGATCACAGGAATAAATTATACTTTACTATATATTCACATAGAAAACAGCTGTTTTAAATTGTAATAATATTTAACAATAATAAAAGTCTTTGTTTACATAATATATGTGGGTGCACTGTGTATAATTATTTTATATATATAAATACACACACATGCTTGTATATATTTAAGAAATATTTTCATCTATATACTGTATATAGATTTATTTATAATTTATATTATATATAAATATTTTATATATAAATAATTTTTTTTCTTAAATATACATGCATGTGTGTGTATTTATATATATATATATATATATATATATATATATATATATATATATATATATATATATATATATTATATATATATATATATACACAAAATAATTATACACAGTGCACCCACATATATTATGTAAACAAAGACTTTTATTTTGGATGTGATTAATCGTGATTAATCATTTGACAGCCCTAATATTTAACAATATGACTGTTTTTGTATGTATTTTTAATCAAATAAATGCAGCCTTGGTGAGCAGAAGAGACTTTTAAAGGGTACCTATTATGGATTTTTGAAAATTGCCCTTCATGTAGTGTGTAACAGATCTAAGTGGACGAAAACATCCTGCAAAGTTTTAAACATGAAAGTTCACCGTATACAAAGTTATTGTCTCTCAAAAGTAAGAGTCGACTCTGAGTCGCTGATATGAATCGTTCGACGAACGATGCTTTTTCTCTAACTTTATGACGTCACTTGTACAAGTTATTTGAATAAGATACGCCCACTTATTGCGTTCGAAGACGCCAGGGAAAACTAACATCAATGTCGACGAGACGCTGTTTTGAAGTGCGACGCAAAAGCAAACTTTTTTCATCTGCCCAGTGAGGAGCATTTGAAGACTAAGTGGCTACAGTTCATATATACAACTATACCACAGAATTATAGCCCGAACCTTGTGCTGTGTTCACATCATTTTGAAGATGATTGCTTCACAAACCTAAATGCTTTAAAGTATGGATTTGCGAGTCGGCTGATACTGAAGGAAGGGTACCGAGTTTATTTGGATCAGCTTCCTTCTCTGAATCACAACCTGTAAGTATTATTAATATTAATTGTTGCTTTTATGTTTTATTTATCATGCTCAATAATTATTTTGTGTGTTGTGTACGCACAGCGCAGCTTCTAGGTCTTCAATGTCAATTGTATTGAAATATGTGAAGTGCAGGGCTCTCAAGTGTCACGCATTGAGTGTGACAGTCACTCATTTCGCTATTTTGTCACGTTCTCCCGCCACACATTGTATTTCTCACGCTGAAAAACTATTTGTAATATATTTAATATGCCGCAGCGCCCAAAACTCTGGGCGCGCCGCTCTCACTGTGGAACCGGCAGGAATCAAGCGCGTCTCCTCTGGTGTTGTTCGTCTGGTGTTGTTAGCCAATCAGAAAATAGCACTATTGTATCTGGGTAAGATTTAACGCAACAACCAATGACACCCCGTCGGCTCGGTGTCACTCCTTTGGGCTATGGTCGCTAACATATCACCGCAGATTAGCGTCACGCAAAGGCGGGGTTTGGAAAAATGACTCGCGAAACGATTCATATGGGAGTCGGTGAGCAAATCAGGTAAAAATAAATGCATATTATAAGACAACAAAAGTGTTTTTTGTCATTTCATGCATGTAAAACTGTTGTTGGGGACTCCCAGAACAATATTAGGAACATTTTAAATGCCATAATAGGTACCCTTTAAAAACATTAAAAATCTTACCGATCGAAAACTTTTGACCAGTAGTGTATATATATATCCAAAATAATGTAATCTTATCTTTTATTTTGTACTGAGACCCAGCGACATGATAAATCAAGAGAACTTTATACCCAGTGTTTTAGAGATCTTAAAAAGCTTTAAAAAACACAATTCAGTTTTAAGTGCTTCAATTTTAACCACAGTGGCGAGCAGATGGAAATCATAAGTAATTATCATCTCCCTCACTATTGTGGTGTTAAATAAAAAAATGGAGAAGGGAAAAAAAACCTGTAGTTTTCTTTAAAGGATGATGTTGTGATGAACATTTATCTTTCAGTCTCTGCTAGAGAGTTCTTTCTTCCGCGAACACTATTTAAAATCTATTTTCTCTGCAGTGACGCACGGCCCAAATAAAGGCAGAATTCGATTCTAATGGTTTCTTCAGACCACTGCTAGAGACAAAGACAATAGAGGACGTAAGGCTAAAGGTCCCCGCCTGAGAGCAAAAAAAAAACTATATAAGTGCTTTTTAAATTGATAAATTCATTATCATTTCACTGTCTGAATCTGAAATGAACACACTAGGGCATCTATCAAAGCAACTTTTAAAACAGGGATTTTTTTTCTACCCTGATAAATGTTACAAAGCAGTTATTTATCAGAGTGACAGGAAAGAAACTAGGGAAAATTCACAGATGCTTTGAAAAACAAATTGTCTGTGATGTGCTGATGCTACAAAAAGGACAAACACACATACAGTACGTACACACAACAGAAAGAACAAAAAACAAAACTTGAACAACTTACCTCTCACTAATATGGGGTCCGAATGGACCCCAACTCCATAAGGTTAGTATTTAACAAAACGAAACAAATGGAAATTAAAAGGTTGCCCCTAGCTAAACATTTTGCATGCACATACAGACACATGTAATTGCATTTCATTATAACCTTTTTTCTAGTTGCATCGGAACATGACCCAGGCTGGACAACAGCACAACAGCTGTATCACAGCTCTGAGACCATTCTGAATTTTGATTTGCAGACCCATTTGTTCAAAACAGATGACACTTTTAGCAAAAGCGCAGTAGCATGGCCTGATTCTCACAGCCTAGATGCTGAAAGCACAAAGATAGACAGCAGGAACATCAAAAGAGTATAGAAAAACAGACAAGAGCCATACTGTAGGACGAAATAAAGAGAGTCAGGCTTTGGCAGTCTGTTCGTCTTAATTCGAGGAATCAAAAGACAAAATATGAATCTTTATGTTTATTTTATGAGGATTGTGAATTTCTAGCACTACAACTGAAGCATGACTAAAGATGAGAGCTCATATCAAAGATAAAATTCTAGACCGCATATTCACGTTTCAATCAAGATACATGGGTCAAAAATACCCAAATCATTTACCAGCCTTTCCAGTCAGATGCCTTTCATACATTAAAATCTTGAACTACATTATTACATTTTCTGAAATTGAAAATGCAGCTTGCCTGTGCAAAACTCACCGCAACAATGCTGGTGTTTCACCTGACAATATTGCCATGATTTTCAATGTCCCAATGATATTCTGGTCCTTTGACACTGCTGGAGTCCCCAGGGATGCCACGTCAAACTGAGGGGTTCAGAGTCTGAACATTCAATCGTTTCTTCCCACACATTTCATCATCCGCTGGACAACTATCTAAAAAAGTAATAGCAAACCTCTCCACACCAAGCCATATGATTTGTTCATGCTAAAGTTTAATCCTTAAAGGAATAGTTCACTTCAAAATGAAAATTCTGTCATCATTTACTCACCCTCAAGTTGTTTCAAACCTGTATTTATTTCTGTCTTCTGCTGAACACAAAAGAAGATATTTTAAAGAATGTCAGTAAGCAAACAGTTTATGTACCCTATTTACTTCCATGGTATTTTTTTTTCCTACTGGAAGTAAATAGGGTACATCAACCGTCTGGTTACCGACATTCTTCAAAATATCTTCTTTTGTGTTCAGCAGAAGAAAAAAAATCATACAGGTTTGAAACAACTTGAGCGTGAGTAAATGACAGAATTTTCATTTTGAAGTGAACTATTCCTTTAAGGTTAGAGGTTTGTTGAAATGTAGCAAGCACTACTAAATATAATACGGTATATAAGTTATGCACCAATCCAATAAAAATGAATCACATGCAAGTCCAACGGCACTTGGTATCAATTCCAGAACACAGCGATTTCCTCTAACCACCCTTGACGAGTGGCACTGTGAGAATACTTAGGTTTACTCCTATGATAAATATGGTAATCCTCAGCTAGGTGTAGTCACACTGCAAAACCAAGGAGAATTTATTAAATCAATTGCGGTTTTATAATATAATCAATTTCAACTGAGCTTTGAACGATATACCGGCCTGACTAACCTTCCCATATGTCAAAAGAATCACTGGAACGGCAACAGTCGATAAACACTGGGAAACATTCCACCGCTTGGCAAACTTGGACTTGTTGAGGAAGCTCAGCTGCATGTAATGGCTAAAGATCAGCTAAGGAGGCTAAATTAAGCCTGACATCAATGGGATGCGTCTTTGATTAGAACTAATGAATGTGGGTTAGTGCAGGTGGACCGACTCAAGGCCTCTCATTTTTCAAAAGTGATGGGAAAGGGACAGAGATGGCATTTCGGTCCAGGGTGGTGGCGGCAACCCAACTAATATCCTTCTGCGGCATGTTAAATTATTTATCTCATTCAAAGACTGATCATGAAAACAAAGCATTCTCATTCTCCGAGCGCATTCACTTTGTTTTGCAAAAAGATTTGGTGGAAATGTGCACCGGCAGCGTGATTCCTCATGTATAGAGGTGCGTATGAATATGTATCAGGCATCATTAGCAACCTTGGTGAGGCATCGTTCCCGCAAGAACCGACAGCTATAAATATCACTGCCAAGACCTCTCTGTCAGAAACATTGGTTTGCTCAGTGTGTGTGTGAAAGAAAAAGATGAATGTCTGCCAGATCCCCTTTCGCAACGAAAGTCCGACGTACAAGACACAAACATAGGTCAGGAAGCCGTAGACAAATAAACAAAGGAAAAAAAAAACAACAAAACAAAAATAGGCAGAAAAACAAGAGAAAGAGAGGATGCAAAAGAGGGACAATGACCAGCCAAATTCGACCAGACGGAAAGGAGGGGCGGCAGTGATAGATTCTCTACACCGAAAGCTCAGAGCTATTCTACAGTGGCATCAAAAAATATTTGGACACTTAAAACTGCCTGAATATCACAGTGTTAGATATTAAACACACAACATGGCCAAACTTATGCTCTAATTAACAGGTTTGGTTATTTCAGTAATTTTGTGCTATGTTCATTTAAAATAAATATGTGTTTTTGATATTTTATCAGACATTCATACATTTTTCACTGTGGCTGAAGGGTCCAAATGTTTTTTTTTGAGCCATTGTATCCTTCTACATTATTTTTCTATTAAACTCATGGCTCTTCTTTTGTGTCCTTCCTGACAACTTTGTATACGAATGTCAATATAAAAAACACAGCTCCAGGCTCATTTGTAAATGTCAAAATACACTTTGGGAGCCAATGAGTTTTTCTCCATTGTCTTTCATCTTCCACTCTGTCTCTTTCACTCTCACTCACTTTGTTTTTTTCCTGATCTCCTCCACCAGTTGTTTGATGTGGTCCTCCATGAATTCAATCTTTTCGTTCTTACGAGCATGTGCTTTCTGCAGCCGCACGATACGCTCCACCAGCACAGCTTTGTCCACCTCGGGGAAGCTGTCCACCACTACCACCGACGAACCGGACTGATTCTCCGGAGAGCGATCATCCATACTGCTACCCCGTGCGTTTAGAGAGCCTGAAAGTGAGAGATTCAAACCATTGTGCAGTAGCAGTCACACTATACAACAAATAACAACACAGGAAGGCAACTTAGCACTAAGATTAGAGGAATACGCTGGGTTCAAAACAAGTTAAGCTTTATACGCAAATGCTGCTGGTAATGTCGATCACCTCAAATTCATTTTGACTCACTCCTCGGTCTTTAAAAAAAGAAAAAAATTGCAGGTTACAGTAACACACTTACAGGAAAGTAAACCAGGTCAGCATTCCAGAGGGTTTAAAAGCAGAAATGTGAAGATCAGTTTTGTGTTAAAGCATTTACATGACTTATTTAGAAAAGATTGAATAAAACTTCACATATCCACTGGTAGTGTGTTACTGTACTGTTATTTTAGCTTTTTGGCTTCTCTTTCGTCAAATGAGGTTGATGTGATTGTGACCTAATCTGTACTGAACCAGAAAAATCACTCACTCACTCTCTCACACACACACACACACACACACTTTTTGTTTTTGAAAAGCCTCTTATGCTCAGTAAAGCTACATTTATTCAAACATAAATACAGTAAAAACAATCTTGATCAATACTTTTCTATTTTATATATCCACCTTTTTCCTGAGTAAACGATGAGCGCTGCCATGAGGAATTCCACCTTCCGTTTAGATGGTGTCCTGTTCGGGTCTCCATAGGAACACATTGTCAAAACGGGGTAAAAAGAGCGTCTGAATTAACTAAACAGAAACTTTTTGAACATTACTAAAAAATAAAATTGTGCGAATGGGTTAAGCTGTGCTGTTGGAGGCTGCTACATAACAGCGATAAACTGAAGAAATTCTTGGGAAGTGCGTGTTTTGAGCCCCAGCGAATCTGAAAAGAATGTCCGTATATAGGTCCGTATACAGCAAAGTTTCCGGCACTTAAGTTAAAATACTACCCAAAGAGGGTATAGGTGCGCTCTATTCATTTTGAGGACAAAGTCCCACAAACTTAATCCCGATTGGAAGCTGTATGTAGGATATGAGTGCTAATGTTTTCAGTGCAGGCATCAGCTAATATCGGACAGTTTCGTGTCATCTACGCACTCATTAAACTTTGATAACTTTGATGATTGAGGCGCTGAAAAAAGACAGCCATTGCTACACTGTAAAGCGATGGCACTGTGGAGCCATGTGCTTTTTAAACCCTTTTCATAGGTTAAACATTATATTATCAGCTCGGAATATACGCTCATTTGACAGCATCATTCCAGTACGAGTCAGGCGAGACTTTTGCGTTCAGAAAAAGGTGGATACATGAACCTTCCTAATAACATATCTATTCATAGTTAGCTCTTTCAAGAATATAATGCGTTAAAAGAGCCTATTTCATGTGTTGATTATGCATTTTAATGGATTATGCTCTTTAAAGGTGCAGACATGAATAGGTATTATTTTATAATGTATAATAACTCTGCCCCCGACTAAAGATTTTTCTAGTCGACTAATAGTCGTTAATTTAAGCCATTAGTTGACTACTCGCACGTTTATATAAATTGAATTACTTAAATATATACTGATGAGAATACTAAATCATAATGAGTGTTTAATATAGGCGTAATATGTCTATTCAGCGTTCAACCGTACGAATAAAGCTTTCTTTGAGTGTTTTCTGAGTCAGTGCGAGTAGCCTATACGCCGAGTTTATGTGACGTGCTGCAGTTCAGGGAGACCGAGACGGCAAAAAGCGCATCCTTTTTGTTTTCTTTATTTTACAAAAGCACAACGTTTTCTTGCTATCGTGAGTTTACACCAATAAAAGTAGACCGAAAGATTTACGGACTGAGTGACTTTGCCACTTCCTTTTTTTTCTGTGACTAACCGACTAAAAAAATGTTGGTTGACTAAGCCTCTTCTAGTCGACTAACGTTTAGTAGACTATAAGGGGCAGCCCTACTCTGCCTACAACTATTTATGAAAATATATAGTGGATAAAGTCTATTGTAAGATAAAGAGGCCTAAAAATCAGCAAGGGTGAACAAGGCATTATGAATACTTTTATAATGCATTATATATTGGCCACAGGTAAAGTGTTACCAAAATAGGGCATTTAGTAAAAATGACAGTGTGTGTCGCTCTCAACAACTCTAAGTGTTAAATGGATGTACCTGAGGAACTGGAGCGGCTGCCCATACTGCTGCCCTCTCGATCGCATCCTCCATTCTCCACCTGATCCAGCTTCTTACGGGCTACACAAAGGCACAAACACACAATGAGTTCTCTCAATCTCTTACAGTAACGAACACACACTTCTGGTAGAGACTGACACCTCAGTATCAGTAATGAGCCGATGAATGAGTGCTTGTTTCGCTCAGTGCCTCATATAGTGCTGCACCTGCTGAGGGGGGTTATGACTAACCATAAAACTCCCACCTACTGGGCACATCTGTAGCGTCCATCAAATATGTAGAATTAAGTTTCACATTTAACATGTAGACCTTGAGAAAGTTTTTGAAGATCACGGGGACCCAAATGGGAGAAGGAAAAAATAGATTTGTTTAAAAATACAGTCACATACTGTATGCCTCCTCCGACACTAAAAGAGTCCCAAGGCGCACATTCTTCTCCCTTGCCCTCCCCTCCTCGTCTCTCCTCTCAAAGAAAAGATGCTAGGAAACAGTCTTGTGCCCTAACCTAGCCTTTCCTGCGGCTACAGGCAGGCACAGATACATAAACTCAATCTGTCTGCAATGAACGTCAGTCTGCCCCACCGAGAGCGTCAATATGCCTTGATAATTACTAACAGTGCCTGTGGGCTCCTGGGAGCATAGAGAAGTAACTCACTGAGAGCCTATTAAAATAACAAATCGAATTATAGTTAAGGCATCTACACACAGGGGAGAAAAACAATATGAGAGGGGAATGATATAGCCTCTTTTTAGAATTGTGTTATGATTTGTTACTTTTTTTCGTCTTTCATTTTGTATTAAAAACATTGGCATCAGTGGTTCTTAACCAGGGGGCCAAAAATGCGTTGTGGTGTTGTTCTGATAGGATAGACAGCGAGGGAAAAAAACAATGCTCAACAAAACTAAACTTACAATTGTGCATATTAAGGATAGAAAAATAAATAATCTTTTAAAAGGAAGGGGAATGCTTCCCATATTGACGTCAAAGGCCATGTGTCCAATTCTATGGTATTTTGGCAAGAGTTGCTTGGAACAAGCGAGCCAAATTAAGAAGATGCCAGCTTGGACCTGTTTTCGTCGACATGTCCTCATCCTCAAAAAACATGAACAAAACTATGCAACAGACCAAGAGTACATTAAATACTGGTTTATGTGTTAAATGGTCATGCATTTAAATACTTTAGCATATTGTTGTATTTATGCAGTTCATTCTGATATTAACAAGTTACAGGTATTTTTTATTTAAGGTGATTTTAGTACAATAAAGAAATTTGATAATTTTGGTGGCAAGCGTTGAAAAAAACTCCATTGCCTGACAGTTATTTTTACCAGGTTTGTACTAACCTGAGAAAATTTTGTTTACATCTTATTGATGATGCATACTACATGCAAGCAGATGAACCCAGAATATAAACGTAATGCGCAAAGTTTCCCATTAAGCGTTTTTCCATAGAAAACCATTACAAAGAAAAGGCTTAACTAAATAGCGCATTGGGGTCATATTCTAGGCTCATCTGCTTGTCTGTACATAGTGTGCAACATCAATAAGGTATAGTGAAATTGATCTTTTAATAGCATTTAAATACATTATTAAGGCACTTTAAGTCCTTTTCACATTGAGCATTTTTGTGATTTTTAGTGATTGAAACACCTGTGCTGTTCAGCCTATGAATGTTTTGCCCTCCAAGTCTCTGTGCCATTCACTGAAAACTATTAATTGAAAAGCTTGTTTTGTAAAAGCACCTGTCTGCGTTTGAGGTCTTGTTGCATTTCTCACTATTTCTGGCCCCAAACATAAATCAATGACTGAAAATAAATGTAAATGAAAAGTTATGTAAATGAAAAATAAAAAGGACATTCATTATTTGAGCTGCTAACCCTGCGTGAGCTGCTTGGTGAGGTCTTTGATGTTGGCCGTCTGTTTTCTCTTCTGCGTGACCAGTTCGTCTCTTAATTCCTCCACACGTGTCTTTAGTTGTGATGTCTCCGTCTGCAGCGACGTTCTCTCCGTCTGCAACGCCAAAACTTCCTCCTGCCTCTGTTGTGCCTCTCTCTTCAACCTTTCCGTCTAAAAAAAAAAACATAGACAAACTGAATAATGCCTCAAAGTCTAAATTATTAAAAGTTGTGTGTGTGTCTTTTAAGGATTTGCTAAAATTAAACTGGCCAATCAATACACTTAAATACCATGATGTTTGATATCAAACTAGTTCACAGTGTTGGGATGTAACTAACTAAAAGTAGCAGTAATGTGACAATATCTTGGCTATTTTCAATAGTGTAGGTTTTCCAGTAATAAACAAACAAGCTATTTATTCCAACAAGCAAGCAGCGTAGTTGGTACTGTTGAGAAATATGATTTGTTTTATTGGAATGGTTCATTTTAATATACGAGATAATTATCATTTAATTAGTCTCATCACGCAGTAGTGTTCCTTAGCAGCCTTTTACAGCACCTTTTGTGTAGCTAAGAAGTATTTAATTAAATTTTGGTGTTTAGAATTTTTTTCACTTCAGATATAAAAATGTGCATGTTTATAATATATTGCATTTAGTTTAAAATTGTGTTCAAGTTTTATGCTTCACCCCAATTAAAGGTGCAGTAAGCGATTTCTGAGAAACACTGTTGAAATTTGGAATCAACTAAAAAAAAACACACACCCCTCCCTTCACTGCTCTTCCCCCCAAAATGCACAAACACTCAATGCAAGAGTGGATGTCTCTTTATCATAGCTAAAGCAAAGCAAAATAATGCTTCACGAAAAATAAAGTGAAGATTGCGAAAGAGCGACAATAAAGAACAAAAAATGAACAGTACACAAGATATAAAAGATATGAAACTCCAAACGGTCCTGTTACTATAGCTAATATTACAATAGCATATCTTGGTTCTAGGGGTGTAACAATATATCGTGCCACAATATATCGCAATACAAAAATGCAACAATACGTATCGTGGATAGTGACAATATGTATCGTGGATAGTCCAACCCCCTGGAGCCGTGTCGTGTTCTTTTATAATGGATGGATGCATTTTTGAGCTTCAATCTGATGGTTGCAATCCACTGTCATTATAAAGCTCAGAAGCATCAGGGTGTTTATTCATATAACTATGATTTAATTCGTCTGAAACCTATAAGGCTTCAGGGTGAGTATATCATGGGCTAATTTTCATTTTAAAGTGAACTACTCCTTTAAGTGTTTCCCGCATGAGGTACTTTGTGTTGTACTTTCCCATGACATTCACGCGTGCACAAAACCACTACGATGGTACCTCAACGTTTCACAGACACACCTTGAAACATTGCACAAATAGCCTGAAATTCCTAATACATGATGCAGTGTTTGACACATGAAAACTGTAACAATGTATCTTACAAGGTAACACAATGTAACCTTGCTCTCACTTGAAATGTGTCCCCACATTAAGTCCTTGAATTTGAGGGTATTGGACCTGGAAAGTCCTTGAAAGGTCCTTGAATTTGAAGTTAACCAAGGTGTGGGAACCCTGTCCTTGGGTTAAAAGCACAGCGTCCAAGCCAAGTAATTTACATTTTTTGTTAACCTTTTATCATATGTCTTGGAGTATCGCAATAATATCGTATTGAGAGTTCAGTATTGTGATATGTATCAAATCGTGACATGAGGGTATCGTGTACTTGGTTCTGTGAAAAATCTAAACCAATCAATGTTTCTCACGTATGGAGCAGAAACAACGCAACCTCAGTCTGTTTTCAGTCCTTCCCACTTAGGTCTCTCCAGCGCTGGAAAGCTTTTCTAATATTAACGTGGGTCCTAAAGCTCTTGCCTGATCATAACCCTTCTTTTTCCAGTAATATTCCTCTGACCTTTTCTCTTTTGAAATGTCTCCAAGCCAACTCTATTTCAACAGTCTTTCTTCAAATTATGGGTTGATATGCCCCCCTACTGCTGATTGGCTACAAGTGTGTTGTGGTGATCAGTCACACTTTCAACAGCGTTTCTCAAAAATCGCTTACTGCACCTTTAAGATCCTTAATGTTTGTGAGCCAAAAAAATGATTGCTTCGATTTTTAAAATGGTGACTTATACTGTAGTCAACTACTTTGAGGGTGAGTTTACTATCATTTAACTACTTTTAATTACAAGTAGCTTGATACTTGGCATTATACGGTTTCTAAGAAATCTCCCCAACACTGATATACATGCAATCATATTACCATTTCAGAGAGAGATCTCTCGGTCTCCTCTAGTTTGCTGTGCAGCTCTCTGGAGTAGTTGTTCAATCTGTCCAGCTGGGACTGTAAGCTGTTGTTCTCAGACTGGAGCTGAGCATTTTTACTGGTCAATTTCTCAGTGAAGCCTAGTAGCTCTGCCTCTCTTGTCCTGCTGCCTTCAATGTCCCTCTGCAGGTCAGTTATCTGAGCGTTCAGATTCTCCACCTCCTCCCGCAAGGATGCAATTTCCTGATCATCCCTGAGAAACACACGTACACATCAGATACAAGGACCAACACGTGTACAGATTGTGCTATTTAACCGTTTTCCACCCTTGTCTAGTTTCCGCATAAAGGTGTACCGGCATTCCCTCCAGACCAAATTACTGCATAGGCTATAAAAGTACCCGACAGAAGGGTCTAAATTAATGTACTAAAGATGAGGTCTATCATTCTTGGGAATACAAATAACTCATCTGCAATTCAGAATTTTAAAATACCCTCAAAATAAGAATAAGCTAATACAGCTGACTGACACGTTTAAGTGCCCACCAGAAGTGAAATGAGAGCAGGCCCTGTGAGGCGGCCTCAGAGGTATGAATTATTCTGTCAGTGCTGCAGGGGCCCATGTGATCACGCTACTGTGGATTCACATCCACCTCCAGTTCCTGCATCAGCAGGGTCCACCAACTGCTGGGAGATCACTCAAGGTCAGGACGCTGTACTGATGCTCCATAACAGAAGCACGGCAAAATTAACAGTCTAAGAATCAGAGAGTCGGATGCAAATGCTATTCAATCATGCAAATACGAATAAGGTCTGTAGTGTTTATAATATAAAAATATATTTTATTTCAGCAATTTTTTTTATTTTATTTAAGCAAAGATTACAACATTTGTAATCTTTGCTTAAGTCTTTATCTAACATTTTTTTAAAATTTCATTTCAGCTTTATTTATTCAATTAAGAAAAATAATTTTCAATAGTTTATTAACAATTGCAATATTAGGGTTTTATTAAAGAATCTATTTAATATGTCATATAGTTGTTTGTTCTTCGTTTTATTAATGATTTTTCTTTTTTTTAACACACATGATTTTAATTCTTTATTTATTTAGAATAATAAATGAACAAATGGACAATTAATAATTAAATTAACATTTATTAATCTTAATGATAATTTCAACATGCAAGTAATTACCTAATTAATTATATATATATATATATATATTATTTATATCTTAGATTATTATGTTCATTTGTTTTTCAATTTCATTAATCGTTTTTGTTTTTCTATTTATTATATAGATTATTTGTATTTATTTATATGAACAAACATGAATTATTACCAATTAACTAGTATATTTAGTAAGTACATTTATTAATGTAGTATAAATATACTACATTTTTAAATAAACAATAGCCTAGGTTAATAAATGCTATAAAAAGTGTTCATTGATTTCAATTTGTTAAGTTAATTTGCATTAATACTACATATTTAAAATAGGTATATTGTTTCAGTAGCAAATCATGTTTGCTTTGCATCGAAACTGGTATCAGGAATTGTAAAACATAACTGGTATTGTGACAACTCTAGCCTCGAGAGCCAATTTCATGACCTAAAAAATGAGTGTTAGTGAATATCAGATCTGAAAAGCAAATTGGAATTGGTGCAGTGCAGACAATGTTTAGGCTTGATGAGCTTGTAGTTGAGTAAATAATACATATGATATAGTTAGTGGTAGGAGGCTATAGGCACGAGTGTTCAGACCTCTGGTGCTGCTCCTCTAATGTAGTGACGGCAGAGAGTTTTTCCCTCTGGTTCTGGATCTCAGCCTTCTGTCTGTTAATGATCTCTCTGTATTTGCGGAGTTCGTCTTCCCAGCGGGGCCGTTCATCCTCCAGACACTTAACCTGAGGGCCAGAGAGAGTGCCAAAGCATAAGATTAATGTACTTTTACACATGTGTCATTTCATAGAGTTATTTTTAGTAATGAGTTTCCACCTTGGTCCGCAGGGTTGTCAGTTCATCCATGCCTTCTTTAAAAGTCCTCTTCAGATCCTCCAACTCCTTAATCTTAGCCTTGTGCATCTGCCAATCAAACAAAATGACCATGAAAACCCCTCTTTCGAACATCCAGCCGTTGTTCATTATTGTAATCACAATCAGCAGAGAACGCCTGCTAGGCAACAACTGTTAATAATGCTAATGAGAATGCAAATGCCAGCACTATTTCTTGCACAGGGGCGACTCATTGATAAGGGAGCACACACTCTCATTGTCTGCCTCGGGTACTAATGACGCTTGGTGAATGGAGGCTCGATTACTCATAAATACGTTTAAAAGCAGGTGGCAAAGTGCCATAAGGACTAAGCGGCGTATCTAGAAAGAAAAGAAAAGCAGTGGCAGAACAGCTAAAAGAAGCAAACCAAAGAAAAGATATATGAGGTGTAACATGAACCAACACTCATACCCAAAAGCTGTAAAATAACTTTATGAGGCCTCTGTAGCCTAGTGAAGCACATTACTCAAATATATATTGGGAAATGTATATAATTATCGCTTGTAGTAAATATACAGTTCTTAGTAGGCAAGACTGTACTATCATCAATCAAACTTTCTGGATTTTGTGCTCTTAAAATGACTAATACTGAAGGGAATCGAGTGTAAATGAAGTGAAACTGCACCTCGAGATGGTCTGTCTGCTCTTGTTTTTGCTTCTCCAGCTCTCCTTTGGTCTCTCGCAGTTTTGCATCCAATTCATTGGACTTAATCTCCTCAGATTCCTGCAGGAGTCAGAGAGGGAGGTTTGAAGTTTGTAACAAGCCACAGAAATTGCAAATAAGCTTATATCCCCCTAAATGAAGATAAGGCACACAAATTATGTTGAGCGGAGGATTAAAGCAACCATTTTTTAATAAACTATAGCAGAATGCACTGCTTGAAATGCACATCTCCAACTCATTATAGATAACGTACAACAGGTTTTGCAGTCTACATGCAGGGCAAATGTTTGTATATGGTGCCCTCTAGTGTGCAGCACTGATCTCATGTCATAAGAAAACAGTACCTGGTACGTGCGGATCATGTCCTGGCAGTTTTTGCGAATCTGTTCAGTCTCTTCTTTTGCTTGAGTCAGCTTGGCGGTTGTTTCTCTTAATCTGTCTTTTGTGTCCTGTTATTGAAGAAACATCTCAATAAAGTGAAATCAGCAGTAGAGTGTTGTTAATGTTAACTAAAATGAAAACTAAAATGATTTTCGATCATTGAAATAAAGCTAAAATATAACAAAATATAAACATTAGATGAAAAAGCTAAACTTTTTTTAGAAAGCTGAAGAACTAAAATTACTACATTTTTAAAAAAAAGCTACATAGAAAAAAAAAGAGAGACAAAAGCACATAAAATCCTAAACCTTAAAATAAAATCTAAAACCATCTTATAACTATCAACACTTAAATAACTATTGATTCTGTTTACATTATAATTAGTTACACAGGAATCGTTGGAATCACTTTCAGAGCAATTTTTAACTTTAACTTTAAAGGGTTAGTTCACCCAAAAATGAAAATTCTATCATAGTTTACTTACCCTCAAGTTGTTCCAAACCTCTATGTGTTTATTTGTTCTGCTGAACACAAAGGAAGATATCTGGAAGAAAACAGATCTCATTCCCCATTGACTACCATAGTAGGAAAAAATACTTACTATGGTAGTCAATGGGGAATGAAATCTGTTTTCTTCCAGATATCTTCCTTTGTGTTCAGCAGAACAAATAAACACATAGAGGTTTGGAACAACTTGAGGGTAAGTAAACTATGATAGAATTTTCATTTTTGGGTGAACTAACCCTTTAAGTCTTTATTTTACAATGTTCCCTGGTTTACCTTGTGAGCATCCGTTTCACTCTTTAGTTTGTTTTGAGCCCACTTTACTTTGATGACGTGAGAATTGATTTCTTCCTTGACTTTCTCCAGTTCACGGGAAAGTCTCGTCACCTCATTCTCCTACAGAAGCATAATCAAATACAAACATTTCTGAGAACATATACATAATCAATGCATACTGTAGATTCCCACACCATCAAGCATCAAAATAAACTATTTTTTAATGTATGACCTTGGCATCATAGAGCTGCTGCAGGCGTCCTTTGTCCTGGGCCAGCGTGTTTCCCCGTCGGGCCTGCTTGTCTACTTCTGTTGTGGCCTCCCGTAGCTTCTTCTCCAGCTGTTCCTTCTCCCTCCGCAGGTCCAGCGCTTCCTTTTCACCTCGAACATACTTCATCACCATTGTCTCCTTCTCCTGACGTGCCTCCTCACATTTCTTATTGGCCTGGGATGAGAAAACATATGTAAACACATGAACACGCATTGTTTACGGATCATGTGAGATCTGAAACCTTAAAAGTCTGGTTACCCACACAAATATTAGTGGTGACCGATATATTGCCACAGCAGGTATATCAGCCGACATTTGGCATTCTTAATTATCGGCCGAGAAGTTTTTCTGTTTGGCCAATGTGTCTTTTATTTTGACAGCATGGGGGACTTTAATTTTGTCAGCGATTTTGTCAGCGAGAGCATCAGATCTCCCATTCTCCTCCTTCATTAGTTTGCCGTCTCTTTTTAGCAATTCTGTCAAATAAATTATTAGACAGAGCTGTAAAAGGAAGTAAACAGTGTAACCAGTGCACGCATTAATCTGGTAAGTCTGTTTACTTCCTTTTAATTCATAATTTTAACAGTTTCATGTGTGAAAAATACTAGAACAAGATAAAATCTGTTAATTTTACAGATTTATTTTGATCAAGTTCTATGATAAATTTTCTATTTCTGTATTGGATTTATAATCAGATATTGGCCAACCTTCTCTCTAAGATATTGGCATCAGCCATAAAAAAAAATCAATATCAGTCGACTATTACCAAATATACACTAACTATGATAACTTCTATGATTTATCATAGTTGATGTTTCCAAAGGCAGTGAAAGAGCAAAAGAGAGGCCCTCACACTTGACTGAAGTGTTTGCATAAGAGAGAGGAACTGTTTGAACAAGTCCTGCCAAACCAAACAACTCTTTCCATATTTTGTGCAAATTTTGTATGACGTTAGTTCTCAATATCTGAATGCTGGACTTCACATTTAGCTGCCGTTGAGTGGGATAAAAAAAGGATGAGGACAGATACAAATGGAAACCCAGCACCTGACATCCTGTAGATGGAAGCAGAATACAAAACGCACAACGACCCTCCTTCAGTGATATCACTGTAAGACTGATGTGATTTCATTTTAAAGATGTGTAGACACAGACTGAAAACGGTTTAGATATATTTAAGAGGGTTCTTATGCAGGAAGGGATTTGTTTGGACTGTCTCTGTGCTGATGACCTCTCACCTGTTCAAGCCTATAGGCAATCTCCCTCTGCATCTGCTGGATGGCATTCTTAGCAGCCTGATCCTGATGAACCAGTTTGTCTTTAGAGTCTTTTAGTTCGTTCATAAGTTCCTCCACCCGGCTTTCAAACTGGTAAAACAAGAGAGACAATCAGTTAAAATGTCATCACTGCAGTAACCATAAACATTTTCATCATGACAACAACAGAGGCAACGCTGACAGACAGTAGACAGATCAAAGTTTACACGACCAGTGAGTGCAATATGACAAAATATACACTGGTGGTCAAAAGTTTGAAATCATTAAGATGATCCTTCAAAAATCATTCTAATCTGCTGATTTGGTCCTCAAAAACCTTTCTAATAATAAATGTTTCCACAGAAATACTAAGCGTAAATATTAAGTGTAAAACACTTGTGCTGCTATTGAGGTGTGATACGGTGAGGTTAGGGACAGGTGTGGAGGTATGAAGGTAAATTAGTAGCAAAACTCGAGAGCACGTAGATGTGAATTTGAGAACCTGTATAATAAATATTCGTACTTGTACGCGAACATTTACACTCACAGCTCCGATGTGAAAATCTGTAAAATAAAAATCTGAACTTGAACGCTGAGATTTGCACTCGCAGACAAGAGTCACAAACCTGTATTCTGAATTTGAAGCTGCAGACAACTAGTCACAAATGTGTATAATGCCATTCACAGAAATACAATGACAGTCACAAACATGTAATAATATTTGCATTTATTCTTACGTTCACATTCGCAGTACAACCTCAAATTTGCACTTGCAACTTCTCAAATCTGTCACTGCAAGTTCAAATTTCGCGCCTTGACTTTTGCTACTCTTTTCGCGATATACGAGGTGCAAAACTAACTTGTGCACTTGTAACTCTGGCGGCGAGGGAGAGAGATAGAGGGGGGGGGGGGGGGGGGGGGGGGGGGGGTTCAAAGGAGCCGTTTTATTGGTTGGCGCCTACCAATGAAATGGGACTTCTATTGTACGCGATGATGTCACGAAACCCGCCTCCTCCTGGATGTTCTAAAACGCTTACATGGTTTAATGCATTAGACTGATATTAAAAGAAATAAAGGATATTATCAAACTTAGTAAACACCATACTAATGATGTATACTACAGAAAAGCAGATGAGCACATAATATGACGAAAGAATATGAAGAAAGCAAATTTGTGTTCAGTGCAAATAAACCAGCTGCCTGTGTTTTATTAATAATGCACAACTTTTTTTTTTTTTTTTATAACTGTTGGTCCATTCAGCATCATTAAGCGTTTTCTATGGGAGGAAAATGCTTAACGTAAAATTGCGTACACCATACTAATGATGTATACAGTATACTACAGAAAAGCAGATGTGCACAGAATATGAACGCAACACGTTTAATTAAGACAGTGGTAATAAAAGACCAAACTCAGGAAACACCATAAATAAAGCATACAGAAAAGCAATTGAGCACAGAATATGAACGCAACTCGTTTAATTTTACGTTAAGCATTTTCCTTTATTAAAAAAACACAGGCAGCTGGTTTATTTCCACTGAACACAAATTTGCTTTCTTCATATTCTTTCGTCATATTATGTGCTCATCTGCTTTTCTGTAGTATACATCATTAGTATGGTGTTTACTAAGTTTGATAATATCCTTTATTTCTTTTAATATCAGTCTAATGCATTAAACCATGTAAGCGTTTTAGAACATCCAGGAGGAGGCGGGTTTCGTGACATCATCGCGTACAATAGAAGTCCCATTTCATTGGTAGGCGCCAACCAATAAAACGGCTCCTTTGAACCCCCCGCTCCCGCCCCCCCCCCCCCCCGTCTCTCTCTCGCCGCCAGAGTTACAAGTGCACAAGTTAGAAAAGAGTAGCAAAAGTCAAGGCGCGAAATTTGAACTTGCAGTGACAGATTTGAGAAGTTGCAAGTGCAAATTTGAGGTTGTACTGCGAATGTGAACGTAAGAATAAATGCAAATATATATTACATGTTTGTGACTGTCATTGTATTTCTGTGAATGGCATTATACACATTTGTGACTACTTGTCTGCAGCTTCAAATTCAGAATACAGGTTTGTGACTCTTGTCTGCGAGTGCAAATCTCAGCGTTCAAGTTCAGATTTTTATTTTACAGATTTTCACATCGGAGCTGTGAGTGTAAATGTTCGCGTACAAGTACGAATATTTATTATACAGGTTCTCAAATTCACATCTACGTGCTCTCGAGTTTTGCTACTAATTTACCTTCATATGGAGGTATGGGTTGGTTTAAGGTGTAAGTGAAGGGTCAACAGTGTAATTACAAATGTAATTACAGCTATAATTAATGTAAGTACAATGTAAAAACATGTAGGCCTATGTACACAATAAGTCCATTGTATCAAATTATTCATTTCAATGCAAGTACATAGTACCTATAGCCACTTAATATAATCGAATAGAAAACAGTTATTTGAAAATGCAATACTATTTCACAACATTACTGTATGTTTGATCAAACAAATTTAGCCTTGAATTGAGCAGAAGAGACTTCTTTCAAAAACAATAAAAAATCGCAACTATTACAAACTTTTGACCATCAGTGTACCTACGTAACATGGCTTCTTCATTTAAATGTCAAGTTCCGGACTGCTTATGAAAATATATTCAAATTATATTGGAATAAGTGACTGAAAGGCTCCATTCAGTGTTTCATAAAAATAAATACTTCTCTTTCTGACAACCACATGTAAAATTGTCACAGTGCTGCTATTGAATGAAAAGTAAAGAGACAGGCAAGGTTTCATTCAGAGGAAGCGATTGTCTGTGGGCCTATGTGGAGAAACCATGACAACCAAACACACACAACAGCTTCACGTCATTACTGCAACACTTAATTACGGCTTCTCGACCTGTCCCCTCCAGGCCGCTCTGTTTGATTTGTGTTATTACCCGCTATGGCAGGGGGCTCTTTCAGATCAAACTGAACTACAGATGTCTTTTAGCCTGGAGTCTCTCTCAAACAAACCCGCTTTTCCAGGCTCAGATGAAAGCTCTTCACAAAACAAGTGTTCTCTAATCAGTGCAAATGGGACAGTCATGATTGTCCATCCAGATCCTGATGATGTATTTAAATAACAAATAATGCCATTGAGCTCAACATACCTAAAATCTGGATAAGCTGGAAATGAAATTGTAACATGAGTGCATGTATATACACTACACTTTAAAAGTTGAGTCAGTAAGATTTATTTTTAAAGAAATCAATACTTTAATTTAGCAGGGTGCATTAAACTGATCTAAAGAGACAGTAAAGACATTTGTAATATTACAAAAGTGTGCTATTTCAAATAAAAGTTTTTTTTCTTTCTATTATCCAAGAATCCTGAAAAAATTATCACATTTTACACAAGCAACACAAGTGTTTTCCTCATTGATAATAATAAGAAATGTGGCTTGACTATCAAATCAGCATATCAGCATTATTTCTAGAGGATCATGTGACACTGAAGACTGGAGTAATGATGCTTAAAAATGTCAGCTTTGCTATCACATAAATAAATACAAATTTTAAAACATATTTAAATAGAAAAGATTTTTTTATAACGTCAGCTGCGCATTCTCTCTCACTCGCTTCTCTCCGACGGCAAAGTGACACACACCCGCCTCCTGTCACTCACTTCTCTCCTTCGCTCCCATTAAAATGATGCTTGCATTCATTTTATAAATTCCCGCAGGTTTCACGCTCACACCAAAAGAGCGTACACCACTGATCTACATAAGTGGAGCACAATAACCACTTCTAAAACAGCTTGTGAGTTGCAAGTACCAAATGAGTGGCTTAGTTACTGCATTTAAACAGTCTAATACATACAAAATGATGTCAAAATGCCCATCTTGGCGAGTATTCAGCTAAACAGGTCAGTCTTGAAACCCAATTAGTTGAGAAAGATAACTCAACTTTGTGTAACAGTTTATTGGATCCTTTTTTGGAGTTACTGCTGCTGTCTGTCATGTTAATAAAACCAATGTCAAAGAGAAAATCAATCTCTGCTCTTGACTTAATAGCTTTTGTAACTAATTGTAAGCATTAATCTATATTTAATTTTTACAATGAAGAATACTCAGTGTTATTTTACATTGGACTTAAAGCTGTGTTTATTTCATATCTCTCTTTATTCTATTGCATTTATTTGTGCTGTTGCTTATTTTATAACTGTCTTGTTTTTTTATGAAAATAAAAGTTTGCATTGAAGAAAAGTAGTTTTTTGCTGTCAATTTCTTTCTTTGAAAGAAACTCGGAATCTGCAAAAATCGTTATCGGCAGGTCTCACACAAATCAAGAAAATTGCAATCGGTGCATCTCTAGTTGAATTGTGTACTCATCCTTGTATTACAATAGTTGGACACACTGATAGCCAGGTTATCCAAACTAATAATAATAAAGACACACAAAACAATACGGTTGCCATTACCTTCTTAATGGTGCAATGATGCTGTTTCTCCATCTCCATCCTCTTCTTCAGCTCATCCCTCATGTTGTCTTTCTCAGAGCAGATGCCCAGAATCAGCTCCTGATGTTTCCTATTCTCATCAAGTAACCTGAAAAACAGTTACCAGCTGTCACTACCAATGTCAGCACATTAAAATACACTGGAGCTGCTGTACTGTGAAATAATGCTTCTTCTGTTGTGTCCATCTGTGATTTGCTTGTTGTGGTGAGAAGCATATTTTTACCAGCTAAACTGGTGATCTAAACTTTATCGAAAACAATTATTTGTTGTTCTTGATAAAGTATCAGGCACCAATGTCATAATGTAGAAAAGACCATGTGAGAGGGAACAGGTGTTCATGGGAGTCACCGATCAGACAATATTAACAGCAGGTCGGGCAAAGCAAAGCTGTGGACTGGTTCCAATAAGAGAGTCAGCCAGATGCCCTTGCAAAAATTAATAAAGGCAGAACAGGAGGGGGTTTGAGTGCAGAAAGGCTCAGGTTGACCACATCATAAAATAATCAATAGCAGCACCACAACAAAATAAATCATAGTTGCAGTGTGAACTAAATGTCATGAGTTAAACAGGCAATGACCCGTGAAATAAAACAAAGACAATTCTAATGCATGGTCTACACTGGCTGGATATATGCCTGGCTACACAGACAAGGCTTAAACCTAGTCCCAGGCTAAAATGCATGTTTCAGTTGTCCTACCTGAAAGCAAATTGCACCAACATATCTTAAAATATGTCAGTCACAGTGCCACTGTTTTGTCTCAAGTCAAGATGCACGTCATTAATGTTTTTTTTTCTAAAGCACGTTTATAAAAGCTACTTAAATGCCCTAACTGAACAAAGATCTAATCCTGGCTTCAACTAGGCCTTGTACGTGAAACCGGGTCATGTAGTTTGAATAAACAAATTCATCTTAGTCAGTTCTTTCAACGAAACAGTCAAAAAGACTCACAGACTAAATAATCACTGCTTTGAATCATCCTAACAAATCTTTTTGCACAAATGCGTGTGCTGAAGCAACATCATGGTTATTCACGGTTATTCATATAAAAGTAGGCCTAGTTATTGCCCAACAAAACATTTTTTTATAATAAATTAATTATTATTATTTTATTATTATTATAAAAATAAAAAAAGTTACAAAGAGAAAAAACGGAACTGTGTATAGGCAATAAAAAATACATAATTTAATAACTCTTTAATATCTTGTACACAAATATCCAAAGAACATCAGTTTTAAAAAAACTATTAATAAATAATAATAATAAGTCTATATAGAATCTATTACATATATTTATTATGAAATACAATTGCTGCAGGTGTCTTTAAAATATTCGTTCCAAAAATATTCAAGCTGGCAGTAATAAAACCTCTCATTAAGAAACCGCAATTAGATCCAAATAACCTAGCAAATTACAGACCCATCTCAAATCTTCCATTTATGTCTAAAATACTAGAAAAAACTGTGTCCGCTCAATTGTACTCTTTCTTGCAAAAAAATGATATCTACGAAAAATTTCAGTCGGGATTCAGACCGCATCATAGCACAGAAACTGCGCTAGTTAAAATTACAAATGATTTACTCTTAGCCTCTGACCAAGGCTGTATCTCAATACTAGTTCTACTTGATCTTAGTGCTGCGTTCGACACTATAGATCATAAAATACTCTTAGATCGACTACAAAACTACACTGGTGTTCAGGGACAGGCATTAAGCTGGTTTAGATCGTACTTATCAGACCGTTACCATTTCGTCTGTTTAAATGGGGAAAAATCAAAGATAACATCAGTAGACTATGGAGTGCCGCAAGGATCTGTCCTAGGCCCTCTGCTATTCTCAATATATATGATGCCACTTGGTAATATTATAAGAAAACATGGAATTAGTTTTCACTGTTATGCTGATGACACTCAATTATATATCTCATCACGACCAGATGAAAACACTAACTTATCTAACTTGACAGAGTGTCTAAAAGATATAAAATGCTGGATGATGTGTAATTTCCTGCTATTAAATTCAGATAAAACGGAGGTATTACTTATTGGTCCAAAAAACTACCCACAAAATCCCTTACAATACAACTTTAATTTAGAAGGATGTCCTGTTACTTTATCCACTACAGTAAAAGACCTGGGTGTTATACTAGACCGCAACTTGACTTTCGAAAATCATATCTCATATGTTACAAGAACAGCCTTTTTCCACCTTAGAAACATTGCTAAGCTACGTAACATGCTATCTGTTTCAGATGCAGAAAAGTTAGTTCATGCATTCATGACCTCGAGACTAGATTACTGTAATGCTTTATTAGCTGGTTGTCCTGCATCCTCAATAAACAAGCTACAGTTAGTCCAAAATGCAGCCGCTAGAGTTCTTACTAGATCAAGAAAATATGATCATATAAAACCAATTTTATCATCTCTACACTGGTTACCTATTAAGTTCCGTATCAATTACAAAGTATTACTATTGACTTATAAAGCTCTAAATGGTTTAGCTCCTGTGTATTTAACAGACCTTCTATCGCCCTACAATCCATCGCGCTCTTTAAGATCACAAAATTCGAGGCTTCTGGTCGTTCCTAGGATATCTAAGTCTACTAAAGGAGGGAGGGCGTTCTCACATTTATCTCCTAAACTCTGGAATAGCCTTCCTGATATTGTTCGAGACTCAGACTCGCTGTCCCAGTTTAAAACTAGATTAAAGACGCATCTCTTTAACCAAGCATTCACTTAATGCTTACCTTTTATACTACTTCTGAATCAGTTCGAATGCATTAATATTATGAACATCAGCTATGCTAATTATTTCCCATCTGTCTTTCTGCTGTTATCTCGGGACGCTAGTCCCGAGGTAAATAGCGTTCGTCAGCTCCAGTTTGTATCCAGCCTCTCACGAAGACTTCAGATGCCCCAATCACCTGTGGAGAGACGACTAAACGCCGGTGGAGAGACGACTAAACGCCTGTGGAGAGACGACTCGACGCCTGTGAAGAGACGACTAAACACCGGCGATATGTTATGCCTAAATTTATACATGATTAACTAACTGTATTTTTCTATGTACAATTCTGAAATGCACTTTCTGTAAAGCTGCTTTGAGACAATGTGTATTGTGAAAAGCGCTATACAAATAAACTTGAATTGAATTGAATTGAAAAACTTGAATCTTTAAAATAAATAAATAAATAAATTTTATAAAAATCAATATACAACTTTATTAAACTAATTTCCCTTGATTATCTGACAGTTTTGGAGGGCAAATTGGTAAATTTTATTGCTACACACTGACAATGAAAGATAGTGATGAAAGTGAAGAGTAATTTTCATGCAGGAAAGAAAGGCAAATTAAACGAATGATTTACAATCTCATGATGCTATAAATCTTAACACTAGCAGTGGACTATAACCTCTAGTGAGCTGATTGACATAGCTATTAATCAACAAGCCTACCTCTTGATGGCTTTCTCCTGTTGGGAGTACTTGTACTGTACACACTTCTCAAATAAAGCCATGGATTTCTGGTCCTTCTGAAGTCCATTGGGAGGATGTCCCTTTCGGATGCCGTCTGACTGACTGTTCAACAGCTCATCCTCCAGCTCATCCAGTAGAGACTCCTGAGACAGAGAGCGCTGGATCTCAGACATCAGCTTCCTGCTGATGTCCGTGTCATATGGGTTCATGTTGGAGTTGGATTGTGAGTTTAGGGGTACTGAAACAACATCTGGCAGTTCCTCACCCTGACCAGCTGGTGTAGAAGTCAAAGGAGTACTGTTAAGTTCTGTTGGCCCATTTAATGCATCAAACTCTGTGGATGAAAAATCATCTGTCCCATTCAGAACAGATGGAGAAGATTCCTCTACCTCATTCTGAGTCCCACTTTCTGATTCTGGAACCACCCCTGCTGGTTCCTCAATGCCAGAACATCCGAGTTCTCCATCAACAACAGCGGGAAGTGATTCTACAACACTGTCATGGACAGGTAGTGGTGTCCTTACATCATCAATGGAGGCTGTTCCACTGTCACAGCTAGTGTTCCCGTCACACGGTGCTTGTTCTCCAGGTCCAATCTCTTGCTGAACCTCTGTGTGACCTTCTCTGTCCACACTACCTGAAAAAGTACCATCCAGCTCAAGACTGTCCAGCTCAGTGTCTTCATCCTGTTCTTTTAAAACAGGTTCACCCTCATTGCTGAGGACATGGGTCGACCCTTCCGGAACCATGTTGACCTCTGTACTTTGTGAGGGGTCAGAGGCAGGGGTCAGTTCGCTCTGACAATCTAACGGCTCCATGATCTCCTTCAGCTGCTGGCACTGGAAAACAAACACACACAAAGTGACTCACATGCACGTGAAACTCAAAACAAAGCATCAGCCTAATAAAACCATGACTTTTATGATCAACAATAAGAAGCTACCATAAAACATCTTTATCAAGGGATCACCAGGTCAAATAACGCAGCAGACACATTAATATGACTATTTTACATTATCAGATTTCCGTCTATCACCAAGAAATTAGGATGTTGTGTAGCAGCCAACAATTTTTGTGCAAAAACTCACAGTCGTCACACCTGCTGTCATAATACTGCCATTAATAGTGTCTGTTCAAACCCACACATTTCCATGATTGAGGTGCGGTCCTTCATTTCAAAATAAGGACACGGCTCTCCTTCCACCCGGAGGCGGTTTTGTGATGCCAGTATTGTGAAAATACGATGGCCTGCCTTTCTCACGCCCATTTTGCCTGAAACGTCATTGTATTAGGATTCAGTGGCTCCTGCATTCCCAGCTAAATGCCTATAGATGACACTGGAGCGCACAAAAGAAAATACTTGGCATTGAGGAAAAAGACACTGATTTTGTGTGATTCACACTAAATGAGTGAAACTGGGGCAGAAACCCATCCAGCAGGATAATCAAGAATTTGTGTAACAAACACTGTATGAGCAACACAAGGATGAGTCTTACAATATAGGGCTATTTTGAGAGCTTACTGTAAGAGTTAACTTGTGTGCGAGAGAGAGAGAGAGAGAGAGAGAGAGAGAAGAGAGAGAGAGAGAGAGAGAGAGAGAGAGAAGATGGACCTTAACCCAAACACCTTGAGCCCACATGAAGTTTATATTTTAATCTTGTATTGCAGGTTACAATGGCTTTAGCATTTCTATGGGGGGGGGGACACATTATTTTTGTAGGGCCACATTCTATTTTTTTTAAAGCGCTGTTCTCTCTCATTTTTTTACTTCTAATTTCTCTTAGCTTCTTTAACTCTGGGAATGTTTCTACAGTTGGAAATGCAATAGGCTAGACCCATTTTTAAACCGTCAAAACCTTTTCGATTGTCTGTCAGTGTTTTTCAAAATTGGTAGGCTAGGATTAAATGATGGAAAATACTGTTTAATATGACCTACATATTAAAAAATGTATTATAACAAAATATATCCAAAAGCTTTGTCAGTTAATAATACACAATTTCTGTTTGAGAAACAAGACGGACATGATGTGCAACTGCCAATAACTCTACTTTAACTTTAAAAGGTCACCAGCTTCTCATGCCTCCAAGCAGACATTGTTTTTTTACCTGTCAACTAGCACCAAACTGAAATGTTTGATATTTCAAACTCACAGACACATACTTTAAAAAGGTGTTACATGGATGCTAAACGACTTCAACACGTTTTAGTCAGAACTTTCAGTAGAAAAACATTTTGACTCACATTGAAAAGTTAAGCAATTTCCTACCCATGTTAACTTCATTTTTTCCTCTTTCTTATCTGTGTTTGAAATGTCTGTGTTTCTTTATCTTCAATCTCATACATCATCATGTTAGTGCATTTCTTCTGTAATTCTACAGGGGAGGATGGACAGTGCTCAGCCACAAACCCAAAAACATGCAGTTCGCACCAAACAAATTATTTTATCTATTAACAGCATTAAAAGATGAATAACAGTAAATTAAAGCAGTAATGATGATTCTGTTATTAATTTTGAGGCGAGTGACAGATACTGCTGTTTCCACACAGGCGCAGTTAGCTTTAGCACACCGGCTAACCTTTCCAAATATATCACATTCTACTTAGGTTAATCAGAAAACACCTGCTTTGTCCACACGAATCAAAAGAGATACGTGTTAATGTAACTAATTATAAAACGGTCAATTATTTAAACACCTACAATACAAAAATACACATCCTAATTGTGCATTGTGTGTGTGCTAATCTAGACCTTCAATACATTCTCAGGCTGATCATATGAGTTTTAAGCGCTATATTTAATTATAACAAGAAGTTTAGCTTGCTATGATGATATGACAAGAGTGTATTTATTAATCTTGTAGATTATAAGTATATAACAATAGTATATCAGCCAGCTGCCACTGGCACAGTTCACCAAATGACTTAGCTTTCAAGCTAATTTAATAAACAATACGTTTGCAGTTGGGATCGGGATATTTTGGTTTAAAATATGTGACTTACCGATTATGTTAAATCCATTTAAAATGCCATACACCAGCTGCAGTGATAAATAGTGAGTGTCAAGTCCGTGTAAGTGATCTCCTCCCGAGGTGACACATCAACAATATGGCCCCTGAACGCACTGATAGCGAAGAATTGCGAACATCGAGATGGCTAGCAGAAAGTTAGCTAGAACGCAGGATCAAATCCCGCCAACAGGGGGAGCCAAGTCACCCAGATTAATTTTCTGAAAGACCACACTAATTTCATTTCAATTTATTTGATCCGAATGGGTGTTAAAATACTTATATTGGTATGAAACGTGCTGTCAATTTTTTTTTAATTTATATAAAGCCTATTTAAATACGTGTTCTGGCTGTAATCTAAACCAAAACAGAGCCAAACGTTAAAGACCGGAAGTCATGAAGCCTATGGTTTAAAAAAGGATCCCTCTTCTAGGTTTACTATGGGTTTACTTTGTTTTTGTTGTTGATGTAGCGTTTGTTAAATTCATAAATTTCATGGTATTTATAAAGTAATTTTAAATATTACTATAATTGATATTTTATAATATTAGGCCTATAATAAATATGATAATAGAGAAAGTTAACAGCACATTGTTTGGGCAGGATGTGGAATATTTTGTTTTTAAATAAGATATAGAAAATAAAACTTGACAATTTTTGTCAATTAATCAAAGAAAGAATTATTGAATTATCAGTTTATCAAATGTTGCCACCATAATAACTTCTAAGTACATACTACATAAAATAAGTATAGTTACATCTAATTTTGATGTCTTTAAAATGTATGTATATTGGCTAATGTCCACCTTCATAAAGTTAACGGGGTAGGACAGTTCTACAGTTTAATTTGACATTACAAGGCTTATGCTTAAAGTCATGAAACTACAAGGTGCTTCTTTGAAAGAGAATTTAATTCTGACATTTGTAAAATAAAATATCCACGGGTCATTTATTACTTACTAAGACAAAATCCTGGTAACAGAGTTGGCATTTTTAGATGGTCTGACAAACATTACAAAAATTAGAGAGTAATTAACAATGGGAGATTTTAACTTGTCTTTGTCCACTTATTGAAAGAATGATTATGTAATTATGAAAAAGTACATAAACATATGGAATTGCATTTGGCTGGAGGCCTGCATAAAATAATCTGTGTTGGTTTCTGCTATCCAGGGCCGATGTATGCTTCTCATTTGTCACTTTGGATAAAGGCCTCTGTCTTCCAGGCTGTCCTAATCAGGGAGGACCTTGAAAAACACAGAACCCAATTAGTCAGAACAGTTTTGTCCTACTTTTTCAATAGAGTCATGCATCATGACTTCTAAATGTAGTGGCTCACCTCCTTGGACTGATTTGCACCAAGTTTAAAACGACAGCAGATAATGTCAACAAAATACCCAATCAATCTGTGAAGCAGGTCTGTCTCAAGAAGAAGAAAAGTTTATGAATGTTTGATATTGTCATGCTGCTGCTGCTCATGCTCACATTAATACATTTTGTGAGCTTGATAATATGTTTGATAATATAAAAACAAATTTACAATAATTATAATATAAATATAACTTGCCTTAAACAATAAAAACATTTACTGTAATTGATTTAGACTTATATTTAGATTGTACAGTGTGTGAAAGTTACCTGAAGTTGAAAAGATTCCCCCAACGATGCCACACAATCTCACAAGAAACACAGAGAGAGGCATATGCTCCTCGCTCACCCTCACCATTAATGGACTCAGTTTATACTTGACAAAGATCCCATATACACCATGGCTGCCTTTCTCGTGGCTTACAACCCGCTCCTGTATGACAGGGCAACATGATTAACAGCAACACACACTTTTACACAGATACACATGCATGCACAGGACACACTAACCTACCCTTTCTGTAACAGAAAACTGGTGCATGTCCACTGAAACATTTGATGTGTGCAGCTTGGTGGGAACAACTGTGATAAAATACTGAAACAGCATTTTTTCTGAAAACACAGATTAAGAACAGTCTTACAACTGTTGGTACTGCACTGCATGTAGAAAGAGGCATTCTCTAATTATTTACATCTACATTTAAATGTATTTTGCATACATCATGTAGCCTCTGACTATGCTGTGAGTTGTATTTGACAAACATTGAACTATAAGAAAAAGACCTACGCTCTAATGTAATTTTTTCCGTGCCATCAAGGGGATTGATGTTTCCAGGAACATCGTTTCCAAAAGACAAATAATCTATTCGATGTGAGAAGTTAAATACTGCTGAAAAAAAGAGAGATAATTCTGAATATACAGTAAGGATTGCAAAGTGTGAGCCCTCCATCTAGATTTCAATTTGAAGGTACTGAAATTTCTTTTAAAAATGGCACAATATTTCTCTAAAACGATTACAATGATATTTTGATGAGTAAGTAACTAAGTAAAACGTACCTTCGCTTTTGATTAATGAAGCAAAATGGGCATGACCTTTGATAGTTTCAATTGGTCTGAGGACAGAATCAACAAATAATTTAATGTAGAAAACATGTCTAAAAGCAGCAGTAGGTCTATTTCTTTTGCTGAAAGTGTGTATACTTACTTGCCTAGTGTGATATGGAAGTTCCCTGCCACTTTACTGACATAGATCTGTCCATGTATCCTACATGCATTCTGAGATTCGGATTCAGAATCATTTCTGTGCAAAGAAAAAAAAACAGAACAGTGCGTGATTAATTAATTGTTTGTAAAGGGAAAAGCTTCAGCTCCATGAAATCCTGAATAACATTTAATGTAATGTCTTTCTGTTATGTGGATTTAAATAATACCAAGGTTGTTTACCTAAAATATGATTACATTTCATTGCATCAGCATACTTTATTGCATCAGAACTGAACTTAATATTTTTGCAATTAATTAAACAGATGTACCCTGGAACTGGGTCAGAAAAGTATCCATTCAACGCTGATTTAAAGAGTACGTCTTGAAGTGAACGCTCTTCACTCAGTCTGTTTTGAATCTGCTGTAATATCCTTATGATACAATAATCAGAGATGAAGACTTAATGCACACACATGACAACTGTGCATTTAAGTGAAAACTGACAAACATTTTACATACTGATACCACATTTGTCTCTCTGGAGAGGGCTCGAAGCTAACCTTAAAAAAAGCACAAAACAGTTGCTATTAACAGTTAATGAAATCTGAAATGCAGTGGATGGTTTGCCGTTACTTACAGGATCATATTTAAGTTCCTTTGATGCAATGACAGTGCCAGAAATATCCAGCACATCTGCACCCAGCCCTAGACAAGAATATGGTTTTAAAACCTTTATAAACATAAAACATTTTGAAAAACAATCATAACAGATGCACTTACTTTCACATTTCATGGCAACTGTGATGTCAATTTTTATCTTCAATTTACTGCCAAAAATCAAAAATAACAACAAAACAAAGTTAGGTCATGTATTTCTTATGTATTAGAAAAATCTCAATAAATATAACTATAAACATGCGAAAAATACACACCTGGTAAAATCTGTGTCTACTTCATATTCATATTTCATCCATGAGTCCTGGTACACAAGATACTCTGATATGGCCAGAAGTGCAATGAGGATGAAAACAATCAGCGACACTGGAGAAGACAACCAAGACGACTTCAATCAGAAACAAACAGCAGGTAACATTACAGGTAACAACTACTGTAATATTCAAAAAACAGCAAATGTAAAATTCACCTGTGCCTCCAAAAGCTGATGTTACAACATAGCTCTCTGGAACTTTAGGAAAGGCGTCTAGTTCTTTCACTATATCGATAGTATTTTTTCTGTTCAGTCTTTTCATTGTAGTGATGTCAGTCCTGTACTTGCAAAAACATGACTTTATGAATAAAGAGTTTCACTAAGATATACTTCCCAAGGTAATTTATCACAGGACATTAAGACAATTTTGTACTACAAATTGTCTAAAATGCCATAGCCCGATTTCACAGGCGGGATTTATATAGGATTAGGCCTTCGTTAAATTACCACATTTAAGTCGAGTTTATACACGTGCCTAAAAAAACATTACTGACGTGCATCTTGAGACAAAACAATGGCATGGCATTTTAAGATATGTCAGTGAAAGTTGCTTTCAGGTAAAACAGCTCAAACATGTATTTTAGGTTTAGCCTTAAGCCTCTTCTGTGAAACCGGGCATTTATGTTTTAATATGTAAATGAGGCATTATCCAATTAAATATGCACTCATTTATTTTAAAAATATTAAAACCGAAATCTGAACATTGGAACATTGTCAAGAACAAAATTCTTGTTTCATTTGATTGACATTAGAGTTAAAGGTCTTTACAGAATGAATGGGGATTTTTGGAATTTCACTCCATTAACAGACAGAAAACTATATTTAATCCTTCAGAATATAAATATAATACAACTGGAAAGTTTGGTGTATGTAAGTGCTACTGAATAGACTTCTGGCTCAGTGCATGAGTAAAAAAACTAGAAAACGACCTATAAAATGCATGTTTGAGCGGTTTTAACTAAAAGCAACTTGCACTGACATATCTTAAAATATGTCATTGATTTGTCTCAAGATGCACATCAGTAATGTTCTTTTTCTTAAGGCCTGCTCATAAAAACTATTTAAATATCCTGGCTTAAACTAAGCCCTGTCTATGAAACCGGGCCGTAGTGCCTGTCTTTCTAACTTACAAGCAAACAGGATCATTCTTTCTGTTAACGCAACTGAAATAATATTTGACTTCATTTCAGCACAATCAACTCTAAAAAACAAACTGACATTAATTCATAACAAGACTGATGCAAATGTAGATTAAATCTGTCTTACCTGTTCCCTAAACACCTTTAAAACCAGGCTTTAAACAATTTCCAATGGGACCATCCATTTACTTCCATTCAAAGGTGCTGTTTTGCAACCATTGCCACATAGTGGAACAGCTGGTTTTTCTGGCTAAACAAAAAAGCACATGGTTTCCGCAGCACAAAAGTGGAGTAACATTACTGACATTCCTTAGCCTGATACATCCCTTGTTATGTTAACTGCGCAAACTGACAGGTTTTGTCATAGCATGGTTGACAATTCAGTGACAATAATATCTTTTGACAAAAAAAAAAATATATATATATTTTACATATTGTACTCACAAGCACACATGCTTTAATCACAAACATAACACATAGGATAAGTAGAAAAAATAAAACACAACCACATCCAACATAAGCAAGAACAAAGAAACAAGGAAATAAAGGCTTAAATACACAGGGCAAACAAAGGGAGCTAAATGAAACAGGTGAAACTAATCAGTAACTATGGAAACAAACTGTCACACACTATGGGCTGCATCTCAAAAATTAGCCAGCTGACTTGTTGCCTCGCTGTCTTATAGGCAACAACTCTGCAGGCAGCGTTTGCGCACGAAAGTACCTCACGAAACTGATTTTGGGCAGACTTCTGAGGCAGCGTAACAATTTAATTATCTACAGCAAAACAGAGAGCTTTGGTGAGAACTAAACATATTTAATTAGTACAGTAGTAATTTCTCACTACAAATGACATCAGAAGTGGAAAATATTAGTCAAAAACATTTACACACACATTGGTCAACAACCACACCTTTCAGACACCATCTTTATTTTTTTTAACTGTCAGTCACTGAATGGAACGCTGGGATATCAAAGGCAGCAACGGATACATTTTCTGCTTCCTTCAAAAATTGATCAGATAAAGGTATCTCAGTAGACAGGAAGTGAAGCTATTGGATTCTGATGTGTCTTGCCTTCCCTTTGAATGAGTCACCCAAAGGCAGCATGTTAAAGTTTTTGGATGCACCAAAAAGGCCAACTTACAATGTCAGGGAACAGGAACAGAACTAAACAAAAACACAATGATATGTATGTGACAGTAAGTGGAAACTTGTTTTTTTTTTTTCCCCCCAGTTCAGATATTAATTTTATATAATATAGTGAAGTTGGGAGAAGAACAGCAAACAATAAGACTCTTTACATCATTCAATCTGTATGTATTTTTACAGTTTAATTTATTTTAGAGACTTTCGTTTTAAAATGTATGCACATAATTTGAACTTTTACTTTGAATTTCATTCTAATATAATAAATTGACTTTTTTTATCTTAATCCACCATGTATATTACTGTAACTGTTTTTATATCTGAATTTATATAATAGTCAATGTGAAAAGCTGCCTCAATCACGTGAAGTCCTTAGGTCGCAGAGGTCGTTCAATTGCGCATGCGCATAAAATCCCTAAAGCACGAGGTGGTGTCAAGGGTAAGACGAACATCTCTATCTTTCATCTCTGCAATAATACATTCGGGAAAGTTATTAAGTACTTACTTGTATTTATTTAATTTACACTTAAGGTGTCTTACCTAACATGCATAACAAGGGGAAGGGTATACTTAAAAAGAAAACTTGCCCTGTCGATTAATCTAACGTTAGCAGGCCACGTGTAACGTTAACGTTAAACAGCTCTGCGTCCTTCTCAGAATCAATACTGACATTATTATATTCATTACACTGGGTTTTGTAGTTAGTTCAGGGAATATAACTTCAGTTCAGTTCACTTTTATAGAAAATGAAAGCATTATCAGCGTGTATTCAAGGCATGAAACCAACTTTTTGCACACCTGCTAATGCACGGTCATAACGTTACTTATTTAAATAAAAAAATAAATAAAAACGTTTACCACATGAAATTTCAGGTACAGAATTGTAATAAAGTGATAAAATAGGAAATAAAACTGCATTGTCTTCATTGTATAAATTAAACATATTAATCCGTATAAAAGTTACATTAGGCAAGTCAAGAGCAATGAGTGAGGGACTTTTTTTCTTTGTCTTTTTGTTTGAGTTTAGGACGTGCATAGCTTTCACTTCAAGAGCAAGTACGGATGCTCTTTCCTTCTGTTTATATTCGCTTAAGCCATAACTGACTGCTTACGACGATACTCGACATTACTTTTTCAAGCTCAAGAAGTGAAAAAAGCTAAATTCAATATCGCGCGTTGTCCGAGACTCGGGGATCTGTTGCGCGCTTCGGATGTTTGCGCAGAGATAACTTTCCAACAGCGAGTAATGAGAATTCGTGCAATTAAATATTTCAATTGGCGTGGCTTAAACTTTCGTTCCGATGCAGCACTGGCCTGTCAACTGTCCCGAGTCCAGTTCATGTTCTCAGTCACAACATTAATGCTTAGAATTTATAAAAATATTACAGGCCAGCTGGCAATTGGCCTTCCACATTCAATTAAACCGTGTCAGTTATCTTGCCTCATATATACCAATGTGAATTTGTAATCAAACACACCTGAACCAAGTATTGAATGTCTTTGGGTTCCTTGAAAATGACAGACAATTATTGTAACAAATTTTGAGCTAAACGCTGCAGGAAGTTAGATTTCCAGGAGTAGGATTGACAACTCTATACGCATACACACTCAAAACTCATATAGTGTATTATTTTACCTCACAGTGAAACCAAGGGAAGAATGAATCGATCTTTCACTCAGACTTTGGTGAGACCCAATCTCCCTTTGAGGAGACCTGCAACTGGACCGAGTTTGCTTAGTCCTAGAGGACCAGCGCCAGCAATTCAGGAGCTTGCTCAAGAACATCTTCTAGCAAGTGATGTTCTAGATGGTATTGGTTAAATGTTTTTGAGTATTTTGTCATTTGACTCTTGAAAAAACAAAAACAATCTAGATAATTTTCTGTTTCCACTTTTTTAGATCCTAAAAGTGATGCTGTCAGAAAGGAGAATGTGATTTCTGCAAAAAGCAATCATGTATGTGATAATGCTTCTATATATAACTAAAGATGTATATTTTTAAGTTTTTATTTAAGACAAATACTATTCTTAATATGCTAACATTAGTTGTTTAGCTATGTAGATATATTTGCAATATTTTACTTAAGACTTGAACCAGAGATCAGACAGCTTTGATAGTTTTCTGCAGTAGTATCAATGTTTAAAGTGTTTAACTTTTCCACAGTGTGGAGATTTCTTGTCTCCCCCACAGACAGCCGGATCCATTCTGGGCCCACTGGTCAAGTTGTGTAATTACTGCAGTCACCAGGGTAGGTTACTTTGCTTGATTTTAGTTGCTTGCTTTTATTTGTTTGGTTTACCTAGCACCCTATGAAAAAAGTGAGCCAGCTCTCAGATTTAATAAAAAAATATCTTAATTTGTGTTTGAAGATGAACGAAAGTCTTACGGGGTTGGAAAAACATGAGGTTGTGTAATTACTGACAGAATTTTCATTTTTGGGTGAACTAACCCTTTAAAATATTTATCATATTTGTTCCAAATTTAGTTGATGTTTAAAACGAGAAATATCTGTCAGTGGAAGAAAAAAAAAACTTAAACACTTAATTTTTTATAAATTATTCAGAAAACAATACTTAATATAATTTAAGGATTTTTAAGATATTTGTAAGATTTTTTTTGTGGTCTGCATGTAAAACAGCAGCTGTTTCTATTGGCCACTGTATGTGAGCCATTCATCCTATTTGGAAATTTCAAAGCCAGTTTGTGAACATTTGAGAGCAGGTTGACTGAGCACTAAAAACATTAATAAGTAGTATATCACAGAATATAAGACGCCCCCCCATTTTCCAGACTTATTTTAGGGGAAAAAGAGACAGACACATACACTCACACGCACGCACGCACATAGATAGAGAGAGAGGCGCGCGCGCTCTGGAGGGAGGATGTCGCGCGCTCTTAAGAAACACGTGAAGAGCGCGCGGTACAGTGATGTTTCCTCGCGCGGAGCCGCTTCACCTGTTTGTCTGAGGTACTTTTGAAATATAATCTAATAGAACAGGGTATCCGCGGGGTCTTGAAAAGTATTAAAAGGTGATAAATCAATTTTGGGAAAATTAAGACCCTTAAAAAGTATTAAAAAGTCTTATCACAGGTTTATAAAGTCTTAAATTTTGAAGTATTTTTTTCTGAATTAGCGGTCTAACAGTTTGAGTCCCAAAAACATCGTAAAAGTGTGTGAAATTAGTCATTTATTATAAAAAAACGAACAGGTACATAAACAACTAGGCTATTTTGGGTGCGTTCGTAAATTGCCTCTCTGTCATGTCAATCACTGTACTGATTGCCTACACCAAACACTGATCCCTAAGCCTACCCGTCACTGTAACCTAAACCAATGAAATCGGTTGCAGGGCGGGAAAAAAAAAATCACACGTATTACAACGAACTAAAACTGTTAAGTTAAAAGTATCACTGATGTAAATGGTTACAGCTTGAAGTGGCGGTGAGGTATTAAAAAATATTGAGAAGGTCTTGAAAAAGTCTTGAAAAGGTATTAAAATTAACTTCAAGATTCCTGCATATACCCTGTACAATTATGCTAAACGTTTAAACTGGCCATTCTAAGTGGGTTTTGTAACTTTTCTCAATTTTCTTTTTACTTTAATACAAAAATAAAGTAGCTCACTGAAATGCTTGGCAAGAAATTTCTCCCTTTCCCCCCGTGATTTTGTCTATATCGCGAATATAAGACGACCCCCCATTTTTCATCCTATTTTTAGGACAAAAACCTTGTCTTATATTCGGGTATATACGGTACCACCTCTACGCACACCTTGGCAATAGAATTGCCATTGGCTAGAAAATTTTTTGTTTTTAGTTTACTCGCCAGACCTATGTACTATTATACATGCATACACACACACACACGCACACACACACACACACACGCGGCGCGCGCGCGCGCGCGCGCACACATATATATATATAATCGTGCTGTCAAACGATTTAAATATTTAATCGTGATTAATCGCATTAATGCCACAGTTGCAATTAATCGCACATTTTTATCAATTTTAAATGTTTTCTAATTTTAATGCTTTTATCAACATGGAAAAGTGGATCGGCAGTAAGTTTGTTCTTAGCTGTGGTATGTGCTTCTGTCTGAAGTCATCCATTGTAGAGCTTAGATCGGCCCAAAAAAATCAAGCCCGGCCCTACCCAAGCCCGTGCACGTTGTGTCCGAGCCTGACCCGGCCCGACACATTAACTGTAATCATGAGCCCGAGCCCGATTTAAACCTGACCATTTTTTAAATATGTGGGTCGTTATAACTGACGTTCTCATCTACTTTTTTATGTTACTTTCTCCCGCCCGCAACATTTTTTTTTTCCCGCTCCCACCTGCAAATAGACTTTTTTTCTGTAGGCTACCTCCAAATACTTCCGCCTACATGTTGCCACCATACACATCAGCATAAATGCTCCTGATAAATTATTTATTTATTTATTTATTCGGGCTTGAACAAACCATAACACACACAAATTATGCCAAAATGTCCGTTTTGTCGAGTGTCCTCATAAGAGCAGTCTTAAATTATTTAAATAAAGTCTTAAATTAATGTAGGGATTTGTGAGAAAATGGGACGCGTGTCAGATCGCGTCTCTGTCAGCAGCTCTGGTCTTAAATGGTCATTAATGTTAATCAAAAAACAAAGGTATAGAGTATATGACTCATTCAGACCCGAAGCCAGGATGATTATTATACCGGTAACCTAATCATGAATGTACTGCTATCTTTTAACACATTTCTGGCGAACGGCTTCTTCGCGGCAAACGACAAAAGAAAAACTCTTCATGAAGTGCAGTGAAATTCAGTGACCTATGGCATTTCCTGATGGATTGTGTTTGTTAACTTAATTTTATAGCTACGTGCAACGCACTGACAGACAGGACCGAGCAGGTAATATTTAATATGAAACAAAGTCTCAACTTTCAAATTTGGTCAGTCAAAGAAAATGAAACAATAAATAGGCCTACCGTTCTGTGGCTCTTTAATGTGTCGTGAGAGGTTGCCACAGTTAAAGCCAAGTTCAAATCCACCGACTAACTCTCCTGACTGCTTTGTCGGACAAAACAGTGTTGCTCCACACGACCACCATTATGCACCCTTATGCACATTTTACATTTGCCTTTAAATTAGCGATTTAAAAGCCCCCGCCGGTGATACCGGTATTACCGGTGTTGTCACACGTCGATTAACCGGTAGGAAAATATCCTCACCGTCACATCCCTACAACACGTATGTCTGTGATTGGCTACATCGCTGCAAACATGTTATAAAAAGAAACTCTGGTCTGTAAATCGTTTCTATTTTGTTTTAGTTGTTCTTGTTGCTTTTCTGCAACATATGAATAAAAATGTATTAGTTTTTATGTTTTATTCATAGATATTTCTAGTTTGCCGGAGTCCCGTGTATCGTTTTATTCTCCCGCAACCCGCACACAGAGTGAGTGCATTACCGCCCGCGCTTGCACTTGGCCATCAAATCTAGTCCCTCGCCACACTCTATTGCGTTGGGAGTGCACGTCTCTAGATCAAGGGCCTTATTGGCATCCATTTCGGCGTCTTGCACTCGCGCAGTCCACTCAAAACGTAACATTAGCAGCCTACTCTTTGGCCGGCGCGCAAGCACAAACAAGTGTGTGCGGCGTGCCTGTTTTATTTCTGGTCTAGCTATCCGGTGTGATGTTGTAGTTTTTCTAACGTTACTAGTTGTTGCAACAGCGTGTGAAAAAAAACTACAAAGTTTCCTAGGCCAAAAAGAGTAAAATTGTGCAATAAAACAATACATTTTGCGCTGTTAAAATGGGTTTGCGTTAACGCCGTTAATAACACGCTTAACTGACAGTACTAATATATATCAGTGTCATGGATAGTGTTCTCTGTGGCACGCGCAGTCTTCACTCGGACACGCTCTTCAATAGTGCTGTAGCGGCGCGTCGACACTTCGACGTCAAAATTACATCGACGCCATTTTTTTGCGTCGACACTTTTTTATTTATTTATTTTTTGCACCGTTTCCGGCAGTACAGCTCGCCACCACACGTGGGAGACCGAAACATTGCAGAATGGAGGACAAAGACTATAAGTGAATGTGCTTTCCATTAAATGAAGACACAGTAAACAAATCCTTAACAAAAAAAAACATTGCAATTTAGACGCGAAAACTGGGTGCCGGTGAGACTGGCAGATTCGGCTTGCAGTCGTTCATCCTCGGACGCGGCGCCGCGCGCGCTGTCACAAAAGAAGCCATGCACACAGCCAAGCGAAATGGGGTCTTGCCGGTCTTGCGCACCCAACGCGTCATTTTTGCCGCGCGCACCTTCACGCTCGTGCGGACGCGTTGAGTATAAACAAGGCTTTACTCCGTGTCAGCGCGCGCTCTGATCGGTAAAGGGGAACAGATCTCTCCCGAATCTTCTCCAGCAGGAGCAGAAGCACCACTAACTCCGCCTCCGTTTCCCTCGTAAGCTGATATTAGTATTTAAACATTCTCTATGATAAAAAATGTTTGTAAAAATATTTTAATAACGGTTTTGGATGTTATAGAGTTCTAATGATGGTGTTCAAATTAGGGCTGTAGTACTCGAGTCCGGTCTTGGACTCGAGTCCGGACTCGAGACCGTTTTTCTATGGTCTCGGACTTGTCTCGGACTCGCTGGTATTCGGACTCGGACTTGTCTCGGTCTCGGCCACTGGTCTTGCCAAATATGGCTTTTGGTCTCGACCGAGTCCAACATTTTTGTATTTGTGTTTATTTATTAGCCTAGGGTAACGTTAACTTAGAAAATGCCAAAATTAACCGACCAAGTGCTCAATACAACGGAGCGCGTCTTCTCATCAGTGGCGCCGCCAGGGGGGAGCTAGGTGGTGCTGTAGCTCCCCCTATAATAGCCATAGCACCCGCCCAGCACCCCCAAGAAATGTCTGTGATTTTTTTATATTTATATTTTAATGTCATGTTTGAATAGTTTTTTTTCATGTTGTTAAAAGGGGTATTAAAGAATAATTAAAAATATATATATATTTAGTCTAAAAAAACATGAGGCCCAAACAGGCGATCTTCTTTGGCCAATGGACGCGGCGCCCGGTGAACGTTTGCAGACATCCCAAGTCTCACGTATATAGATAGCGGCTCCCTGATGGCCGCAAATTAGTTCAAATCTCCCGGAATCTAAGCTCCAAACGTGTAGCGCGCGCAAGACAGAGAGAGCGAGAGACCTTGCGTGTGTGTGTGTGTGTGTGTGTGTGTGTAAATGCGTGTGTGTAAATGTGCGTGTATTAAAGAATATTTAAAAAATATATATATTTAGTGTGTGCGTGAAGCGCATGTACCCAAAATTCAAAGCACCGTCTATTAAGTTTTGAGCATCCCCATAGCACCTGCAACCGAAAATCTCTGGCGCCGCCACTGCTTCTCATGCTGTTACTGTAGTTACTATCTTACTAGCTACTAGGCCTACTTAAAAATCTTGGGTTTTGTGACACTTGCTTTTAGATCAACAAATAATAACCTAAAATTACTGTCTTGATAATGTCATGCATAAGGGCTCGAATTTCGGCACGGGTATTGCGCATAATTCTAATCATTCCCGAGGTCTCCCATTTATAATGCGGGATATTCCTGCAATCGTAATCCATACAGATTATAAAATCAAATCATTATTTTAATAACTATCTGCCAGACGCAATTTCACAAACAGCGTGAGTGTTCAGCGGTGCGTCTTCTCTTCTCTCAAAATGTATTGTGGAAGGCATACACACTCGCGTTCAGGAGTCGGGGCATGACGTTTCGGAATATTCACTTGCACAATCGGGCCAGCAGTGCATCGTGAATAAAGTTTACCATTTGCACGTCTTTTTAAGTCTTACCAGTTTAACATTCAAGCAATTTAAACTATCAGTGCTCGCGCGCTCTATGGGATGACTATGCGCACATTCATAGAAAATCCGCCCTAACCCTTTCACACGTAAGTTTAAAATATTCTAACTGACCCCCCAGCGTGAGTTTTTCAAGGCGACCGTTATTTAGAACTTGTCTAATGTTTCCATGGTGACGCGTCATTGCTTGTCACGTGACACAGCGCAACCACAACACAGTGCTGAATGAATGATTATCTGCTTTTATGTAATTTTTCCTTTCTTATTAAAAATATTCACAAATGTATTAGTTATATCATGAAACACTGATATTCCGATTGTCAAATATGTGCAAGTTCATATGTTTTGTTGTTTAAACACCTTTATAACGATCGCGTTAGTTGAGCTGTATGCGCGATGGGCGGCGCCATTTTAGTTTGTTTCACAGTTCAGAGAATCGGATGATGGATTAACAACACACGTCAATTCCTCCACTTCTCACGAAATACATGAAAGTAAGTGGCCGGTGAACTGTGAGAAGAATAGGGGCAAATGTTAAGCTGCTTACACAATCTGAATCTGATATGAATAAAACGTGTTGTCTTATTATAATGGAAAATATTATTATTGCTGCTTCCATAGACATCAGTGTGTATTTTACAAACTCAAAATCATTGTTTTGCTAGTATTTATTTATGTGTATTTAAATGTCTCAAACCTAAAATAAATATTATGTGGTTGAAAACACTTAATAGTCGTGATATGACAGCACTGGGTGCGTCTGGGTCTGGCTCAGCGCCAGCAAACGCGCGAAAGCACGTTTGAATTTAGCAGTTGATCACGTGATGCACTGAACGTTCTAATCACACCGGTGTGATCGTACGCTCCAGGGACCAGCCAAGACTGATCACACCGGTGTGATCGTACGTGCGAAAGGGTTAAGAACAGCTGAGCTGGCCAGTAACAAAAGTTATTTTTCACGGATTATATTGCTTTAACACGCAAAACTGTGTCAATTTCGGTCTTCGTGAGTAGGCTATACTCTAATCATAGTTGGTTTTGTCTTTAATAAGCATAAAACGCATGCCAGTATAATGAACACAGAATCCCTGCACTAGCTCTTAAAGTGACAGCAACCATATGTGTCGGTCATTAACTTTGTCGTCAAAACAGCAAAAGAGAGCTTTAAGTTAAAGGAATCAGGATTGATAGCCTATGTGTTTAATTTATTAAGGACTAAAATACTATCCAGTGTTATTTTCCATTTGATTACTTTATTCAGTTACTGTCTATGAATACTAGTGTTAGACCTATTCAAAAACTTTACTCTTTATTTGTATCTTTATTCTATTGTATTTATTTGTACAACTTTTTTTCAATTTAATTGAACAATTTAAATCAAGCCTTGTGTTGTGTAAATTCTTAACAACATTACCCCATTGTAAAAATGCAATGAGCGCAAACATTTAGGCAAGATAAATTTAATAATTTTGTTTGGCAAAAGACTCGGTCTTGACTCGGACTCGAACTTTTTTGGACTCGGTCTTGTCTTTGACTCAAACCTCTTTGGACTCGGTCTTGACTTGGACTCGACTAGTCCTGGTCTTGGACTTGTCTTGGACTCGACAAAGGTGGTCTTGACTACAGCCCTAGTTCAAATACATAACAGCCAGCTTATACAGTATCATGATTCAGTACGCTAGTTCGTATTTATTTGAGATACATTGTTTTTTTTATTAATCGAGCAGCAGAAAAATAATCTTTATTTTTATCGTCCAATTAGTCGTTAGATTAGTCGACTAATCGCCCAACTAATCGTTTAGTTAATAATCGTTTACCCAAGCCCTACTCTTCAATCTATCGTCGTTGCGGAGACTCTCTATTCATTCACTCTATTCAACCTGTAACCTCTGACACGCTTGGCAAAAGATCTACCACAAGACTCAATAAACTCAAAACTTTGCGGATCGATGCATTCATTTATGGATTGAGCAGAGAGACTGTACAGTTTGACAAGCGGGCAGCGGATGGTGTTGCTAAGAACTTGCAATGTATAACTATTATCAGACCGGCCCTCGTGGCCTCAAAACACGGGTCCACCGGGGAAAATTCCGACTCTCCCGATTGCCACTCTTCCCCTGTACACACGCACAGAGACTTTGAACCTACCAGTACTTTGAGTGGAGGCAGCGCTGTCCTCTCTCGACAGAACGTGTTGAGCAGCTGACGTAGGCTACATCATGTATGTAGCCTAACTTTCTTTTTAGTAAGGCCGTGATAGGCTGTTGCAGTGTAGATTACCATCAATCAAACAAAATCACACCATTGTTTCTTTATATTTTTAATGTTTTAATGATAAAGAATGCAACGTTAATGCAACCCAAAATTAGCAACTACGATAATTTAAAATTAAAGTAATTTATACTGTGCCTCAAGTGGGGGGGGCACAAGCATTTTTGGGGGCGGGCCCGGCCCCCTATGGCCCACCCATAGCGACGGGTATGTTTACATGTAGCGCATCAATTCTGTGTGGTATGTAAGACTCGCCTTCTCTCTCTTTGCATGTGTGTGAGAAACACTGCACTCTCAGCAAATCGATTACGATTGTGCGTCTTTACACTACGGTACGTCAGATACAAGTATGCTGCGCATCCATTGAGCTGAATATAAGTAGTGCAGATCACTTGACAGAGCGAACTCTCAAGCACTCAGTATTCAGCGAGTGAAAATATGAACTTATACCTCTAACACAAACACACTGGCGAGTAAAATCTAAGAATTGATTAGCCAATGGCTAATGATAGACATTAATTAAGTCGCCCAGAGTGAAGATTTAGTCGCATATGCGAGAGATTTAAGGTTGGAGTACCATAGTAAACACCTGTAATATTGAATTAATGAATATAAAACACAAACCAACACATTCTCACCTGTGAAAAGTTTCTTCGGAAATTTAATTTTGGTGGTTTCATAACCAGAAGCTGCGGAATGTTGTGGCATAATTGATTCTTGATGTGAGTGGCTGAACGTTTCAAGATGGCGTATACATATTTATGTTTCTGCCTACTGATAGTGTGTTGCAAACATATCTTGGCTCGCTTTGATCAGCAGAATGAGTTAGTTATTTATTAGTGATATTTCTTGTACACTATTTAGGAAACTTCAGGTGCACTCGTTGTAAAAAAACTTGCTACTGTTCTGTAGCTTGTCAGAGTCAGGATTGGAAAGCTCATCGACATGTCTGCAAACCTAGCATCCCAGAAGCTACCAGGTACTAGAATATGTTCTCATCAGTGTTATTTGCGTGTTGGTTTGGAAGCACAATTGAAAAATGTTTTCCTTTTTTATCAGTGAGAAAATTAAGGAATCCACAGCTATGCCATCTGCAAATGGACTTGGTAGCCTTCAAGCTAAGGTACTCATAGGTTGCTATAGGTACTTGCATTTGCAGTAGTTAGTTATTCCATCGAATTCCTTCAGAATATTATCTTTTACAGGAGATATGTGTTGACCTAAAGCCAAAGGGAATGTATCGACGTGATTTGCGCAAGAACAATGTTTCCAAAGGAGCTGAGATACAGGTACTTTTCATTAGGCCTATATTGCTTTATTCTCTATAGACTCTCTGCCTCACAGAGCATCTTTTTTTTTCAGGGTACAGTGATTGACCTGAGGAACCCTGGGATGTTCTCCATCCACCTACAGTCAATCGAGATGATGGAGTCCCTGAAAAACATCACTGCAGAGCTCCAGAAGGCCTATAGCACTTCATTTGCTCCTGAATACAAGCCTGAAATTGGGGAGCTCTGTGCTGTTAAATTTTCCCTTGATCGGGTGATGCAAATAATTACATTTTTAATTAAGTCAGAGAACCAGAGTGATTAGAATTTCTGTGAAATAATATGCATTGATCAGTGCAGTGTGTAACAGGTCAAGTTTGTTTCATCTTAAAGTGTTGACTGTAGTGAGTGTTGTTGTGCTCAGTTTGGTCTTTTTCATGCTGATTTAGAACTGGTATCGAGCTGAGGTTCAGTCAGTTGATGTGGCCCACAAAACTGCTAGTGTATTTTACATCGACTTTGGGAATGAGGAGAATGTTACACTTGACAACATAAGGCCTCTCTCTGCCAGTATCGATGCTGCACCACCATTTGTGAGTTACATCTCCATTACATTATATATTATTATTAATTATGCTTTTAATTCCATACTATTTTTTAGTTTTTTAATTGTTGATTCCCTATATGTTTGAATGTAAATGTGAGTGTATATGAATATTATATATTATGGCTGGGAGAAAAAATCTACGGAAAACTATCGCAATAAATTTTGTTTACGATTTTAAAATAATTTTTTTTTATTCCATAATCGATATTAATTAAAAAAAAAATTGCTTTATTTTTTGTCTTTGCTTATAGATGAGGTTGACAGAAGTTAGCCACTTACGCGGTGCGACGTTCGTCTGTTTTAGGACAACTTAGTTTGAATAAACGAGCAGACCCTGATTAGCTACTTGCTGTTAATTTTAAATAAACATAGAGCAAGACAACTAGAAGTGAATGTGCTTTCCATTAAATGAATCGCAGGCAGTAAACAAATCCTTAACAAACAAAAACTTAGCAATGAACTTTGCAATTTAGACACGCACACTGGGTGCCGGTGCAGTGAAACGTACATGCTCGGGCAGATTCGGCTTGAAGTCGGTCAATCTCGGATGCGGCGCCGCGTGCGCTGTTACAAAAAAAAAAAACGCGCACACCGCCAAGCAAATGGGGTCTTGCGCACACAACACACATGACCGTCCACACCGCAATGACGTCGTATTTGCCGCGCACACCTTTGTGCTCGTGCGGACGCATCGAGTATAAACAAGGCTTTACGTGTCAGCGCGCGCTCTGTTTGGTAAAGGGGCAGAGATTTCAGACCTCCGTTTATTAAGGAGATCTCAAAGATTTCTCTTCTTGGGAGGGGGTGGTGCACAGACCTCTCCCGAATCATCTCCAGCAGTAGCAGCCTCTGAAGCACCACTAACTTCGCCTCTGTTTCCCTCGGAAGCTGATATTAGTATTTAAACATTCTCTATGATAAAATGTTTGTAAAAAATATTTTAATAACTATAACCGTCGGTCTCACGGTTATATAATAACCGTCACACCCCTAGTTTCAGCAGTAGTCATTATCTCATGCTTTTTCCAAAGCTGCTTTGTTGTTTTCACAGGCTTTGCAGTGTTGTGTTGCTGGAGTAAAGCCTGTGACAGGAAGTTGGACAGACGAATGCACTATTGCTGTTAGGCAGATAATTACTGGAAAGAGCCTCACTTTCACAGTGTTGGACATCATGAATGATGGAGCTCTGCTTGCTGTAGATGTTCCTCTTAGCACGCTTGGTAGGGGATACGTGGTTCTTTGGAGAGCTTTATTTGAAATGAGATGTTGAGCAAGATGTTATACAAGATGTACTTTTTTTTTTTTGCTACAGGTAAATACATGAGCACATTTCTGATAGACCAGGGCTATGCTATAAAGGACGATGTTGCTGTCAAACCACAGACTGAACATAACATCAGTGAGTTGCTGACTCATCTGTTTTTTTTTTTATCGTCTATAAATGATTCACTCAATTTTTTTTTATTTTTTCACCCTGATGTATTCACATATTTTCTTTAGATTCATTGCTAAAAGCATCCTTTGAAAACTTCAAGCGCTTGTCTGGAGGAAAGAATGAGAACTCTGAAGCCAGGCCTCCAGAGCCGTTGACTCAAGGAGTGGGTGACGCATTCACCGCAGTGGTCACACACATCCAGTCTCCCTCAGAGATCCTCTGTCAGAAGCTTGAAAATGCCAGTGAGCTTTCTGCTACTTGATTTAAAACACAATTATACCTTAATGAAACATTCTTTATTTTGCTATATTTTTATTACATGACCATTGGTGCATACACTACTGTTAAGTGTTTTTTTTTTGGGTGGGGGGGTGGGGTTCTTCCATGTTCACCAAAACTGCGTTTATTTGATCAAAAACAAATATTGTTAAATATTATTACAATTTAAAATATTTTTTACTCTTTGATCTTCGGTGTCACATGATCCTTCAGAAATTATTTTAAATAATATACTTATTTGGTGCTCAAGAAAATTGTCATATTACAGTATCAAAAACGATTGTGGTGCCTAATATTTTGGTTGAAACTTAAACTACAAAGAATCCTGATTTTTGTTTGTCTTAATGTTTCTTTTGATCAATTTAATGCGTCCTTGGTGAATAACTCCTAATGATCTTGAATAGAATAAACTCTTGAATGGTAGTGTACTGCATATATGATGGGGAAATAAATTTTTTGGTGTGCAATGTGTTAGCATCCTCTGTTGTTAATTTTTCTTTTTATAAAATATATACTGCACTTTCAATATGATGTAATCTTCATGCATTCAGGTATAATCCAGCAGTTGCAGGTGAATTTAAGGGAGCACTGCTCAAACACTCTAACCAATGAGATCTTCAGACCTGCGCCAGGAACTGTCTGCTGCTCACTGTTCTCTGGTCAGACCTGTTATTTTCTTTCCCTTTTGATTCTTGTAAAAATGTGTAAAGTGCACCTTCCCATCTGTGAATTGGACTGGGGGCTGTTGAACTGTAAAAATGCACCTTAAAAGTGGTATCTTCTGATGCGATCTCCTGATGCATTACAGAGGACAACCAGTGGTATAGAGCTAAAGTTCTAGCATATTCCTCTGAGGATCGCGTGTGTGTCGGATACATAGACTTTGGAAACTCTGAGGAAGTTGAGTTAACTCGCCTACGACCAATCAACAAGGATCTGTTGGCTTTAGCGACACAAGCAATCCCCTGTTCTCTGGCAGGTATAGTGCAATGATTCATTTACTGAGCATATGTAATTGACTCAGCATATATTGATTTGCATGCATGACACAGTCAGAGATTTTCAGCAAGATTGATTTCTTGTTTAACATGTTCATATTTCTCCAGGTATAAAGTCTCCAACAGACGACTGGTCAGAGGAGGCCATTTTGATGGTGAAACGTTTGGTCTGCAACCGCTTCATTCGGGTTGAGATTCTGGGTAAGAAGGACGGTAGGGCTCTGGTGTCCATGGTCGACGAGACTAGTGATCCTCAGACCAATGTTGCTGAGTTGTTGGTTAACATGGGTTACGCTGCCATTGAAAGTTTGGAGACCGAGAAATATGAACCAGCTCAGGCATCCTTCCCTGAAATGCCCTGTAAGTACAGAACCTTATTTTATTTGAGCCATTTCTGATCTTTTTCAAAAGGATAATGTAGATCAATATCTTTTAATTTTACCCTAGCCCTCAGTCTGCCTGTTCAGAAAATGGAGTGGACTTGTGCTGAACTTCCCTTCGATGGCCAAAAGGTGGAGCTGGTGATTAGTACTTTGAAGAGCCTGGACGAATTCTACTGTTACAACTACAGTAGCGGTGCGACTGTCCATCAGTGTTGTTCTTTCTACACTGTGTGAATCATCATGTTTGTAATTATTTTATTTCTGTTTGGCAGATTCACACATCCTGACGGCGCTGTCCTATGAGCTCAAAATGCATTGTGAATTAGGCAGAGCTCCCTTTACACCAACTGTGGGAGAACCATGTTGTGCTCTCTTCACAGGTGATACTGACTCGTCCAAACAAACAGCATGGTTACAGTAACACACTTTATTTATTTTTTTTCAGATTCAAACTATTTTATTTACAAGAAGCAGTGGACAACTGACATTTAAGATACTAGATATACACTACTGTTAAAAAAATTGGGGTCGATAAGATTGTTTTAATGGTTTGGAATTGTAAAGAAGTATAATTTGCTTGCCAAGGCTGCATTTATCAAAATACAGTATATACAGTATATATTTTCCTTTAGTATCACATGATCCACTAAAAATCATTCTAATATGCTGATTTGGTGCTCAAGAAACATTTCAATGTTAAAAACTTTTTTTTTTACTGTTCTTTGATTTATAGAAAGTTAAAGGGGTCATCAGATGCCCATTTTCCACAAGTTGGTATAATTCTTTAGGGTCTTCGTGTAAAGTTTGTAACATACTTTGGTTACTTTACAGTTAAACATACTTTAACTGATCACTTGTACGCTAAAATTTATATCTAGGCTAGGCGCCAACCAATAAAACGGCTCGTTTGAACACCCCCCGCTCCCGCTCCTGCCCCCCTTTCTCTCACGCCGCCACTGAGTTGCAAGTGCACAAGTTAGTTTTGCATCTAATATATCGCGAAAAGAGTAGCACGTCAAGGTGTGAAATTTGAAATTGCAGTGACAGATTTGAGAAGTTCCAAGTGCCTGAGCTTGTACTGCAAATGTGAATTAAAAAAATAAGTGTAAATATGTATTTCAGGTTTGTGTCTGTCTTTGCACAAATGCCACACAACACAAATGGCTTTTAATTGGTTTATTTTGTTAGCAAACATGTAACTATAAGTTCTTTACATCGATCAAATTTCTGACAAAATAACAATCGACATGCTTGTTTGCTTTGCTGCCCCTTTAAATAATTTTTTAAAAAAATACCAAGCAGTCGATCTACATCAGAGCGTCCATGAATCTTTCCACAGTGTCGCTGGCAGGGCGGCGAGAGCAAAGTTTGCCGCTCTCGCCAGCGGTGTGGACGCACGGTAAGGGCGGAAATATGCTTATACGGGACAGTCCGTCAGCGGTCGTGGGCGGAGCATGAGCAATAAGACGTCATATGAAAAGGATCAAAAAAAGAGAATGTTTTTTTTTCTTTTTCTTGTCATTGTATGGTGGTTGACCACACACTGCAAAGACACATTTAATGCAAACATCATATAAAAGTGAATTTTGCATCGTTGATCCCTTTAATAAGCATTTATTTGAAATGGACATCTTGTGTAACAATGTTAAAGTCTTTACTGTCAATTTAATGCATCCTTGCTTGAATAAAAGGATTAAGAAACTTTTAAATGGCAATGTACAGATGCAATTTTCAATGTTTTTGCTTCCTGTTTGCAGGAGATGCCCAGTGGTACAGAGCCATGGTATTAGAAGTGTGTGGAGAGGGTAAGGCTAGAGTTTATTTTGTGGACTATGGGAACTCCTGTGAGGTGGATGCAGCACATCTGAAGGCCATCAACCAGAGTCTGCTCAAGCTGCCTTTCCAAGCGATCCGCTGCTGGCTTGCAGGTATTTTTCTTTGGGATTTGTGTGTATGGCTATAAATTATTTGAAATTTCTTTCGTTTGTAAGTGCATTGTACATATGGCCAACAATCACTGTGTGCAGGAGTCGAACCAGTGGAGGGTCAGTGGAGTAAAGAGGCAATGCACAAGTTTCAGGCTCTTTGTGCCAGTCAGCCATTGAGTGGCAGAGTGCTGTCCATTACTGAGAAGGGTTATGGGGTGGAGCTAGAGAGCGCAGATCAAAACATTGCTGCTGTGCTAATTTCTGAGCACCTGGTTAGACCTTGTGGACAGGTGGAACTGCCTCCACTGCAGCCAACTAAACCCTCCAATCAGATTGAGGATCTGCCCACTCTAAAACCCATTGATCAGAATCTACCTGTTGAAGAGCCTTTGAAACTGAACAACAACAATGGAGCTGCCAATGCCCCAGAAGTGTCAACCACATTAAGTAAGTTAGCATTACTGATGTTAAAACCTTTTAAATATGGCTTTATAGTTTTGTAATTGCTAGTACTAGTAATATGCAGGTCTTTTTTTTATTGTTCTTGTGCATGATTAAATAATGTTCACTGTCATTTAGGTGACTCTTTTCCTTTGAATTGGAAGACATTGGAGCTGTCTTGCAGTGACACGTTCCAACCAAGGGTGGCAGCAGTGATCAGCCCTAGTCTCTTTTACATAATGAATCCTGGACAAGGTGTGCACTCGTAGTGTAGCATTTAAAGCATAAAGTCTAGCTAGAGCACCTATTATTATGGTTATATTATTATAACCATGGTTATACCATTATAATGATGCTTCTTTACATTAAGCTGAATTTGTGTTCTAGTGAATGTAGAGGGTCTGAAGGCCGTTATGACTGATGTTGCAAAGTACTGCAGCAAACAGCCAATCCCCAATCTGTGCCACCCTTTACCAGGAGCTGCCTGCTGCGCACAGTTCTCAGGTCAGTTTGACCTTCACCCCGTGGCTTATCTGTACATGTGATTCCATCTATTTATCCTGAAGAAATGCATCAAGGTTTTTTCAAAATACATTAAGCAGCACAATGTTTTTAACTTTATTTTGATCAAGAAACATATCTTGTAATTATCAGAGTATTAGAATGACTTCTGAAGACTGGATATATAGCAGCTTTGCCAGCACGGGAATAAATTACTTTTTAAAATGTATTAAACACCTTTTTTTTATTTTATTGTAATAATAAAAGCTAAGCCAGTAATTCCAGGTCCATCTGACACCTGTAGTGGAACCGCAGCTTTTAAACTACAGCTGTAAAAGTGTGTGCAACAAATCCCTGTTTAAGGCCACGTTTACACATAGCCGGTATTCGGAGAAACCGATTCCCCCCCCTCTGTTTTCAATAATAACATCGTGCACACAACATCGTTTTCAAAAAAGTTGTCTTTTACATCAACCCGCATAAATACGCCGTCGAGCGCCATCATAACTATGCCAAACTGGCCGCTCGCAGCATTTTCTGGCGCATAATGTGACGTTTGAGAACCTAGAACCTGGGTTTCTCCCAGTTGACACGGCAACGCATAACCGGCGTTATCAGAAATCTCCACTTTGGCCAGAGTTTTTAGAAATAATCGTTTTCTGTGATTAAAAACAGGGTTTTCGTGTAAATGAGAGGCCAAACCACAGGGAAATATCTGCGTCTTCCCTTTGTGTAAATGGGGCCTAAGTGATTTGTTATTTTTATGAGAGAGTTGTTGCTGTGATGTGTTTATATGAGTTTCATGATGTTGTGTGATGTGGTTGAGCTACTGCTATCCCCTTGATGTGTTCTTAAATCAGTCAAATTGAACTCCTTATTCAGGTGACAAAAACTGGTACAGAGCTGTTGTGTTGGAGGTGACGACCAAGCATGCACATGTCATTTACGCCGATTATGGGAACATGGAGACAGTCCCTGTCTCCAGTATCCTTCCAATCACCAACGAACTTCTCCAGCATCCATTTCAGATCGTCAGGTGTGGACTGGCAGGTAAGACTTTCACTCGTCTGATTATGCACAAATCATTGCTGATGTTAAAACTGGGTTGTGTAAGGCTGGGAGTTTTTAAATCCTAAACGATTATGAAATCTGGTTAAATCAGTCACAAGGAGAATCTTTACAAATGTTCTTCTCTCAAATCTCAAACATGCACAATCATGGCACATTACACACTTCAAGATATTAAAGGTGGGGTATGTGATTTGCAAAACAGCTGGCAGATTTTGAAAATACACAACTCAAAAGGTCCTACCTTCTTTTCCTGACTCCACCCACTCCACCCATTCGAAGAGGGGCATGGGGGAGGGGGGTATGGTACGACCGTTTGATTGACGCACTGACTGTCCAATGATTCTAGACGGTCTTGAAAATGATTGGCTGGAGTTTTTCAAGTCCTGCCCGTTCCACAGATGTTTTAAATTTTTGCTTCTTTAAATCAGTGCTTCTAACTCAGTGGCTGTAAGTGGGTTAGGAATAGGATTTCAAGTGATTTTGAAAAAATGGTCAAAAAAGAAAATCACATACCCCACCTTTAAGATTATCTTGTTTTTTCGTTCTCCTCAGTCTCCTTGTAGACTTGTCTCTTATTGGCTATTGTGAAAGTAGTGATGTAATCTTAGTCAAAATCATCCTGATTTAAAATCCTATTTAAATGTTTGTCATCGGGACGACCCCGATGTGTCTGCTAACAGATTAAGAGGTTTAAGATTATATCTAAAAACATCTCACAACATGCACCTTACTGGGTATTTTGTGCCAAATATCAGAACCGACCAAGGTCCTGGACAAGGTTTTTTTTTCTCTGATTGTTGGGAGGGGTAAATCGGGGATAAATTGGCCTAAAACACTTGATGAGCTATGATTGTGGGTCTTTTTTTTATTTTATTTTACATAAAATAAAAATTTATTAAATTTTTTTTTACAGGTAAAGAGCACTTTCCTGCATTGTGGCCCTCTGAAGTTTTGGAACTGTTTGGGATTCAGTTGAGTGGGGGTGTCCTGGCAAGTCTGCAGGGCTTTGATGGGACCTCCAACCTGCTAACCCTTACCCAGCAGTCAGGCCAAGCTGACAGAGATATTAATTCCATCATCATTGGAGCTCTACAGAAAGGACAGAGCAAGGCTGACTCAAAGCTGCCGTCCATTGTCAATGAGGAGAAAAAGGATCTTGATAAGAGGCAGACACAAACTGTCAGCTCTAACAAGGCTGCAGATCAAACTCAATCTGCAGTTATGGAGAAACATGACCTGAAAGATCAAGCCCCGCCTTTAAGTGCCAGCTACAGGCTTGAGGAACCAGGTGAGGAATTAAACATTGAGCAGAATTCATGTGTGAAAGACTAAGTATTCATGTATGTGTTTACTGGGTTTGCTTTGCGCAAGAATTTGTCCAGGATATGTAGCAATGAAATTCTGGTGCACAGGTGCTGTTCCACCTGGTGTTCTCAGCTGTAACTCAAAGGTGTTATTTAAAAGGAGCCTTGTCATCATATCCAGGGAAACAGTTGTCAAACATTTGTTATGTCTGATTTCAGAAAACATGCCTAAGACTATCGCTACAGTGGAATGCACTGAGCCACAAGACCTCACAAGCTCAAAGGACAGCAGTGGTGGGTATTGGTGTTTCTGCAGTGGTGTAGTGATGCCTGGAGAAGTGGGTATACTCTTAATTTATGCCCCAATATTTTTTAAGCGTCCCAGCAAAAGATGAACGCTCTGTGTTATAAACCGTGACATGTAAGACTAGCCTTGCATATTAGTATTTAATATGCAAGACTATATAATATAGAATTACTAGTATTCTTGCGTATCAGAGCCGTACACAGGGTTTTTATAAATAGAGTACTAGAAAATTTTGATTTTCCTGGTCTCGACATGAGCATTTTAAGGTGTTTTGAAGGCCAAAAAAATGGACAACAGTAGCTTTAAAAGCATGTCGGTGGGCAGTAGCATTAAGTATTTGATCATTTTAAATGTCGCAATGAATGATCCACTCTACAAAATGGAAATGCTGAATGTTTATGCTTATTGTTGACAATGCACAATCACATATTCATAACGGGAATGGCCTTGAATAAGAAATGATTCAAGGATTATTTTGCATAAATGTTACATTTTAAACAAACACCAATGCAATCCTTCGGTGTCCAGAGGAATATGAGCAATTAGTGTGAGCATCAAAAATCAGTTTCAACTTCTTTTTCTTTCCTAAATTAATCAATGTTTTGGACTTTAATCAATGGTTCAATTGCTCACTCGTAAAGAGTCACTTGTCGCCGCCTTCTGGCTTAATGATGCAAGTTGCGCAAACACAGACAACCGGAGTGATACAAACAACACATTCAAGGTAAAGTTATACAAATATATGTATACAATAATAATGGCAATATATTTAATAATGGAAATTATAAGCTCAATTTAACAACACAAGCACCCTGTCTTTGATCAAACTGATTATTTCTATCGGTCATTTAAAACTTCTATCGGGGAAAAAACAGCTGTTTATTTTAGCCACTTGCATCTTATCCCGCACTGTATGATCGCATGTGAAGTGAAGCGTCGCTTTGGGATTCGCGCTCGGCTCGCGCTTCTGTGAACAAAAATCCCGCTTGCTTTGATTGGTCTCAAACATTTTGACATTGACGAGCGGGTGTTTGAGTGCTGAAGCAGCTCAGATGAGAAGGTCAGTTATCGTCGCGATAAGCGAATCATTGCAGCACCAAATTAGAGTTAATATTAGGGAATTATTTCACAACTTTCATTATATAAAAAAACAACCCTGACGTGTTTTTTTTTTCCCACATGAAATTGGATTAGCTACTAAATGATGCACATCAGAGGGAATTTAGAAGTGTGTATACGCAATGCCGATTGAAAAGGAAGCGGGTATACGCCGTATTCCTGTGAATACCCTGCACTACACCACTGTTTCTGAGACTGATAACTTGCAAAGGATTGTTTGTTGACATTTGTAATCACTAAATGCCAATTCACACTGCCCTGATAGATTCTGAGACACTTTGTTGGTTTTGTCGGATCAGTGCGTTACCTGTCGGCCTCTGGTGTTGGTCGGCACCTGTTTGTCGTGGAATGTCTGAGTAGTGACATACTGTAATTCTGGTGATTATCCATGTTGGTCGTGTCCGTCAGTGCATTGTGAATTCGCCTCGACAGTCAGATATTCTGAGTAGTTTAGCCTAGTGCACACACAACTGCTGATTTCTGTATAAGGGGCAACCTGTCTGTAGTCTTATGAGCTTTAAAATATGAATGTACTAATTAACTAAATTAAACAAATGTTTTGAAATGTCTTTCTTTCTAGCTCCCCAATCATGCTGTTGTCTTGAGCTGAAGCAAAAGGTTCGGAAAGCTGCAAACACGTCATGATTTTTTTTAGAAGGCTAATGCATAGTTTTCACATACATATGGCTCATTCTATGGATTTATTGAATTATTTTTTTTCCTCTTCAGATTGACCATATTGAGAAATTGATTCTGCTCCTCGTCAAACAAGTTGGTGGAACCATATAGTAACTCAAGATCTTCATTGTCAAGTAGCTTTTATCTTTAGAGAAGTGTGAAATATTTTATTTTTTTATAGAACTAATATTGGTGTTATTGTTTTATTATAGCCTATATAATGTTTGTGATTTTATTTCTTGAGCCAAGAGAGAATGTAGCTAATCGTGAATACAGCATTACCATTCAGTTTTCCAGTTCCACATGGTCAGTTTTTTGTTTTTCTATGGCCAGTTTTGTTCCTTATGTGTGCCAGTTTGATTAAAGTACTCAAGTTTGTTTGGAGCCATTTGGTCTTTCTTTGTGTAACTGTTTTTAATTGGTTATGCAAGCCTTTTAACGTGGGTTCGTCTATGTAACAAAACTTTCTCACAAATATTTACTGTCATTTACACATTTAAACTAGTATGACTTTTTAGTACTAGACTTAACATCTTTTGTGCCACAGAAAAAAGTCAGAGACACAGCATCAGTCAATTCACTTCACTGTATTGAGAAACTTGATGTGAACGGGAATGAAAGTCTCATGTCACTTAAAAGAAAGATGAACAATTCCTTACTCAATCCTAATTTACTTCTCTAGACATAACGGTGACTCTTTTTAATAAGTTTGTCTCGAGAGTATTTTGGTCTTGGCTTGAGTCAGTACGGAAGTAGAAGAGCACAGCACCCTCTCCTGTTCAACACGACCTGAGCACTCGAGAAACTGACACTTCAGTATCCTACCTGCGGGGAGAACAGGACTGAGAGGTGAGACTCGTGAAAAGGAACTATCAAGAGTTTATAATTTGGCTAATTGTAAATAGAAATGGTTGAAGATGTTGTTTAGCTGAAGTTTTATGAAACTAAACTCAAAATGGTCGGTGCAGCGGTGCTAGAAATTGAACCGATTAATAGAGTAATTTTAAGAACTTGCACTGTCTCGCGTCGTATTACTATACTGTATTTTCATGGATCGTGTCAATAGAATTGTTCAACAGCGTAACATGCATTTAGGATATTGGAAATGTACGTTTTTATCTGCATTAAATCGACCTCGTTACCAAAACATCTAGAAATGTTTACAAATGCAGTTTTCTCGGAAACGTAGTGCGGAATTAAATGTTTTATTTAAATATTTGTTGTGAAAGTGAACTAGCCTACATTTTGTGACAGTACTAAACGGTAGAGAATGGATTATTAGATTTACACCAAAATTGCCTATTACATTCTTTAATGCAGAAGTTAATCTAGATTAGGTTTAATATTAAGGGAATAATAAAATAGATTAAAAGAGTTAACAATGGATAATGCAAATAAATAATCATCACTGCACAGGAGTTCCCTTGTTAAATAAAAGCAATTTCTCATAACAAACACGGATATAATTCTAAATGTCTTAAAGTCAAGTTTGCTCATGTTTTCCAATCAAAATGGATTGTCACAAATGAGTTTTAATAAGGACCTTATTATCAGGCATTTGAATGATGTACGTGTCCTTTCATCCTCAGACTCTCTTCTCATTTACTGTCACTCCTCTGATTATAGGAGAGTCCAGTGCACTGAGCTCAAGTCATTTGCTCCCAGTGGGATCAAGCTGCTGCACACACCTGTGTCTCGTCCATTAACAAGCGTAAGGTCTGGAGTTAAATAAATATATTTACATTTAGCATGTTTAACAATATCAATCAACTGTGTGAAAGCTGATGTAAAGTTGCCAACTTTTTTTTTTTTTTTTTTGTATAAGGACAGATATAATAAACACAGATAAAACTGACAACATCCATCCAATGCGTGTATCATAGTGCTTGTAGCTAAAGCTAATTTGCAACACCAAGGGCTTTTATAAATTATTACAACAGCAAACAAATCCAAAGAGAAAAATGAAAGGAAAAATTAAACGAGTACAAGTTTGTTCCTGATTTAACCAAGACTTTTTTTTTGGGGCTTTTTAAAAAATATTAAAACTTGCTGCAGATTTAAAATAAACAGGCAATGCAGGTAATAAACAGGTAACTGAGAGGACAGTCTGAGCAAAAGTTTTACTAACTTAAATTTTACAATTTGATTTGCTATGGATTATAGGTGTTAGTTAGGCCAGGAATATTCAAACTGTAAAAAAATTCAAATCGTTTAGAGAATGCAAAAAAGAGATCTAAATAAAATAGAAATGAAAATAATTTAAATAAAAGAAAATGTAAAAAAAATAAATATATATAGCTGGCTTTTATATTAGCATGGAGGTCCCTCCGGCGAGGATGATCATATTTTGAGGGTTTTTGCATCTAAAAGATCTGGTTAGGGATTGTTCATAGACAAAGTAGGAAATAATTAAAGTGAAAGCTTAGACCAGTGAGGAATGTATGAAATTGGGAATAAAGAGGAGAGCAGAGCCAGTGCTGGGTTGATCTGGCCCTAGTCGGCTCCACTTGTTACACAGACCGAGACGGGTTGTTAGTCAAGGTTATCGTATGGCAGGATTGTGAGGTGCTCTTAGAATCCAGATGATTATCAGCCTCAAAGAAGGTTTTCTGAAATGGCACCTGAACAAGTGCTGTCGTCTTCCTGCTGTTCATTCATGAGTAGGAAATGCACCTTATCAGGGTAAGATTTTATCAGATTCCCTTCAACAACTGTAGTCCGAAAGTTTCTGAAGTCCCAGAAAAGGTGCTGTGTGGCTGGCTTGTCCAAAAGTCTCTCTCTCAGTTTGCTGGATTTGATTCTTTACAGAACAGATTCTATCTTTAAGAATGTCAGGTGGGGTCCCACATTTCCTCTCTTGAGTGGTGCACTGTGGGTATCTTCAGAAGTCCAACCGTGAGTGAGACGATCAAAGAGTGACTTCACGGGTCAGAACTGCCTCAATAGTCACTTCATTTCATTCCAAAACTGATAACCACTATGCCTTTAAACTGCTCTTAACACCTGGAACCTGACCAATCAGATACAACAGTGCAGACATAACACACACACACATTTTGCTTGTGCTCTTTAAATGTCTCTCAAACTCATTTGAAGAAAAGATTCTACTGAATGCACACCAGTATGATTGTCATGTTGGACGTAGATCTGCCTATATCTTGAAATATACTGTTATCTGCTTTTTTTCTCAACCGCAAAGACTACGTTTGGGAAGGTTTGTAAAATGGAATTAGCTGTAATATGTGTGAGGGTAGGTGTCTTTAAGTGTGTGTTATGGAGTTCCTAAAAAACTGTATGTAGACTAAATGTAGTCTGCATCGTTCAGAATAATTTTAAATGTGTTTGAGAAGTTGCTTATGCTCACCAAGGATGCATTTATTTGGTCAAATACAGTAAAATGGTAATCTTGTGAAATATTATTTAAAATAACTGTATATTTGAATGTTTTAAAATGTATTTTATTCTTGTGACAGCAAAGCCGAATTTTCAGCATCATTACTCCAGTCTTCAGTGTCACATGATCCTTCTGAAATCAGTCTAATAATGCTCAAGAAACATTATTATTAGGATTTATGATTATAGAACAGCATTTAATTGAAATATAAATATTTTGTCATTTCTTTCACTTTTGACCAATTTAAAGGTGCTCTAAGTGATGTTGGGTGACGTCACTTCTTGTTGATGTTTAAAGTATTGTCAAACAAAACGGAGGCTAGCTAGACCCTCCCTCCTCCTCATCCGCGCACTAACCCCCCCAAACCCCACCCCAAATCCTTCTTGTCGGTTATTGGCTGGAACAGTTTGTTATGTTTCGTGGTGCGGGTTTGCCCAATTTGTTTTTGTTGCCATTTTTGGAGCCTGGGGTGTCTGCTGTCACCGCGTTTTTTTACAGTGTGTTCAGGGGACAGGCAGCTAGCGGATAGTGAGGAGATGTATGCTGTATGTTTTGGCCTAAAAAACGCGTCCTTTAACGTGTCCTGGCTGAATAATAGGATTAAATTACTTCTTTCAAACAATAAACAGTGTCATCCTGTGGTTAATGCATAATGCATTTGGAAATAAGTAGCTAATTCTAGTAGTCTGAACATGAGCCAGTTATTTTATTTCACAGTGTTGGTTTAGGATGTTGTTGGCTTGACTTTGATTGCAGAGCAGAACACGTAGGCGTTGATATTAAATCCAGTGACTCGTGGCGGTGAAGAATTCTCCTGTCTAGTGCAGCCAGCTGGCATTTGTCAACATGTTTAATTTAATAATAAAGTTGGGCTCTTAAAGATGTGAACTTTGACCTTAAGCTCTGGGAATGTGGCACAGGAGTATTTTTCGGCTGCAGGGGGACTTCATCTGAAATGAACGGTATCATTCTGTGTTCTCCACACATCACTGGGCTGTCCCTCCTCTTTTCTCAAAACAAGACGGGTAAATGATTAGTCTGATGTGACGACAGTTTGACTGGCTTAGACTTGAGCTTGCCTGTGGTCAGGGGGACTACTAGGAACATTGTTTAGGGCCCAGTAATGCCTCCTCATTGGGCTCAGGGGAGAGGTGGCCTACCCATAAATATTTTACCTTGGGTCCTTTGAATTGTAGTGTAGGCCTCAACTGCTGTCAGTCATTTTATGATGCATAAAGGTACAGACTCTCTTTGCAGACTTCATGCTACCTGAGTCCCTCAGCCATTAGTTGGTTGGGTTTGATCACAAACCAGCCTTCAGACAGCATGGATCTTTCCCATCTTGTCCAACCAGTGCCCCTGAGGGTCAATAAAAATTGCTGTCCCACTAACCTCAAGCTCACCATCTCAAAAAAATTCCAAGAAATTTTTCTCTCTCCGATTTTGTTTGCCCAGATAGTCTCTCTCTCTCTCACTGCTGCTTTTTCTTTGTTAGAATTCTCAAAGCTTTTTTTGGTACAGTTACTCAGTAGTTAGCCTCTTCAAAGACTTCCTTCTAGACTTTTTAATCTTTTTATTCACATTTCAGGGCTCAATGCAAAATGTCCTCTAGAAGTCGGCTGCATCTTCTCATGCTCCTGTTTGGCCAAGGTAAGGGAAAGTGACTGAGCATTTTGTTTTATTTATTTTTTTTAAGAGAGATTTAAATATTGTGAGTTGACTTTAGATGCATACCTTTCATTGTGCTTTTATAAATGTGTTGTTCTTAGTAACTTGAGATGTTTATCTGATAAGAATAATTCATTAATAGCCCTCAAGGAATTTCAGCCAGATGTTTATTTTCTCAACAAGTGCATTAACTTTTACATAATTTTCCCTGCCAGCAATAGGTTTTTTATCAGACTAAGAGATCCAAATCTGTTCAAAATATTTACTTTACATTTATTGTTATTCTTTATCGTCTGTCCTGCTGAGGCCTCCACAAAATTCCTCTATTTGTTGGAGTGTGGAGTTCTGAATTGCGATCTTCCTGTGTTCCTGAAATATTTTCCCATTACGTTCCTGGACATATGCCATAAATCTGAGGCAGGATTTAGCCATTCAGACCGCTCAAATCAGGCGATAAAATGTATCTTGGTTCCACAGTCTGTCAGAGGGGATCACCGCAGGGTTTGAGGGGAGATTCACCGTGACCTAGTACAAGTTGACTTGTTCAGAGCTTACATTATTGATGCTGGTCGTCTATCATATGAAAATAGACATCCCCTTTCTAGTATTACCAGTCCTTTCTTCTTTAGATGTAAAAATGCATATATAATAGTATGTGTGTGTGTTATATATATATATATATATATATGTTATGTTTAAAATCTACTTTGAATACTATTTTCATAAAATTTTTCAATTAAACCATTAACGGCATAATAAAATTAACCATTTTTGGCATAATTTCCACCCTGACGCCCCCAGCCCCTCATCTACTCGGGGGGTCCTGCAGGTTTCTTAGGCCGAGGTCTGTTTCCATGGCGAGGTGCTGAGAACAGCCCTCCGCATGATGGCATGAGTGTTAGGGGACAAAAGAACATGTTTAAAGTGTGTGATTCTCAAGCGCACTCCACTCCACAGGAGCGTTAAACAGGGTCTTCACTGCCCTGGGCTGTTCTCATGGTCCCTGCCTCTCAATCAGAGATTGTATGCATGAGAGAGCTTGTCGCTCTGAACCCTGCTCACTCGAGCGGGAAACATGGGCTAGGACAGCCTGACCGTTCTCTTCAAGTCCAGTGGGCGTTGCTGGAATGCTGGTCGTTCTAAATTATTCCTCTCTGAAGGATGTTTAGCGAGCTCCATACGGAGCTGTGTCTTGGGGGCAGGGGTCAGATCAGCTATCTAGGAGCCGTGCTCAAATGACTCATTTGTGCAACCTGTTGTTGACTTCGACATGTATTTAGTGATACTAACCCAGGTATTCCCTCAGGCACAGTCAAAGTCACATTACACCTGAAATATTTTTTATGACCATTGAGATTTTTTGTATTTGCATTATCTTCAAGAAGACAATAGAGTGGTTCAAGTATGACATCAGATCCCCAAAGACTAATACGCCAAGATTTTCCTATTGGGTTTTATGTTTTTTATTTTTTATTTGAGTAAAATAAGGTCTGTGGAAAACATAACTTGATGATACTTTAATATTTTGTTCTACAAAGTAAATTATACACACCCGTACCGAAAACGCAAATTTCAAAGCAGTTTTTGAAAACTTATGTTTCTAATAAGAAACTGGATAAGACAGTTGGGGTGTGAATGTGTGCAGTGTACGTAGAACAAAACGTTAAAGTATCAATAAGTTATGTTTACCACAGGCAATGTTTATAATCATGATGTATAAACTAATTTAGGTAATATATCCTAATATTTTTCCCTGTTACAGCGAAGAAACGTTTTTTTTTTTTTCATTAGATTTACAAGGTTTGGTGGTGGTGCTTAATTGTTTTAAAATAGCTTTAACAATAGGCTGTTTTTAAACTATATCTCATTTCTTTTGATTTTTGGGTGAAATTTGACCCTTCCTTGACAGGTTTTTATTAGTTCACAAGCTTTCATTTAGAAATTCTATTTCTATATTTAAAATAGAACATTTGAAATTATAATCTGTCTAATGCCTATTAACTGCTAACTACAGTATCTCTTTTTTTATAGTTTGGTCCATTTTCTCTGTACAGGAGATGCAAACAGATCTGGAAACCATTATGAAAATCAACGCTGCTGGAGAAAGTGAGTGTTGAATTTTTCTTTGTCAGTGTCAGGTGACAACTCCTCAAACATTTACAAAGCAACAGTATAATGCAGAACAACAACACTGTATTTAGAAAAAGAAGAATTCATGTCTATATGAAGAACCACTGATCTAATGCCAATGTGTGTCCATATAAATGTGCAAGGGAGTCAAAAACCTGTTTACTTGTAACGAGAGGTTTTAGTTTCATATTAAAAGTTTAAAAGAATGACTCCACATGACACAGAAAGCCTGTGAGAGTTAGTGTATTTACTTAGCCATAGTTTAGGGCCAAAATTGCCCCCAGAAGTTAGCTAAATCCTGTCTTTAGAAATTATAAGTAGCATAAAAACAATGCAAGTCTATGCTATGTGTGCATTTGTATAGCTAGGTAAATGTGTTTGTGTGCTGGTGCAGACAGCGGCATGCCGTCTCTGTCTAATCACCTTCTTTATGACAGGCGGCGGGTTCTAACATGACAGCTACATGGATTATAATTTAGCCGGTTGACTAGCTGAAACTTGCTGTTATGTGTTTGTGAGTATTTATCTCTGCTAGAACATGCAACAGGTGACCTTTGAGCTCCTTAAATGTGTCAACAATAGGCTAGTGTTTATGTGAAAGTGTTTAAGTGTTGCTGTTTTGCATCACCGCTGTTTTTTTTTTGTGCCTTTTGGGTTAATCAGTCTTGACTTTTTGCGCACTAATTCATTAGTGACTGTTGAGTAGATGAAATTCAGATGGTAAGCTTTGTGTTTTCTTCTGTGTGGTCAGTGATGCAGTGCTCTGCAGCGATGGATATTGTCTTTGTGATGGACAGCTCCTACAGCGTTGGGAAAGGAGGATTCGAACGATCCCGGCACTACATGTTGAAGCTGTGTGAGGCTCTTGATGTCAGCCCAGACAAGGTCAGATTTGCATAGAAATCAATGTCAGATTAAAAGTAACACCAAAATGTAAAGGACACCTGAAAGTAAAAAATAGTAATTATTTACTCACTCTTGTCATTTCAATCCACTATGCTGTAATTTTTAAAAGCTTTTAAAAGCTTTAAAAACAACACAAAAGTGCGCATTTCAAAACTAATGTGATGACATTGAGGATGACACAATTGCATTCATTATCGCATATGCAGTAACTGTGACGAGGCAAGATTATCAGTGAATAATGACAGATTATAGTGAACAGTTGGTCTTTTTTTGTCACATAAAGACATAATGTGACTTCAGAAGATGTAAAGGAATATAGCATAAAAGTCAGTTAAACTATCTTTATGGTGCTTATTTTGTTTATCGTACGTTTTGGAATATGACTAGCCTGGTAATACCAAACTCTGCTATTCGCTTTGCTTCGTAGACAGTAAAGAAGCAAAATTAAATTGAGCGGAAGTACGAAGTCTGACGTAGTCAGGCTAGAATATGACAGCCATTGTCACTACAAAAAAATATTAGAATACAGGATTGGAACGACTTGATATGAAAGCTTGTTTCCACAACAGAATAAAAAAAGGTAATTGCAACTTTTTATCTTACAATTCTGACCTTTTTTCCTTAGCAGTTTCGATAGTATATATCTCACAAAATCTCAGAATTAAACTGAAAAGTCAATGGTCAACTGACTTATTTCTTAAAATTGCAAGTTTTATCTCACAATTATGAGATGTATATAAGATATGAACTCGCAATTGTGAGTTATAAAGTAAGAGTTGTGATATATGAACTCAGGAAAAAATAAGTCAGAATTGTGAGATATAAACTTGCATTTGTGAGGAAAAGAAAAGTCTGTAATATTCACTATTATATTTTCCCCCATGCGGAAACAAGCTTCCAAAACATTAGGGTAATGACAAAACTTTTCTTTTAATTCTTGCATGCCGTCTCTCAAATTCTGTTGAATAATTGTTATTTTCCTCATCCTTCATGTTTATGGTGTTTAAACTGCGTTCTCAATTTTGGGCAGGTCAAAGTTGGCGTGGTTCAGTTTGGTTCCACACCCAAACTGGAAATCAGTCTAGACTCCTACAAGAGCAAGGAGGAGCTGAAGAAAAAGATGAAGAAAATCCACTATAGGTACAGAGATTAGTGTTATTGTGTGTCTATCAGGGCTCAGCACTTCCTGTGGAGGATGAGAAATATCTCACTCCATTTTACATCTTTGAAACTTTGTCGACACAAACATGAGGACTTGTGTTTACAATACAGTCTCAACATGTGTGTGCATGTGTGTCGGAGTGTGCTGTCATGAGGCTGAATTAATGGTTTTTGAAGTGAAGGCTGTGCAGGCTTTTGTAATGACTAGTAGCTGAATTACACTCTGAGCACACAGCTGGCCTAAACCTTATCACCCAGTCAGGACATACCACATCTCCCGCGACAAACTGTGAAATTACCGTTCAGATTCCCACTCCATGAACATTTCACCACTTGTCTGTCTAGCTGAACAACTGTGAGCAAAGATGATGGAGAGAAGCCCAGCTGTGCACATGCCTGTGTCTCCACTGACATTAGTTAATATCCCTGCAGGATGGAGGAGATCATGTATTTCAGCACTGCATAAAGAAGCATTGTCAGTAGTTGACATTAAGAAACTGATGTAGGAATTGCAACCAAATCTCAATGTTTTTCAATCAACTGGCCAGTTAACCATTAACTCCAATTTATGTATCAAGTGTTAATTTATGAAGTACAGAGAATGTACAGTATTTACACTGGCAAGCAGAGTTTAAATCAAGCCAAAGATGAAGATGTATCCTGTGTGAAGAAGCTGAGAGTGCTGTAACTGGTTTAGGTTTCATCATGCAGGGTGCTTTAAGGACACAGTGGACTGAAGGAAACTAAAGGCTTCTGTGTTATGCTAAGACTTCTGAGGGGCCGCTGTAGTTAAATGAATGAGATTAGAGTAGAGGCAGTGAAGGAAAACTCGCAAAGAAAACCCAGACTGTCCTCTTCATTGTGCAGTGTAATGTTGACTGTGTTGCTGTGGGTTTCTGAGCTACTGTTTTCCACAGTGGAGGTGTGACAAGCCAGAAAGCTCATAATAAAGAAAGACTGGAATCACGTCACAGTTGTATATTCTAAACTCTCAGTTTTATGTTTTAAAAAGTGAAATGTTTAAAGTACAGTAACTCTTTCTCTCCTTCAGAGGTGGAAGCACACAGACAGGTCTGGCTCTGAAGTTCGTTCTGAGGAAGGGGTTTTCCGGCGGACGCAATTCCACAGTGCCACGCATCGTGATCCTCTTATCTGACGGAAAGTCCCAGGGGGCAGTGCAGCTGGCTGCCTCGGAGCTCAAGCTGTCTGGAGTGACTCTGTTTGCCGTGGGGATCCGTTACCCAAGGTAACACACAACATTTCCACTGACTTCAATCACGGAATAAAACCTTCACATCTCTAATTACCCGCTTCAACAGAACCTCTCAGAAACAGGTCCAGGTAATATTCCACCCCCCAAGAAAAAAAATTAAACAAATTAGATTTTGTTTAAATGAAAATGAAGCCTATTTTTAGGACCAAGAAGTTATTTTTTAATTGTAACATTATTTTCATGACATTTAAGCATCTTCTCACCATATTTTCATCACCATAGCCTACTGCAAAAATTGTACTAGAGTATTTCATTTGAATTTACAGTTTATATTTGTATACAGTATACACACACACACACACACACATATATATTGTATATACAGAAATAATTGACAGCACTAATTAATATATAATTATGTATATTTTTGAGTATCTCATTTTTAATTCCGTGTTGTGAAAAATGTATTCATTATTATTATTATTATTATTATTATATTAATTTAATTGTAATTAAAAAGTCTTTATATATTATTTGTTGTACTGCCTTCATTTTATGCTCATTAAAACACACAACACAAAATACAAAAATATAATGTTACTCTAATAAGAATCAATATTAAAAATATTGTAAATTACAAAACAAAAAACTCCAGATATATTATGGTTATGTATTATGGAGTTTTCATGAAAATAATGTCACAAAAAACAGCTGATCTTTTTATTTTTTTTATTTGGGTAAAATGTTTGATCACTTATATTTATTTTGTGTCCTTTGTAATACACTCTCAGTAACACTGTACATTATTGCATCAGAGAGTAATATTGTGGTACTTTAATATATACCATGGTGCTGAGAAATTACCATAATGATGTACCGTTGTATTTTCCTGTGCATGGCACTTCAAGGTACAGTGAAGAATACTACAGGAATTTTTAAAATGAAAATATATTTTCTCTATATACAATCTTTTAGTGATTGTTTTGAAACATTTTGCAGGGACAGGTGCGGTCATATTTGAAATGTTTTCAGCTCTATTAGTCAGTGAACTGATGTGCTGACAGCTCTCAGACACACTAACAGGTGTGTTATTGCACACTAAAAGGCTGCTGACAGCCTGGATGTGAGTTGTTAGTGTTGGTTATGCCGCAGATAGTGTAATTCCTCTGTTCTCTCTTTACTTTGAGGCTTTATGGCAGCTTCCCAACAGGTGCAGGAGGAAGAGAGAATCTCAGTGGATAAACTCACCTTAACTGCCATTTCTAACAGCGGGGAGTCTATCAGTGTTGTGTTTGGGTGGATTACTGTGACGTTTGGATGAATGAAACCCCTCAGACCTCTTGCAGCACTATATGCTCTGTCTGCTCAAAATTTATCGGCAGAATTTTACTGCACCACGTGTAATATAAATCTGAAATTGACTGTGTGACCTACGCTACTGTTTAAAGTCAGAAATATATATATTTTTTAATTAATACTTTTATTCAGCAAGTAGGCGATCAAAAGAGACTAAGATATTCAGCAAGTAGGTGATCAAAAGTGACAGTAAATACATTTATAATGTTACAAAAGGTTTATATTTCAAATAAATGCTTCTATTCTCTCAAAGAATCCTGAAAAAAATCCACAAAAAATATGAAGCTGCACAACTATTTTCAACATTGATGATAATCTAAAATGTTTTTCAGCATATTAGAATAACCTCTGAAGGATCATGTGACACTGAAGACAGGAGTAATGATGCTGAAAATTCAGCTTTGCCATCACAGAAATAACTTAAACATATTCAAAAACATATTCAAATGGAAAACAGTTATTTTAAAGTGTAATATTTCACAATAGTACTGTTTTACTGTTTTTTAAAAAAAAAAAAAATTTAATCAAATATATGCAGTGAGAGCATAAGACACTTCTTTCCACAACATCATTTTTTTTTAAATAATAAATTATATAATATGTGTATAATAAATGTCCCTACTGCCTGGGAGATATCATTAAAAAAAGTTATGTTCCATTATAACCAGTCAGAAAACTTATGTTGTATGTATTTATGTATTTTTGTTGGTATAGAGCTTTAAAGCAAATTGTCTTTGTCTTGTAAGGTGGGAAGAGCTCCATGAATTGGCGAGCAGCCCATCGGACACTCATGTGTTCTTCGCGGAGCACTTCAGTGATGCTGTCAATGGATTATTCACCAGCCTCACCACCACCTCCGTCTGCACTGCCGTTCCTTCAGGTAAAAACCTCACCTGTGACTCAATCAACAGCGCCTTTATGAACAGCAAGTGACGTTTCCTGCACTGTGATATCTGCAGGGTGTAAGGTGGAGTCTTACCCGTGTGTGCAGAAAACCCTGGAGACGTTGAAAGAGCTTCAGGGAAACTTCATGTGCTGGAAAGGGTCTAAGGGATACTCACCATACACATCCCTCTGCCCTCATTACAGGTAAATGACAGGGATTGAACAAACCGCATGGGTCTTGAGATGCTTTTGACTATTCTAAAGTCTAAAACACTTTGTTCATTCCACGAGATGCTGAAAATTATCTGTCTGACACATACCTATGACGAGTCAAAATAACCTTAACGTATATTGACTCTCTTTGTCACCATTATACAGTCACAGATATGCCTCAGGTCGGATTCTTTGTATTGTATTATGTTATGTTTTTGTCATTTGAAGTGCAGGTTATTTGTTTTTTGAAGCGAATCGCAGCTATATGATTCATCCATGAATGCTGAATGAATATATATATATAATATATTAATATGATTGATCTAAAAAAAGTCTTAGCTTAATAATATATATAAAGTTGTGTTATATAATTATATATGTCTTTTTGTTATACACTTATAACACCTACACACTAAACACAAAAACTATTTATGTTACAGTATATGAATCTATATTTGACAACAAAAATTTTATTTACTAGTATTATCTATTAAATATACATTATATAATTTATTTTAGGTTTCATGGCCTGAGGTGGAACAGTTAATTAACAGAAATGTGAAACTGGTTTCACATTGTCTTACAGAAACCTTGACCAAAAAAAATAATATAGCATTATTATTTAAGCTCAAATTAACACAGATAATAATACATAAATATAATAGTTTCTTTTTATTATTATTATTATTATATTATTATTCATTTTGAGGTTTAATGGCCTGAGGTGAAACATAAAGGAGTTCAGTGATATGTGGAGTGAAAGTGGATTCACATTGTTTTACAGGTATAACAAAGTTTACAGGCAGCACCCCGTTGTCTGTCACCGAACTGTCTGTCCAGGTAAGACCTAAGAATCAGAATACTTAATAATGATATATTTAATTCCATAATCATCAGAATATAGAATATAAATGATTCCCTCTCCCTTCAGAACCATGTGACTCTCAGCCCTGTCAGAACGGGGGGACGTGTGTGTCTGAGGGACTGGAGAAATACCGCTGCGAGTGTCCCACAGGCTACGGCAGTGACCCCAATTGTGGTGAGTTCACATTCATGTGCCTCTCTTCCCACACTCCTCAGCATCTAACGGGCTGTGCCTGTCTCGCTGTGTGTGTTTTGTTTGGGTGGATTGTATGCGTGTGTGTGGGAGTTGTCACAAACAGCTCATGGTTTCACGTTACAGTGGGGGTCAGCTTTCTGGCTAGGTCATGGTTGACTGAAATATACCTCAGAGGTCTTATGTCCTTCAGATAATTATGAGCTAATATCACTCTGTTTCCATCTACAAATGCTTCCAATGTCAGAAACCTTGCCGTGAAATGCAACCATTAAATTTATTTCGTAAAAAAAAATTGTTGGCATTATTGATATACATACAATATTGCCAAATAATCAATGTACACAACAAAAGCATGAATGAATAAATAAATACATAAATAAAATGATGATATGAATACTTTTATTGCCAAAGCATCAACATAAGTAGTGACTAAAAAATTAAAAGTAAATATAAAATAATATTGTAATAATTATCATAATAATTATTTAATAATAATGTTGTTTTACAAAATATGAAAAAATAAAATGCATTTATGCTGTTAAAAATGATGTTTTGTTTTTATATACTATTTAGGGTGAGATAAATCTGAAATTAATAATATCACAACAATAGTGCTACGATTAAACAATGGCACAGCAGTCTCCAAAAACAATTAAGCATTAGCAAAAAAGAACATAACAGAAATGAGTGTAGAATGTGTGTAAAGTTAGTTCTGACCACACAAATTCAATTCCCTTTTATTGCCATTGCATAAAATACATTGAAGTTAATTAGCAAACCTTACGGTGCGTCCACACATGACAACACAACAACAATAATTAAGACAAAATAAATATGACGCACTATAATACCAAAACTTGACAGTTTCATGTAAAGATATTTGCACATTGTTATCACAGTGGCCCTAACTATAAACCACACAGAACTGCAGTACGTAAATATACATGGATTCTCTAGATGGAGCTGGTAAAGTTTCCTAAATGAGATTCCAAGATTCTGTCATCAGTCTCCATGAGTTCCATTGTAACACTGACATAGAATCCTCCGGCCAATCAGAACATGATGACACGCACAACCTCCTGCTGTCAGTCATGTGAATGACATCACAGGCAGGGGTTAGATCAGATGACCCCACTTAACCTGCAGAGTGAAAGATGGATCTTTTTGTTTGTTTATGCTCTCCATAAATGCATTTTTGCATGTGTTAATGGGTAAAGAAGAGTCTCACATCAGCCTAACTAAACACAAGATAATGCAGAAGTGGTATGTTAAGCATGTTCTTTAGATCTGAGAATAGAAATGTACGTCTTAACCGTCTCCTCTTTTTCCAGCTCCCGTTCTGAGTTTCGACTGCTCCGTGGATGTCCTCTTCCTGGTCGAGGGCTCCTCTGCTCTTACTCTGGAGGGTTTCTTGCGCTTCAAGTCCTTCTTAAAGCGTTTCATGCAGGCTGTACTGAGCTCTGACACCCCTGTGAAGATGGGGTTGGCCCAGTATAGCAGCGACGTGAAGATCGAAGCCAAAATTGGGGAGCACAGAGACCCGGCGAAGCTGATCCAGGCCGTTGAGCGCCTGCAGTATCGTAGTGGGCAGGCCAAGGCTGGAAACGCCCTTCGCTACATCACACGCAATGGCTTCCAGAGCGCACCCGTGTTTGCCGATGTTCAGGACGACCTGCCGCGAGTGGTAGTGCTGCTCACGGGGACGCCCTCGGCCGACCCTGTGGTGGAGCCAGCGAAGTACGCACGGGACAGGGAGATCTTCATCATTGGTGTAGCGCCAGAAGGGATGAGGGCTGAAATAAACAACATAACAGGAAACCCCCAGCGCACCATCACATACCAGTCACCCGACAGATTGATCGCTAAGATCCCAGAACTAAGAGCCAAAATTTGCAGTGTCGACAACCAGGGTAGATATCTGAACCATTCTTCATTGACACAACTGTAAAGTCCTCAAAAAATGTCTGATTTACATAGATTGCTGCAACTCAAGGAATAGGTCACCTGTCATTTTTTTTTTTTTTGTTATTACTCTGGATTCAGTCATTATTTCCTTACTTTAGTGAGGATGTTTTGCATTTTCCATCTAATGGACCCTTTTCACAGACTGTGATGACATGTTTCCACAGTTATGAAAATTGTACATTAACAAAGCTTTTTTTTTATTTCCTCAACACTAACAAAGATGAAATTGGGCATGATTACGATAATTATTCAATCCTAATCAAAATATACTGCTGACAAAAATGAAGAAACAAAGATAACCCCTCTACAAGATATTAACAATCACTTTCAGAGTCCAAGAAAAAATCTAAAAAGAATATGATTGTTTTTAATTCAATCATAATTATTAATCCCTGAGATTGACCCGCTTGAACACAACATTTATTTGGAGAACGCAAAGGTTTTGTGAGTGAAAGCAATGGGTTTGTGAGGGATGGCTAAGTTTCTTGAGGAATGCAAAACTTTTGTAAAATTTTATAATAATAATTGTGAGCCTAGGATTAAAGTTTTGACGGGGAATGCTAAGGTTTTGGGAGTGGAACACAAAGTTTCTCAGGGAAATGGAAAAACTTTTGAAAGAAAACGCAAAAGCATCAATCTAATTTCTCATATTTATTCTATCACCATGTCCCTTGTGTTACAACAGCAAACCACAATGATCAGACAACCCAATCAATTCCCAATGGACAAAATTAAATCCCAACCTACATTTTTCTTATGCATCACAATAGCAATGAAAAGACTATCACAACTTCTGTTACATGCCGACTTTAACCATGATACAAACTAGTCAGGATGTCACATTGTGAATATGCTCTAATATATGACAATGAAATTGTCTAGCAAAAATCTATAGCAGTTCAGACAGCAACATGGTGTCGACCCAGATCTCATGTGGAGTCAATGCGTACCGGATGTGGGACGGATCTGGGCCGACACTATGCTGCTGTCTGGGAGATAAACGAAAAAGTTTTTTGGGGGCTGAACTTTTCCTTTCAGTTTGGTTAACTGTTATACTAACGCCTTTTGTCTTTGTCAGGCTGTCTGGGTCAAGCTTTGGACCTTGTTTTTGTGCTGGACGCTTCAAGTGCTGTAGGCGAGGACAATTTCGTCCACTTTCAAGACTTTGTTCGGAGCACCTCAGTGCAGTTTGACATCAATCGAGATGTGGCTCAGGTGGGACTGGTGGTTTATGGGAGGCGGCCCGTCACAGTCTTTGACCTGGACAAGTATGACTCAGGCTCTGCTGTGCTGAAGGCAGTGGGAGACGCTGCTTTTCTGGGTGGGAAGGCCTCTATAGGTTCAGCCCTGCTCCATGTGCTCTCCCAAAGCCTGACGGTGGGGAAAGGAGCGCGACCTGGAGTCAACAAGGCTGTGGTGGTGCTGACTAATGGGATGGGTGCGGAGGATGCAACGGTGCCCGCCCAGAAGATCCGTGATAGCGGAGTGTCCGTGTTTGTGATTGGCATCGGGAGCATTCAGCAAGAGGTCCTCTTCCGCATCGCCGGCTCTGAGGATCACATGATCTCTGTACCTTTATATGATGACCTGAAATACTCTGAGGATGTGCTGGTACAGATGGTGTGTGCAGGTATGAAAGCGAAAATATTCCCTTTGAAAACATTTGTTCATCTGTGATGGATTTATATTCAACCTTTGCTCTCTTTCTACAGACGTGAAGAAACCTGTTCACCTGTGCAGTCCCAACCCCTGTATGAATGATGGCGTCTGTGTGCTTCATAACGGCAGCTACCGCTGTGAATGCCGTGGGTGGAAGGGTCCACACTGCGAAACACGTCAGTACCAATAACTACTAATTAGTCTTTTGTACTAGTAATGTATATTCTTGTTTTCCTGTAGATGGGAAGTTGACAAGTATGTAGGTATTTTTCACCATTTTTAGTCACCTTATTTGCAGTTTTTTTTTAAATATATATATATATTACGCACGCATATATATATATATATATATATATATATATATATATATATATATATATATATATATATATATATTATATATATATATATATATATATATATATATATATAAAAACCTTTTTATGACAAACCGCTGGATGGGTCATAATTTTGGTGTTTTCAGAATGGACGGTTGGCAGGGTGTATTTAGGTATTTTGATTTATGTATTTTTGTGAACTTGTTTTTTCAGGAAGCAGAGATCCGCCATCCAGAGGAGATCTCCCTAAACCTGCAGGCCTGAGGCGCCGTCAGCACAAGAGTGAAAAAGAGCTGCTGCAGCGCTATAGGGAACACCGCAGGAGACACGCGTCCCCAACACAGCACAGATGAAGAGAACAACGCACACTACACACACACAGACCAAGCTCAGCAATGGGTTAAAATTCATTCTACATTCACTTGGTGGTGAACACACAATCCAGACGACACTCGACGGGTATCTATTTCATGAATTTTGTAAATGCGTTTAGTGCCTTAAAAATTTGGATTTTGAACTCTTTCCCTGCCATTCATGGAATTTTCCATAATGAGACAATGCCTCCTCTATACAGTTGGGGACGCTATAACACATGTTCTAAGAGATTAAAGAAACGGGGAGAAACAAGTGATAAAAGCATTGTTTTTGCACGTTGTAGTCTTTGACAAAAACACAATTTTCTCAGCTTTTTATGAAACTTACACACATTCAAGTGTTGCACGAAGCAAGAATAAAATGTTTTGTTTTGTTTTGTGTAGGCTGTTCTTTATTTTGATATGTTGCATGTTCAGATATTCATACAACAAAATATTCTATGGCCCATGAACATTTTGTGAAAATGATAAAAAATGCTGGTGGTGGCTGGCAACTTTTTTTCTTAAAAAAAAAAAAAAACTGGCAGGGAAAGAGTTAAGGGGTTTTGATGCTGTTTGTATTGATTATTCAGCACTGAAGACCCTTTATGAACAGGTTCTCTGTTGAGATTTGGACTTGCTTGTGATCTGTCATAATTAAAAATCCTTGTGTAACAGAAAGCCTCACGTTAAAGCTTATGTTTTTGAGCATATTTATTTTTTTATCAGTTGCAGTGATGCATTTGTCTATTGTAAAGCTATTAAATTTTTACAGAACCTTGTTTAACTCATACTTTCTATTGTTTTAGTGTCATTTTGGTTCCACCTACTGGAGAAAAAAATCAGTTCTGTTTTCTACATTTTTAAAACAGGATGCCATTTGCATAGCATTGTTGTCAGTACAAACTTTTATTTGAATAAAAAGTGCATGTTTCAGCTAGCGTACAGAAACAAACCGAAAAAACACTGAACGGATATGTTATATATATATATTCACATCTTGGTTACCAGCATACATGAACCAAGCTACAATGTACCAAATGGCTGATTTAAAGTCTTGAATCTAAATGTTTCAATATAAAAATAGTGGTTCTCAAAGCTCTCCTAAACTCTTTTTTGGTCTCTTCTCAAGCTTGTGAAACATCCATCACATACTGTGCACACCACTGGAAGAGTAATTTCTATCATTTCCCTCCTTTCTCTTACATAAAATGACTCGAATAGATTTAAAATCTATTGTTGTCCAGTGGCGTTATTTGGCAGGGAACAGAAAATATTGTCTTGGATCAGCTGCCTGATGTACCCAGTGCCATCTCAGCCTCTGATAGCAGAGAAGCAGGGACGGTGGAGGGTGATGTATCAGAGGGGCGGAGCCTGCAGGGAATTGGACACACCCTCTTCCTCTCCCTGCCTTAAGCATTTGCTTTAGCAGTCCTTTGAGCTTTGGCTAAAAAGTCTTTTTGCACTCGCTGTTCACATTTATTAAGTTGTGGATTTTTTCTCCCATTCCTGCAGAAAGAGAAAGACATAAGCTCAGGCAATAACAATCAGTAAAGTATTGTAAAATGACTGAATACATCTTTACATCTATATACATACACTACCATTCAAAGGTTATAGGTTAAGGTTAATATATTTTAAAGAAATGAATAGTATTATTCAGCAAGAAAGCATATAATAGATCAAAATTGACAGTAGACTTTTTACATTGATACAAAAAAAATTCAAAAAACTTTCTATTCATCAAATTATCCTATTTAGCAGCTCAACATTGAAAATAAATGTTTACTGAGCAGCAAATCATACTAGAGTGATTCCTGAAGAATCACATGACTTAAAAATTCAGCTTTGCCATCACAGTATACATTACATTTTAAAATATTTTATAGAACAAATATAGTTACTTTTGTAGCAATATTTCACAAAATGACTGTTTTACTGCATTTTTGAGCAACTAAATGCAATATTGGTAAGTATAAGAGACTTCTTTCAAAACATTTTGACCCAAAACTATTGAATGTTAGTATATCGTCATTTGCATGGTACTTCACTGTTCTTCAAAGAATGCCATGTCCAAAAACCATGGCATTAAAACCTTGTTGTGTACAGTTGCTTTGACAGAAATTATTGTATTTTTAAAAAATATATAAATCTTAACTGTAAGATTATCATAAAGTCATCATAAAAAAGCTAAGCTCTCTGTTAGAACTATGGATGCCTAAGTGGACTCTGACCTTGGCCTTCTGCAGAACGTTTCCTTTGTTGGATGCCATGATGGACATGGGTCTGTCTTCAGCGCTGTGGCACTGTTCACAGGGGAATCTCCATTGTTGGTGGGAGCATTTGTATTTGGAGCAGGACTGGCGACAGGTGCCATCTTAGGCTACAAACAAAACAATACAAGTAGGCTCACGTAGTTCAAATATCGAGTACAATAATTAATTACGTATAATACATGATGATAAAAGTTGTTGAAAAAACAACAACTTTTAAATGCTAGGGAGTATATAATTACATTCCCCTACACAAAGAAGTGCACGAAAAGAGTCAGACAAAAACTGAATTCTGTTGTCACGAGACCAACCGTTAAAGTTTCCAGTAGACTGCTATCTACCGTGGTGCCCAGTGTAAAAGGTCCAGCTTCCACTTTTCTCAAACTCTCCTTCACCTCCATCAAGCTAAGCTCCACCTCCACTCGTCGACGCTCTGCCTCACGACACGTCTCCTCCATCTGCTTCAGACGAGCCTCCAGAGAGGCCTGCTGGGTGGGGTCTATGAAAGCCATAATCATCAGCATTTTACATCCACAGTGGCAGTATCTAGCTAAAAATTACTAAACCATATTTTTTCAGTGAACTATTTCTTCAACACGAGTGTTTCCCAACATGACCATTAGGTGTCACTGCAGTACCTTGACAGGAGTTTAGCTCTTCTTTCACCTCACGTCTGTCTTTCCTCAGTGTGGCCAGAGTGTTTTTAACGTCCTCCCTCTCTCGCTCCAGCCGGTCTCTATCGTCGCTGTAACGTCGCACGTCGGCCTCCGTCCTGTTCTTCCCTAATTTCACCTCAACCGACCCTGGGGCTGCTAAACAAAAGGAACTTGTAGGAGTCATGACCTACATTCACATACTGCAAGCATATTCACTTGAGTGCATGGTTGGGAAAAATAAATAGAAGTTTTGCAGGTCTGCTTTACAGCTGAAGGCTCTCACCTGCTGGAGAGAACTTGAGCCTGTCGAGAAGTCTATCTGCGCTGGCGGCTCTTCCTCTGGAGGTGGGAGGACTCTGGGGCGTCTGTGCAGGCGTCTGGGATGACAGAGAGGCCCTCTTTTGGCTTTCCCGACTAAGGAAACTGTTTTTTTGTGTCTGGACATACAGATTGGGAGCTGGAGAGGGATCGGAGTCCACTCTTGGGGTTACAGGTGGAGGGTCCAGGATCTCTGTGCTGCTCGGTAATGAGGTTTCATATTCAGGCTGTTTTAGAGAGACAAACATTGTTGTACTGTGGCTTTGGTAACACATACAAATCCAATTTATAATTCCTACATTTTCTTAGTAACAAAAAAAAATCATGATGATACTGAAGTAGCGACAAATCTTTTCATCTATATTGTGACATACATCTGAGTGTAACAGGTTATTGATGAAGAAAGATGTAGGACAAGAACTTGTTTCTATGCATTGGCTGTTTCTTGGGTTTTGAGATGTGGGCTTGCAGAGGCGGAATTTATGCAGATTAAAAGATTAGTGATGTCTTGCATACGGCATCAGAGTGAAGTCTGCCATTTTCACCGGAATATCCATTAATAATAAGGTAAAATTTAAAAAAAGAACCATACATGGATTTTTCATTTACAATTAGATTATGAACATGCATAGAAAATAACAAGGGTGAATTTCCATTGCATCTAATCTTAACCTCTTGAGGCTGTAGCTGATCATGTGGAGCAGCTGAGGGACTGAGCTCTGTCTGTACGGGGTTGGACATCTGGGGTGACACTCTGCCCGAGCTCGTGTGCAGGAAGGAGCGAACCGGGATCAGATCCAGATACACTCTCTCCTTCCCGTTCTCCTCTGTGCTTGCTGTTCCCTCCTCGCTGCCATTCTGAACCTCTTGAACCTCCTACAGCCAGAGAGAGGAACAGTATCAGAGAGAGATTATTGAATTTGGATGGCCTGGAGGGTTACACAAACACAACACTGTCACAGCAATGACTTCCTGCCACTCGTATTATTTCTGGCCGACAGCGAAGTGAATCTTCGACTGTCCTGAGTCTATGACTCAGAATAAACACAGCTGCAATAAAGTGGGAGTGTAGTTTATGACAAAAGCATTGCAAGGGTGTTTCACCCACCTCCTGTTCATTCTCTGTGGATGCCACATCATCGTATATGTCATCACAGGTATAGGGGTCTGACGGAGGGCTGTCTGTGTATGTGTTGGGCTCGGAGTACCTCCTCTGCATTAAACTGACAAATACACACAAATCAGGCTACAAAATCTCCAAAGCTACAATCTATCATAGATCACAAGTCACATGGGCCACTTTTATGGTACATTTCTAGTGATTTTTGGAAATTTGGATGTTCACGGCCTTAGCCATAGGATATAGTTCAAATTGTCTCCTTTTCGTGCACCAAAAAAAGAAACCCATGCAGGTTTAGGATGACATGAGGCTGACAAAACGTTCATTTTAAACTACTGTGAATGTTAATTTTTAATAACTACTGATGTGCAGGAAGTAACTTACTACATGGATGTCTTGGCAGCGTTGACAATACTGGATATTCTCTCTGAGTTTACATAGTCATAGGTGAGATCTTCCGGCTCTGTTTTAGTGCCAGTTTGTGACAGTATGAGCCCGAGCCAGTGGCCCATATCAGCGGAGGATTTAGCCTGGAAGGAAAAAGGAGGATTTTATTTAATCATCGATACCCTGCTGAGATATTCATTTACTTTAACAAGCGCAGCTGGGCCTGTTGAAATAATCTGCAAATAGGAAGTAAGTTTGCCATGGACTTCATTCTGGCCTGAAGATGGCAGTCATGTTGAAGTTTATATTGAATCCGCACTATCCCATGCAGTAATTTTGTCCCCTCTGTCTTTGTTTACTGAGATGTGTCTTACTGAAAACTGATGATAAACAACTCAAGAATGAAGGCAGGATAACTTTATGAGCAGTGACCCAAAATAGGTACACAAAGAAATACAAATACACTACCATTCAAAAGTTTGAGGTTAGTAAGATTTGTATTAAAGAAATTAATATTTTTATTCATAAAGGATGCATGAAAGTGAAAATGACAACAAAGACTTTTACGTTGCAACAAAAGATTCCTATTTCAAATAAAATGCTGTTCTCAACATTGATAAGAAGTGTTACTTATGCAGCAAATTAGCATATTCGGATGATTTCTAAAGGATCATGTGACACTGAAGACTGGAGTGCTGGCTGCTGAAAATCTGTTTTGTCATCACTAACACACACAATATTACAGTTTTTATCAAATAAATAGATATTTGGTAAGCATAAGAGACTTCTATTAAAAACATTAAAAACCATACCAACCCGAACTTTTGACCATAGTGTATAAGCATAGGTTACTTATTTGTGTAGCATATACTGTAAATACTAGCTGTGAGTCTTGCAAAGTTGTAGACACCAGAACTAAATGGAGAGGGAAGTTTCACACATCTCAGAAATCTCATTCAGACTGATGGACAGATGCCAAGATACATGAGGGCATCAGACAGTGAGACTGGGAAAAACAGTGGCTCATTATGAGAGTGTAAAGGATTACTAATCTGTGACCTTGGAACTTCCGGTTTTCTGCAGCTTCCTAGTCCAGCTCAAACTGGAACAAATTTCTGTACAGATCTGTTATACACCGCATATTGCCAACAGTTCATTTACTGGTTGAGTATTGCACAAAAAATTGAAGCACTTGTAAAAATCACAAGCTACGTCTAAATAAGAGCTCTTGTGAGGAAGAAGCAATCACAGAATTTGCCAAGGTTTTGTTTGTGATCCTTAAGCAAGCTAGAACTGTATATTCTGTTGTATATTCAGTGAAATAATTAATGTTTATTATTGATGGACTGAAATTCACTAATTGCATCTTTATATCACTGTTTATGTATGATGTTGCTGTGCATTACTTCAATTAGTTTGTTGTTGTGCTATTAAAGGCTTATTTTCCACAGTCTATTGTTGTGGTAGCATTTCTTTCAGATCTCTAAACTGCATATAGAAACAAAATGAACCGTGGTTGGATTTTTACATGTCGGTCAGATGATCTCTTCCTGTCTATGTGGGGCAAGCTGCACAGTCAAATGTCTTGCTATGCAGGACTTTAGTAATAACTTCATTGTTCTCTACTCACTTCTAGGATTGCAAGCTCCTCTCCATCCATTTGGATGCGGAATGAGTACAGGTGTTCAGGGCTGGGGTCTGGCAGAACCATGCACCCCTCGAGAGACAGTGGCTGCTGGGACACTTTGCTCCTGCTTTTGTCATTGTAGATCCACAGCTGCCTGTCCTTCACTGAGCACCACCGGCTTCTCCAATGAGTGTTCACCAGGACATTAAGGTAGCCTGGAACAAAGAGAGATAAAGATGAAAATTTTAGATTGTGAGGGAGTTTAAAAGCTGGTCAACTAAATATTAGATGGTTGGTTACCTGACAATCCACAGTCTTCTCTGGACTTTCCAAAGAGGAAATCTTCTTTTTACCAATGTTCATAAGGTTACTAAACTTGCCGTATTTCTTCTTAACTACAGTTAAAATGACAATTAAAAGGTAAATATATATATATATATTGTATATTATAATCTGATATTTCATATATATTGTTCAAAAGTTTGGGGTTATGTGATGTTTTAATGTTTATGAAAGAAGACGTATGCTCACTTATTTGATCAAAAATAAATTAAAGGTAGGAATTATGTGACATATTATTACAATTTAGAACAACGGTTTTCTATTTAACTATTTATTTTAAATGTCATCTATTCTTGTGATGGTAAAGCTGAATTTTCAGCATCATTCAGCAGCCTTTAGAAATCATTCTAATATGCTGATTTGGTCCTCAAAAAACATTTCTTATTATTATCAATGTTATCAAAACAGTTGTGTTGCCTAATTTTTTTGTAAACTGTAAGGAATATTTAATAGAAAATTCAAAAACAGCATTTATTTGAATTATTTTACATCATAATAATGTCTTTACTGTCACTTTTGATCAATTGTATGCATCTTTGCTAAATAAAAATATAAATTGCTTAAAAAATCTATTGACCCCAAACTTTGAATGGTCGTATATAGTATAATCAATGAAGCTTCTCCTCTGGAAGTGCATGTTGATGCATGTTTCTGTTGCATGTTTCTTTTGAAAATAAAGTTGAATATAAAGTCATTAAAAATGTTATTGACGCTAATCAATTCTGCAGCGTATGGTCCAAAGTTAAGCAACATTCTGAGGTGATGTTCATCTTCAACACTTCGAGCATATACATCTTCAAGTCACTTCCAGTGTACATCTAAAATGAGCATTGATATCTAAAAGAAGGGCTGAAACAGTCCACTCTCACCATCTTTGTTTTCCAGGTTCTCTGCGTGACTGTCTGTGCTGCTGCCACTCTCAGATGCCACTGAGTATCTCTCGCTCAGCTCACCCTGGCAGAAAAGGTAGAACTTTATAGCTTAACCTGACTCAGAGGCAAAATTGGGGTGTTTAATACATAAATCAATCAGGAAATAAACGGCAATCTGTCATACCTTAGTACAGATGAGTGTTGGAGAGTCGGTTACATCAGATCCCGCAGTATTTTTCGGACTAATTTCCTGATAACCTGAAGAAGGTGGAACTAGTCTGTAACAAACACTGATTTACCAGTAATTATTAATCCATATGGGATGACTCCATTGCCTCTCACCTTCAGCCATTGTTCGGCCTGCTCTTTGCTCTGAAGTCCCAGGACAATTGCCTCTCCACCCAGCGGGGTTATTTTCAGCTTGTGTTCTTTCCTTTTTGTTTGCTTCTCTTTGTAGATAACACTGCAGCCCAGCAGACTGATATCCAGCAGAGGAGTCTGATCCTTTGAGGTTTTGTAGCACTGAATGCAGTAGCATACAGAAAAATCTGATACATTTTTTGGAGGTTTATACTGCCAAATTTAAGAATGATATATCATTCGTAATAGAACTTCATTAAAATTGTGGATATAGTGGTAAATGTAAACATAAAACATTCTTGTAGCACAAATAGTAGAGCATGGCTGGTAGCAACGCCAAGGTAATTGGTTTGAATCCCAAGAAATGCATTAAGAGATAAAATGTGTACTACACATTGAATGCAATCTAAGTAACTTTAGATAAAGTGTCTGCCAGATGCATAAATGTAAAAATTGTCCCTTTTAAATTTTTTATTGTCAAAATGTGGGATGGATGGTTTTTATTCACTGGAAATTGACTGAATCATGAACAATTCCATGACTGTTGGATGAAGGAAATAGGAATATCGATTCAAGTTACATTTTGGTTAAAGATTAGAAGAAAAAAAACGAAAGAAAAAAATTCTTCGGAATAATGTGCAACAATAAATCATGCACAGGCAGACCAGAAATGTTCGTTAAGAAAATAAATATGGTATATTTTACTTTAGATTGACTTTAAATGGTCTGTTTGAAGGACATTAAAAAAATACGTTTAAGTAAATTACCACAAGTATTAGTAACAGATGTAAACACTTGATTTCAAACACCCGGATTTGTGTAAACATTCCTATCATAGATCAGCTATGGGTGGGATATGGGTGTCACTGACATAAGCAATGATGTCACCTACCAGGAGACGATGTTCGCGAATGACACACAGCTGTTTAGCCCACTGGCCGAGCCACTTCTTCCTCCAGAGGAAGGCACAGATCCGCGCATCCTTCATTAGCTCGATGGATGCCTCAGGAGACGGCCACTGGTGCTGTGCTGTGGACTTACCCTTCGTCACTTCTTCCTCATCATAGGACTCATATGAACTGCTCACTTGCTCTGTATCTTCTGTAAATGTGAAACATTAGAAAAATTTGAGTCAATAAGAAAAAAGGAGAGGCTAGGGATTATCTGATTGTTCATTCTCATTACCATTGCACTAGAACAACTGAAAGTAAAAACCTAACTCACTGCAAATTCTCCCTGAAAAATCAGATTCGTAGGAAATAGTTCACTCAGAAAATGAACGTTCTGTTGTTACAGTCCAATTGATTTGTTTTCCGTGGAAAATTAAGGGAATGACAAGAGGGTTAGTAAATGATGACAAATTTTATAACTGAATTGTATGAGCTATTTAAACAAAGTTAGTCTAGATAAGGTATGTTTGAGATTCTTGACTTATACACGAGTAGGAGAAACAAATAGAGGAATGATATACAGTTGAAATTATTCAACCCCCATAGAAAATCTTTCAGACTTTCAGCTGTCTGCAATGAACAGATCAAACAAAAGTAATTGAAATAGCTCAACACTACAAATGTTTCAAGTGCAAATGCAACCTTGAATGACTTCTACAGTTTTCAAAATGATTCAACACCCTGTATAGAATCCCTCACAACAGCAACAAATCAAGGGCTTCATTAGTTGCACCAGGTGTGCTTGAGCTAGCCTGACTCCGCCCTCCTACATACTTCCGCTCAATTTACATTTTCCTTCAATACTACGTCTGGGATTCTGCTGTAGACTTTGGTTTTCTCCGATCAAATTTTTACCGGGCCAATCAGCGAACAGAGGGAGTGGCTGAGAACGATGACGTTGATGTCGACTTGTGCGTTATTTTGAGGTGTAGTTCAGTAATGGCAGCGGAGAAAGATGCGTGCGAAGCCATTCAGTCCGTATTGGCAACGCTGCCGAATATCAAGAAGTTAAAGCCGGAGCAAGAACAATCTTTGCTTAGTTTTGTTGGTGACAATCCTCCCCACGGGGTTCGGGAAAATACATAAGTAACGACCAAACGTTAGCGATTGGTTATGGCAGATCCAGAGTGACTCTGGGCAGATTCAATATTTTTAGACTTAAATAGAGTACCCGCCTACAAGGAAGTTAACGCTTGTCAATGGAGCGATGAAAAAATCTGAAAGTGTTATGGGTTTGTTGAGTGTCATGTTTGACTGCACGTTAGAAAGTCAAAAGAATGGTCATCCACCTTCACAAACAAAATATTAATAAATACACTAAAAATAAACAGTTGTAATAAAAATGATTCAACCCCTAATGCAAATCAGATTTATTGGCAAAATAAAAAAAAAATTATATGGGATTATTATTATCATTAGTTAGAGCTAGAACACATGAAATATCCGACCGGGCCAGGGGTTTGATTTGTGTCACGTTTGACTGCGTGTAGAAATATGGCTACGTCATAAGAATGGTCCAAAAATTTAAGAGAAGGTATCATCACCCTTCACAAACACTGTTGGAATCATAGTTTGCAAGTTCAAATTTAAAGGAAACAGTGGTTACACTACTTGGATGGGGCCGAAAAAAGAAGCTATCAATGGCTGCAAACAGATTTCTGAGAAGGCTCGTTCAGAAAAACCCTTGAGTGACTGAAAAAGACTTGGACTGGACAGACAAGTCTAGGTGACAACAGTCACTAAGGTTTCAGCTTGCACAGAAAGACGTATACTAAACGCATGTGGTTTCAATGCCATTATTCCAAGACATACACCACAACTGACCCAAAAGCACAAGAAAATTCGGCTCCAATTTACTCAAAATCATATAAATAAGCCACAGAAGTTTTGGGATTCTGTTCTGTGGAGCGATGAAACAAAACTGGAACTTTTCGGCCCTATAGATCAGCAGTATGTCTGGAGGAAGAAGAATGAAGCATATGCTGAAAATAACACTGTCTACAGTTAAGCATGGTGGCGGCTCGTGATGCTCTGGGGCTGCTTTGCATTCTCTCCTCTGGCACTGGAAACCTGTAGCATGTGGAAGGCAAGATGGATTCATTGAAGTATCAGTAAATCCTAGGAGAAAACGTCATGCCGTCAGTTAGGAAGCTAAAGCTTGGGCGTCATTGGACCTTCCAACAGGACAATGATCCCAATACCTCAAATTCCACCAAGGCTTGGTTACAGAAAAAGTCCTGGAATATTCTACAGTGGCCATCAGTCACCTGACTTGAACCCCCCAAAAAAATCTCTGGTGTGATTTGAAGGCGGTGGTTGCAGTACGCAAACCCAAGAATATTACTGAACTGGAGGTCATTGCTCATGCGAAATGGGCTAAGATTCCTCAGAAATGCTGCCAGAAGCTAGTGTCTGGTTTGCAGAAGGTCAAAACAGCAAAAGGATGTTCTACTAAGTACTAAAGATAATTTCCATGAAGGGGTTGAACAATTTTGAGAATTAATAAGTAATTAAAAGTTGCATTTTTAGTTGAATTTGGGGAAACCACTGAAAACATTTGTTGTGTTGAGCGATTTCAATTACCTTTGTTTGAATTGTTCATTTGTTCAAATTATGCAAATAAACCTGATTTGCAATGGGGGTTGAATAATTTTGATGTGTTGTTAATATTATATATATATATATATATATATATATATATATATAGTAGAGAGAGAGAGAGAGAGAGAGAGAGAGAGAGAGAGAGAGAGAGAGAGAGAAGCTAAAAGAAGTGAAAGTGCATATGTGCGGCATGCTCTAAAGCCAGCAAGCACATGCAAAGTCAGCGGCCTCAAGCTTGGATACATTAAACAATGAGGTTTTGAGGCCGTGAGGCCGTGCGCTTCGCCGTAGCCAATAAAGTTAGAGCTGTTTCTTTGTTTTTCTCTCCTGATGTACATTAAGAGAAACAGAGATAGATACCCCGAGTGATCACAGCATAGACCACAGTGTTTGAAGCTTCTACACGTTTCCTGACCCCTGTGATGATGGCAAAGCAACCAAAATCTACAGAAACACAGGACAATAAAAGGGGAAATGCAATAAGGCAATAAGGGAGGAAGAGAAAAAAATCAGGTGAGAAGCTACAGATAGTGAAACATTTATGTGGCTGACATGTCACAAGAAAGAAACAGGAAGAATAAATGTTTTATGTGCATCTGATGCATGAGAATTGTTTGTTAGAATTGCATAAACTCAATATTGATATCTTGGGCTGCACCTTGAGGTTGTAATGCTTTAATTATGTTAGGGCTTCATCACTGTCAGAACGTATCCAACTGGAAATTCGCTTTACTCATCCTAAACCATGAGGTTTGGCTTGATCAGCTGCCGAAACAAGTGCCGAAACATTTCAGATTTTGGCCCTGCATATCCCTTATGTGTTGATATTACACAGCACAGCTGCATGATAATGCCTCTGTATCCTTTGACCAAAATGAGACGTCATTTTCCGAAGAATATTGTAAATGATTGTCCCCTAGCTGGGCTGAACTTTGCACCTCCAGCCAAATGCCCCATCACTGTTGGCCCCATTTCCTGGGCTCACGGTCAATCTTCCGTCACTGCGTGTCCAGAGCCAGAGGACTGGTTACTGCTGAACAAAGACCTTCACTGTATTCTGAGTTCCCTGCCTGCAGGCTTCTTTGTATTACAATAAAGCTGTAGACTACAGTGGGACGGAGCTAAAACAGAGCACTCAATGACCACAGGTTCACTCTCATAGGACAAGAGCAACAAGAACAATAATGAGAAGTCACAAATCAGTAACCCAGTCTTTGAAAAATGTTTTTTGAATCAGGTTAAATAGTGGTTTGACATGAACATCAAAGAAAACAATCAACAACAAAGATCATTTGTATCTAGGACACCTTTGGGCCCAGTTAGAGACGTACCATTGATGCTTATAGGGTCATAGGGTTGTGGATCTTCATAGTAACTTTCAGGCACTAAAGATGCTGGAGCAGGAGCTGGTGGAAGAGGAAAGGGCTCCCTCCCTAAGTTGCACTGAGAAAAAAAGAGAAAGATGTTGTTATGTCAACATTCTCATTATTTTATCAAATAATAATGCAATTTTTATGTATTTCCAATTAAAAATGCTGTTATACGTTGGGTGCAGTCTCCTGAATGTGAGTTTACAATAAACTGTTCAGAGGTGGAGCAAATAAATATATTTATTTATAAATTTATATACACAAATTTTGCGGCATCTGATCAGGTTATCAGATCGGCCTTTTTAGAGACCACCAATCAAACTATATAAAACAATTATCGGCTGATAACAATTAGCGCCTGATCGATCAGTGCACCCTTAAAAATTACATAGATATGATTAGTTCACAATAAGCACAAATAACCAGAAAAGTGTATTAAGAAAAAAATAGTAAATTTCAGAAAGCAATAACAAGGCGAAACACAACCTGCGTTACCACACCATGCTGGTCAAATATCTTCCCTAAGTTTTGCTGATTAGCTTCATGACTATGCTAGTCCAGTAGCTAGACCACCAAAAACCATCATAAACCAGCCTGTTCCAGCAAGCAAATCTATCTTTTCAGCAGAGTTAATAAACATAAATGTGCAAATCACGCACATCAACAGCATCTGAGCTCAATATCTCTAATACATTCCCATGTAGTGACTCAGATAGATGGACTCCCCAGAGATGAGCCAGTCTGGTTGTTTCTGCACCTGTCTTTCATGTGGGCTTTTCTTTCTGACCGAAGGGGGATTCTTCCTCGAAACTGATCTCTTCCTGACCTCAGCCCTGCTCAGCTAGAATAGGAATTCCACACGTGTTTGCCTGCAGGAGTAATGGTTTTAAAAGGGTGTGGAGCTAGCTATGAGGTTTCCCAAATCAGCCGGTTCATAACATTACTAAATTTCCCTACTGATAACCACAATGCAATGACAGCCCCTGGGCAAACAGAGCACTGATCCCCTCTCATCACACAAAAAACACACTAATGGACACACAGGGATGATTAGGGTTAGCGGTAGCTTGTGAACCATAAAGTTGAATAATGGCAAGAGGTTACAGACAAGCGGCTGGGAAAATCTCCTTTCGCTTGCATTTTACGTGTACTAAGTGGTTTGATTGAAACCTCCTGCTTGACTTGATGTGCTTGTGCTTCTCAAAAGCAGAAGTGAGGCGAACAGGCAGGCTAAGTTATAGCAAGGCATATAAATATAAACAACTGGATGTCAAGGACACAGGAAGTTAAATGCAAAAGCTTAATAGAGGCTCCGCTGTAATAAGTGATGCAGAACAAGAGTAAAAGACACATTCAAGAGGGACCAATGGTTAGTGTTTTGGTGGGAAAATAAGAACAGCCTCACACAGAAGGAAGATACTGATTGAACTGTGTAGAAAATATTGTTTTTCTTACATCGACCCCAACTCACAAGCCCCACATTTCTCACTTTATCCCATACTCACTCTTCTAGACTCAACATTAAATCTTTGAAACAGGAAAAAACTGTGCTGAGTTCTCAGGCATCAGACACTGTTTAAAAAGAAAAAAAGGCATTTCAGGGTAGCATCAAACACAGTTTCGCTTCTTCTCCCGACACTGGCAAGGATCAAGACCATGTCCACATCCCAGAATAACCATAACAACAGTGAGATCTGTTTATATGCTGCTAAGTGCTTGTAAAAATCACTGTGAGCAAAAGAAAAATCCTTAAATCTCAGTACTGTATGTTGAGACTGAACTCCACCCCAGGCTTGTTTTCATATTCTAATCCGTAAATCATACCATCTTTTCCTTGAAAATAAAAAAGTTAAGAAAACAAATGTAGTCTATATAGGAAACATTTCAAGTCTAAGGCATAAATAATGATAAAGCACTAGTATTTGGGACAAAAAGTGAAAAAATGCAAGTGGGCAAGAGACCAAAAGAACACCCAGAACATGGAAAATCCCCCGTTCCCATGCCAAAAATTCAGTGAAGAAAAAAACGTAACTCACCAGGGCCTAAACACTTCTGAGGTAGAGAGGGGTACTGAAGGAAAATAATCTTTTTAGCTTGATTTAAAAACAGGAGTGGGTCTAAACTGTCACAATCTATGTATTGGTTTCTGCATTTGAGTCAATTACAGAAAGGCTGCATGGCGAAAACACTGGTAAAACTGATCAAATCAGTCAAGTCTACTGTGGACAAAATTGACAGCAAAATAATTTAATTCAATTCTTTAATCTAATCAACTTAATTTAAATTGCTTTAATCCAGCATTATAATGGAAAATAATTGTTTTCAGTACTAGTGCTGATAATCTTCCACTACTATTTTGAAGTCTGTTGCCTCTTTGCTATTTTAGTGTCGCTATTTTTAGTGCGGCAAGTAGCTGTGAGAGTGCAGCATGTGCACACTTCTGTTTACAGGTCAAACCTAAACAGAAACACTAACTTGAATGTAGTCTAACTTTATGATTCGTGTACAGAGTAATCTGTGTACGGACAGGCAGAATAGAGGTGTTATGGGGCCTCCCTGCAGTTTAGGTCAGAGCAGAGACGGAAATGAGGAAGAACAAGGAGACGAGTCAACTGGAGTTCTGAGAGTGCGGGTAGAAGAGAGCGTTTTCACCATAGACAGGGCCGTCCTGGGGCAAAACTGTGAGTATTTCCGTGCTCTCTTCCGCTCTGGGATGAAGGACAGCCAGCTGAATGAGTTCCACCTGCAGGGAGGCCTGAAAGCGAGGGGCTTCCTCATAGCCATGGCAGTTTCCAGGGGTGAGCGCACTGCTATACAAGACCCAGATGAGATTGTGGAGGCCGCAGAGTGCGCAGCTTTCCTCCAAGTGGACATTCTAGTCCAGCACTTGATAGACCTTCTTGATACCGACAACTGCATTCTTTTGTACCACACGTCATCAGTATACGGCTTGTGGAGGTTGTTTCAGAGCGCTGCGGTGTTCATTCGCGATGCTTACTCTGACCTGCAAGACATGGTCAAGACACTCCCAGAGGAGCTGATCTGCTACGTGGAGTCGCTTTCACCAACATCGTTTGTCTGTCTAGGAACTCATTCCCCGTCCATGAAGATGCTTCAGGACTGCTACAGGACGGTGTTTTACCTCGATGAAGAACCGGGTACTTGGAAATACCTGACTGATCTGCCAACAGACGCCAGCACCTCCATGGCCGGGGTGGCCATCGTGGAGAACCGGTTGTATATCGTTGGAGGAGTAAGGGGAGTTAGCAAGGAAACTGTGGACTTAAGCTTCTGTTATGACACAGAAACCAACACTTGGAGTGTGTTTGATGGTCCTCAGCAGTCCAGGTATAACTTTACCCTGGTGGGTCAGGATGGACACTTGTATGCCATCGGAGGTGAATTCGACAAAAAGATTATGTCCTCGGTAGAAGCATGTGATGTTTCCACAGGCGCGTGGACATTTTGTAACAACGCACCTCGTTCTGTGGCTGTGCCGGCTAGTGCTGTTGCCAGGCATAGGATATTTGTATGTTTCTGGAAGTCTCCAGATACAACAGACATTTATGAATATGCACCTAAAAATGATGAATGGACGCTGGTCACCACTATGGTCAAGCCTCAGAGTTACGGACACTGCATGGTGGCTCATGGCGACAACCTGTATGTCATGAGGAACGGCCCATGTGATGACTTCCTGCGCTGCCTCATGGACTGCTACAACATCAATACGGGTCAATGGACGGCTATGCCAGGACACTACGTCAATAGCAGGGGTGCCCTCTTCACAGCTATGGTGAGGGGGAACTCTGCATTCACCGTCAACCGCAATTTGACCCTGGAATATGTAATTTGTGGTGACAAGTGGAAGCCTCGCAGACAGATGACAGGTTTTCCAAAAAGTGGCTCGCTTTGGACCTGCTTACTCAGACTGCCCAAGAACAAAGATAGACAGGAGAAACGTGATGCAGAGGAAGGATTGGAGATGAAGGCCAATGTGGAATGTGTGGAAGATTCGGTAGAGGCTAATCATCCGCTTTAGGAATTGTGGATCAATCTGTTGTTTCATTTGCAATTGTAATTAAAAGAGTGGTACATCCAACTCTGTTATTAACCTGATATATATAACCTGACTTTCTTTTTTTTCCGTTGAGCACATAGGAAGATATTTTAAATAATGCATTGTACACTGTTTTCCACACAATGAAAGAAAATGGGGAAATGCAAAGTGAGTAGCAGGTACATTTGAAATATTTCTCCTTTTTTGTTCCACAGAAGAAAGAAAGCCAGATTTAGAACACACGAGAGTGTGTATATGATTATATATGCACAGTATATGACAGAATTTTCAATTAATAAAATACGCAAATTCATCTAATGTTATAAACAATAAATAAACTGTCTCTATGCATATTGTCTACTCTATGGCAAATGATAGAAACACTAATTTAATAGGTATGAATACATCTACCGTCTCTCATTTCCACACATATGCACACGTGTCCATGCTCTAACTGCGGTTCTCCAGCCTCTATAAACAGCTCCCCGATCTCTTGTGCAGCTGCTGTTAATCAGACCCAGCACCCCGCAGATGGGTCTGAAGTTCAAAGTCTTCTCACTGGAGAGCTTTAATGCTCTCCATCCTCCTGTCTGTCTGTATGTCTGACTGACTGCAAACTCCCACAGCAGCTTAGGATTGATACAGGAGCTACAAAGTATTTAAGCACAGACTCCACGTTTTAAACTTCCTCATATTTCTCTCATTTAAAAAAAAAAAGATGTGATCTTTTAAGGTGATAACTGTTTCTAATGAAGGCAGAATTCATTATCAAACTTATTTGGCTTGTGTGTGGCTTATAAACAAAAACACACAGTATTTTTGAGCGTGGGAAACTGATACATAACAGATATGTGGTAAGTAAAAAGGCCCAAATGAAAGTAGAGCAGATAATAAAAGACAGCATGACCACAGTGTCTTGCATTGTAGTAGTTCGTGATTGAAAAAGATATGAAAGCCCCTGAAAAAGGCTGTGTGATATAACATATTACATATAAAACATTATATGTAGGCTTCATCAACATTTTTGATACTTATTCAATATACAGTACATCCCAAATCAGGGATTGACATTAGCGCCCACCAACCCGCTGAACGTGGGTGGATTTCATCAGTGCCGTGTAACACAGTCACTCCTACTAATTCAAATTTCTAAAATTATGGCTAGTGAAAATGCTGAGTGGCTAGTAACTTTGGAAAACCACTAACCACAGCAAAAAAGTTAATGTCAAGCCCTAATCACAATATATTTATTTCCTCTGCAATGGCTCCTTCAACCAAACTAACTGCAAATGTTGCTAAATAGAATAAAATATCTAATCAAAGTAAAATACTGCAAAAATCTATTTAACAATGCTCAAAGAGTTATTTTTACTAAATGAATAAACTCTAACAATAATAATAATTATTATTATTACCAAATCACTTATTCTTAAATCACTGAATCACTGATTATTGAATCGCTGAATTTTGACTCAATGAATTGCAACATGCTGAAAATGACTATACTATAGTCTATGTTAATATACTATTTGTCTTATTTCTTAAGACAAATTCGGTTTGAAATGGAACTGTGTTGGTTGTTGTCGGATTTTTGTTTCAGTGTTTTTGTGCTAATGCGGTGTTTAAAATGAGATTGAAATGATGCTAAGGGTCACTCACTGGTCTAGGAGGAGGCGGCTCTGGTGGGCTCTGGTATATTCCTGGTTCACCATTGGCTTCTGGTCTGTGGTCTGACAAGCATATAGATTTTCACACAGAACAACAGTGGCTGTTAATGAATAGATCAAATACTTTTCAAAGGGTTCATCGTGTGCAGCAAAAAGAAGCATGTGTATGCAAGCAACAAGTAGACATAATATTTCTGTTGTTCGGCTCGGTTCTGGTATCAATGGTTAGCCTGCGGCAGTCTCTTAGAGCTGTCCCATCGACATTCCTTCAACTTCCTCTCCAAACGGTAACATCTGGGTTGCTGTAGGAACGCAAAGGAAAATACCAAACCCGCCATCACAAGAGTCACCAAGTGATGCCTTTTACTCAAATTCAATTCAATTCGATTCAATTCTCACCATTACATTTCCCTGTTGGTCTACGTGAGCTTATATGATGTTTCACATTAGTGACTCGTTGCAGATAATTTGTATTATTGATTTGTATCAGATGCAAATAGCACAAGGTTGAGGATATTTTCACATATGGGCAGGAAATGCTAAAATTACATTGTAAAAAGTCCCTCTTCACAACACTGAAACTCAAAGGGTTGTCCTCCTGATAAGCCTTTTAAAAATGCTGTTTATTAAAATGGTGCCGTTTGCGAATCTGATCAAAGAACGCCACTGCAGTTTAGTCATGCATGTATCTTCTGGATACGTAGACGTAGACGACTGCAATGTGAATGTTAAGTCTGGTTTTATTGTTACTCTCATTCTTTAGTGAAATCTAAACAAAGCAGCTTGGCCTCAGATGGGGGTATGGAAGAAAAGGCGAGAGGAGGACAGGAGTTACTGAGAAACAGACAGGAAATGGTGAGGAGAGGGGGGTGGGGGTGCTTAACACTTCAACCATAACCCAATCACCCCCCTAAAAATGACACATTCACAGCAGCGCTGTCAAACAGCAAGATAAACCACTGTGATATGAGAGACGTTTTTGCAGGTTAGGGGCGAATTTCATCCTCACACCTGCAATGGTTTTGCAAGTTAATTATAGAGAATATTATAGACTCACCTCTGTCTGTCCGGTTTTGGTTTTGACCTGTGACGGTGACCTTGTTCATGTAGATGTATTCTTCATCTGCAAAATAACCAATATTAAAGACCAGATTATAGATTTGAACCATAACATCGTTTTTTTTTTTTTGCTGCAGGCACGCAAAAAGAATTTGGGCACTTTACCGACCCGATCTCATGAAAAAACATTGTATTGTATTGTAAAGCGAGCATTGTAATTTACACTTAAAATGTGACTTAAGTGTCACTAAGTGTCAATATTCATTTTGAGATTGGCTAAAGATTACATTTAGCAGTGTTATTAAATTATTTGTGTTTAAAAAAATAATAAAAAAAACTTTAACGGGATAGTTCACCCAAAAATGAAAATGCTGTCATCATTTACTGACCTTCAAGTTGTTCCAAAACTTGTATGAATTTCTTTTTGGAAGATATTTTGAAGAAAGCCGGTATCTACACAGTTGAGGGGGAACAACTAAACAAAAACTATGGAAGTCAATGGGGCCCATCAACTGTTTGGTTACCCATATTCTTCAAAAATATCCTCTTTTGTGTTCAGCAGAAGAAAGAAATTCATACAGGTTTGGTCAATATCCAATATCGACCAATATCAGTAAAAGAGTTTATAGGTTTTAAATGAATTTAAATAAATACATATACTGTTTGGATTGAAGACAAAAAGTAAATTTGACAAAGTGGTCAAACATTAATTAAACATGGTTTCTCTGCCTGCTAGGACACCTGTGTTGAACATGAGGAACTTTGCTTATTTATGCAATAAATGTGTGGCCTAATACTTTTTAGGCCACTGAATGTGAACTTGCTGGAGTAAAGATACTCTTAACTCCACTCATTTAACCTTGCCTGGGACTTGCCAAAGACTTCTTTGACTTTTCATCCCCCTCCTTCTCGTATTCAGTGCTTTTTCAGATTCTGAACGCTTTCATCCCTCACGTATTTTACTGAACATGTAATAGATTTCTATTATGGAGAAGAACAGTGAGAGTTTTGTCTCACACTTCTCTTGTGTAAGGGTCTAAAGGCATCTCCAGGGCCCCTCCTTCTGTACACATCAAAGCCATGCCAGTGGGAGACATAGAGAGGTCATATTCTATCATAATAAAAGTGCTGATTTAGTCCCAGCCTGTGGGAGATGGATTTACAGCTTGCATGGCAAAAAAAAATGTAGGACATTTTTTGGGATCTTCACAATTATTTAGAAGAACTAAATTAAGCATAAAAGATAAGATGTGGCAATTCACAGGCAACAAAGCTTTGATATATTTTTGAAGGGGAAATAAAACCCTGTGATGAAACAAAAACATGTTTCGATGGTACAGTACACTAAAAACAGATTGGGATTTGGAGGATGGAAATGAAAGCTATTTATAAGCTGCTACTAAAAGGAAGTGAGTGTCCCTAGAGGATAAAAACAGCCTTGGAAAATGATACAGTTTGAAGCCAGGGGAGGAAGTGCATAAGCCCGAGACCAGAACATGAAAAACCTACAGCCATGCTTGTGTGAAGAAAGAAGCAAAAGGATGGACCAAAATTATGGGCTCCTTAATAAGACAGAACAGAGCACATTCTCTAAACAACACATGAGTTATAAATGTGTTGCTCCCCGTGAGAACAATTGTGTTACGCAAGTGTATGCTGAAATGAATAAATATGTATGAAACGGTCATTTTTATTGGACTTTATACTTTTTTTTATTGACAAGGGTAACAAGAGAAGGGACATCACATGCTTTTTTCAGGTGGAAAACCTGATTCAACGTTAAAAAATGAAAAAATTCGGACAGCCCAAATCAGTGGGAAATCGCCAACTAATTGCCAACAGTAGACAAAATCATTATGTACATTATCATTTAAAAAGAAAACAGAAAAGTTTTTCTTTTTTAGAAAGGATGACAAACTGGACCAAAAGGGCTGACCCCAAACTATTGAACGGTAGTGTAAGCTACTGAATAATTAATTGATTAGTCATTTAATGTGCACACCACAACTAGCACACCACTTTGAATCCTTCGTGGACCACCAATGGTTTGCAGCTCACAGTTTGAGAAGGATTTGGTGTATAGTTAGATGGTTAGTCTAGACATTATGTTGTTATGTATGTACCATCGGAAGACTTGTACGATTGCAGGAGCTCATTCAGGAGGCCCTTCTGTACTGTGGCATTTCCACTCAGCTTCTCTCCATCCAGGATCTTCAGGAACCTCTGCAGCTGCTCCAACAGCTGCTCCAGCACTGCACACACACACACACACACACACACACGATAATTAGTTTAAGTAATAAATAAAATCATTGTGTCGGTGCATTAGATCTCATGTACTGTGCTGAACCTTGATTTCGAGTAAATACCTCTGCTGATTACAAAATAGTCACAGTAAAAATGAATACATGCTTGATAAGTTCAGATAGGCAACTCAAATAAAGCAGTTTTCAATCAGTTGAAAATTACCAGTCCCTGATGCCTGATAGCACAAAGGTGAATCACTTGTGCCTTTCAAGCAGTGCTTCACTAACATTGAAAGCGATTTCTGTATATTACACAATTAGACCAAGTAGGTTTCATAACAAAACCAACTATTTCCTCATTATGTAAAATACTCTATTGGCTAATTTTGAATGTTTTGCTAATTGCTGACAACATCCATATCATGTAGCCTTTTGTGTCTGTGTGAAGCTAGTTAGCAGCAGCTTAAGTGAGGGATACGGCATGGGTTCTTGTGTTGAGAGAGTCAGTGTGGGGTGAATGATGAGGCATTGTCACTCTTCCCACACCGACTCTCTCAACAACCCATGACGTATCCATGTCCCTCTACCCACACACCCTCAGGGGTCAGCAGCAAACTGGGCATCCCGGTCTTGACTATGAGGGTCATACTCTGTTTTCTCTCATCTCATGAATCACACTGCCTTACAACAGAAATGACCTTACTGGATACGAGCTCAAAAAAAGGAAATGAAACAGAAAGTATAGATAAATATGTGCCATTAACATCTCATTAAAACTCCACATAAGGCTATCAAACTCCTTTCAACCACATTCCATTCCATTTAGTCTAATAAATATGCCATTTGTCTTCGTTTTGTGGTATATAAAGGACAAATGAGTGAGTGCTGGTTGTTAGTTAACTTACTAACAATCACTCTCCGGTTCATTTAAATATTTGGTGATCATACTTAAAATTTCGGATTCAAATTACATTTATGTAATGCAACAATAACATGAAGATGAGAGATTTGATCTCTAGCATTCACATTTTGAGCAATTATAATGTTAAATAAAGAAACATCTGAAAGTTCTGGTCCAGGATGCTATTTGGTCAACAGAGGATTCCAGCCATGCTAAAATACAAGAAATACAAACAGCTATGATGTGCAACATCCATTCAGCTAGATGTGTCGTTGCACAGCACAGATAAATTAACTATTAACCGTAACACTAGGTGCATTTACATGTCAGGGACTATATTAATATGTTCATAATTCAATAACCACAGACATAAAGGGGTTTCAGGCATTTGGCTATAAAAACCCTTTAGTTTATTTACAGTCCAGCTTCTTGTACCTCACTGGTTAAATATAAACTTCTCTAGTTTCCAAACTTGTGAGATGACCTATAAAACTATTCAACCCATGCTGATGTTTTTCTTATAGCTTCTATAGAGGTGCTGTTTACTTTCCTCTAACTGTGGAAGAGTAGTGTTTTACCCTGCCTTTAGGAAGGATAGGCCCAATTCAGTTTGGTGATGCAAGACTAGGCAATATCTGTCTTTCTCCAGTAAGCAGTGTCCCTACCTAGATAGATTATCTTCTGTTTGGACAATGGATAGAGAAGAATGAATGCCATTAACTAATTAGAGTTTGCTGTGAATGTTTCAGTAACACTGGATTACTCATTGGCATGACTAAGGCAGATAACCAGTTTTATTTAGCATGCACAATGAGCTGAAAAACATTCATTTATTGATTATTGACTTGAAACTTCAAGCAGTGATACTAGTGTTATATGGATCTAAATCTTTAATTTTTTTTACATATATATTTATACTTTAAAATTTTTAATTTGTCACATTACACGAACAGCAAAACTGCTACTGATTAAAAATGGCGAAACATGTAAAAGAAATGCAGATTTTAAATTCAAACATTCATGCTAAAAAAACAAAAACTGACATGTCCTTTGTCAACAAGTCTTATGCATATAAAATATGGAACAATCCTTTCCATATATGTCTTTAGCAGATACACATCTGTATCTGTTTCAAGTTTTGAAATCGACACCATCAAGATAAGTGTCACGTTGCTGCTGCTATAATGATGAAGCTGTCTACTAATATTTTATTACTAAGTCCATGGTAATAGTGACATCTCTGCAATTACTGTGAGAGTAAGACATGCTTCGAGACATGTTAAGCACAATAGGAAGTCATAGCTTAAGGAGGGCAGGATTTATTTGAACATTCCTGTCCGCCTCCTCAGAGACAGATAACATCTATCCATCTATCTCTGCGTGCATAAATAGCTCCTGAGAAGAACTCCTGTATGAAAGATAAAATCCCTGACAAAGACATCAAACGGATAAACAAGCTCACTGGATATAACATGCAAGTGTGTTCACTGTTCAATATTTCCTCAATTATATTCAATATCTGCTTATCTTTAGTTCACTGATCAGATTATTTAAATGATCATCTTTATGAAGATAATGACGTATCAAAGTAGACCCAAAGTTTTAAAGTATATACTACTTGATGGCATTACTATTTGTAGGGATTTATTCAGAAAATGTGGTTCTAACACATACTTTTATGTAAGCAGGAAATATTCTGCAAACAGCTTGTGGCTTCATTTAGCATCAACATCAAGTTCACAAGAATTCACAAGTTGTTTTGGGTTTTCACCTACGAAGAATGGCAAACTCTCCGAACACACACAACAAATCTAGTAGCGTATATGCCACTTCCTTTGTTGATTTCCACTTTAAATTTAAAAAGTTAAAAGTTTTATTTCAGCAAGACATAAAAAATAAAACATTTAGAAGATTTTCAGCTGTTTTTGTCCATACAATGAAAGTGAATGGGGTCCAAAACAACATTGTACACCACTGACATTTATTGTAACATTACAACACTGAGACTTTTTTCAATATATCCTCTTTTGTGCTCGATAGAAGAAAGTCATACAGGTTTGGAACAACATGAGGTTGAATAAAAGATGAAAGAATTAACATTTTTGGATGAACTATCCCTTTAATATTGTCATGTATTCTTTTCCCATGATGCTCAGCTGAGCATTTGTCCAAACATTTTTTCTTTGCGGTGTGTTTTCAGAGATTGACTTCGATGCCCTTCTCTGGAGGGACCATGGGAATGTGGAGTCAGCTGACTCTAGTCCAACAAGTGCCGAATTTCCGTTGGATAGTTTGGCCCCAAGCCCATTAAACTCTGCAAACGGTGAGAACGAGAATGTTACATCCCTGTAAGCACTTGAACCGCTCACACTTCCTCAGAGTAATGAAACCTGGGTTTGACAGTGACTCTTTAGACTGTCTATCACACGATAGTCACCGACTAAAAGGGCAGAGTGTAAGAAAATATGCTACAAAATAATCAACAATTTCACTTTGATTAAAGGAATGAGGACAAGGCCAGATCTTTGCAGCAAAGAGGGGATTTCTTTCTGATGTAAAAAAAAAACACTTCCTCATTCCAGGACAAATGATTGCAAATAAAGGTGTTTCATAGTGTTTGGTAAACCCTACACTATTTCTGGATTTTCAGTTTGCAGTCAGACAAAGAAATTCTTTTTGCGGCTGATCCGCAGAGCAAGTGTTTGATGGAATGAGGAAAACTTCAATAAAAACATTTCACACTGTGTACATTGTCGCTGTGCTTGTTTGTCTTGAGTGGCTAGTGAACTGATTTTAGACACATGCTCGTGGTAAACTGTAAGGTTAAGCATCGCTCTTCCCAGAATCAAAGCCACAGAGCGTTTGGTGTATCAGAGCTGGCATAATAAACACGAGTTTAAATCGAGTGGACGAGGAGCATTTTGATGCCGCTCTGGCTTGCGTTAGTGTCCTAAGTGGTTTAATTTTTTACAGGCAATTCCTGTCTGACACTTAAAATACAGCCAGGCTCCAGCTGTGGCTCGTATACTTAGCTCAGCTCAAGGCGACGTGTCACAGCACATCATTTATTTGATTCCCGAGTCAAACCCTCAATCTCCATGTGGGAGGGCAATCACCGCAGTGATGACATGTTTTTTTGGTGTTTGTTTTTTGTATAGAATTCTCCTTGTTTAAAGGGAACAGATGACACTAACCATCCTGAGACTGCAGAAAAGCAGAACAGAAGCACTGATCTTTTATATACCTCTAGAAAGAGCACTTCACAAAAACACTCAATGTCACATTGGTCAATATGCATGCTGCATCAACAATACACAAGTCAAAGATGGATCTGCTGTACTATAAAGTTGATTGAGATTTTAAGTAAATGGATTTCAATAATTACTGCTACAGCTCTTGCAATAAACAAATAACTATTGTAAAAAGTCCGCCTTCAAATATTTTCAGCCCTATCTGTCCCTTAGATTTAAAAAGGCCATCTTTGCCCACTACTATAACCATGGTACTTTGAAAATGCCCTTTTTTGCATGTTAAATGAGAAACTGCAATGTGCTGCGCTCATAAAAGTTGCAGACTTGTCACGAACGAGATACCTGCCGTCTCAAACCCAGCCAAATCAATCATTTGAAAACTATTACATCTTTTTCTACTGATACCTACAATGTTACATACTCAGCATGAACAGCACAGTCCATGAACTCTGTTAATTGATGATTTTTGCCAGTGAACATAAAATCAAAACAAAATTGCTACATAATCAGAACACATAATATATATAATCATGCTTCCGCACAAAAACATACAAGCATCTTTAAAGGGCACCTATTATGGCATTTAAAATGTTCCTAATATTCTTCTGGGAGTCCCCAACAACAGTTTTACGTGCATGCAATGACAAAAAACACTTTTGTTGTCTTATAATATGCATTTATTTTTACCTGATTTGCTCACCGACTCCCTAATGATTCGTTCAACGACTCAGTTTTCCAAACCCCTCCTTTACGTGATGCTAATCTGGTGATTGGTCAGATGACCCAGTCAGTTATTTTTCGCGTTAGCCCAAAGCTTAAACATATTGATAAAGCACTGCAGTACTACAAGACGCTCTATTCTTTATGACAACTCCAATAACAACGACAAACATTTCACATATTTAAAAAAAAAATGACATTGGAGACCTATAGAAGCTGTGCTGAGCGTAACTTACACAACACACACACATACTTATTGAGCATGCTACAAAACCCATAAAAGCAACAATTATTAATAGTACTACTTACAGGTTGTGATTCGGAGGAGGAAGCTGTTCCAAATAAACTTGGTACTGAACCTTCCTTCAGTATTAAAGCTACACTGTGTAACTTTTTTAGTTTATTCTTAGCTAAAAACACTTAGTTCTTTCAAAAATATATGTGCTCATTAATGTTTATTTACTTCGTTCAAGTAATAAAGTATTCTCGTGAGTGTATAATATGCCATTGAAAATACATACGGGTAAGGGGTTCTAATGTCGGTCGCCATGTTGCCCCTCCATCTTGAAAGTACATTAGCCAAAGAGGGACATACCCTTTCGCGTTTTAACACGCGTGGGTTAGCACTCGAACTGCCTAACACTCGAACGTGAAGCCATGTTAATCTTGGACTACATTGGCCACCGTAGGAGTTAATCCGAAATCGGAATTGAGAGGAACAGAAACTAATATTCACTGGATGGTCATATACCTTTTCACCGCTAGATGGGGGTAAAAATCACACAGTGTAGTTTTAACCGGCTTGCGAATCCATATTTGAAAAAAAATTATGTTTGTAAAGGAATCGTCATTAAAATGACGCGAACACAGCTCAAGGTTCGGGTACAGTTGTAAATATAAACTCTAGCCACTGATTTTGCACATGTTCGTCCCTGGGCAGTGAAAAAAAAGTTCGCTTTTGATTCGCACTTCAGAACAGCGTCTCATCGACATGATGTTGTCAAGTTTCACTGGTGTCTGCGGCGCGCGCAATGAGTGGGCGTATCTTATTCAAATAACTTCATAGTCATAGAGAAAAAGCATCGTTCGTCTATCGATTCATATCAGTGACTCTTACAGCGAAAAATACTTTTGAGAGACAATAACTTTGTATATGGTGAACTTTCATATTTAAAACTTTGCAGGATGTTTTCGTTCACTTAGATCTATGTTACACACTACATAAAAGGTAATTTTCAAAATTCCATCATATGTGCCCTTTAAACACCACCAGAAATAAAGACTGGTTTCATCATGTTTAATAAGATATCATAATAGTCTGGTTTCAATTTCTCTCAAACGCAACAACCACAATGAATCTTTACCAGGGCCGGAGTGGGACTCATTTTCAGCCCTGGAGTTTCATGCCTTAGACCGGCCCACTTTAGTTCCCGACTAACTATATTAAAATAATGTAATTAAAACCTCAGTATATAAGTCTGCAATAGTGCACTGTTCTGTACAGCCTTGTAATTCATTGTATTTTTCAAAAATATAATTTTCTATTCAGTGCAATAGCCGTACACAGGGTTTTATAAATACAGAGGTCCAACAAGTGATCTTGCTAGGGGGTTCGAGCCTCGAGGCATATTATTTGTCCACTGTCATTGGCAAAGAACTTATGTATATCTGTGTTAAATAGGAATCCATTGTAATAAAGTTATTCTCATTCTGGGCACAGTATGCAATAGGCTATTGCTCTACCTGCTCTCCTCTCTTATCTCCATCTCCTTCTCTCAGTCTCTTGGTAATACTTTACAATAAGGTTAATTTATTAAACATTAGTTAATTTATTAACTAACATGAACTAACCATGAGCAATACATTTGTGACTGTTTTTGTTCATCTTTATTAATGTTAGTTAATACAAATACAGCTATTGTTTGTTTGTTAATTTTATTAAAATCTTGTTAACATTAGTTAATGCACTGTGAACTAATCACAGTGCATTAACTAATGTAAACAAGATTTTAATAAAATATTAATAAATGTTGAAATTAATATTAACAAAGATTAACAAATGCTGAAGAAGTATTGTTCATGCTTAGTTAATGTTAACTAATGTAGTAAACTAATGAACCTTATTGTAAAGTGTTACTACGGTGGCCGTGAGAGCTCAACGTGTTGCAACCTAAAGAAGACGCATGCAAATAGAAAAAAACGCATGCAAATATAAAAAACCGCATGCAAATAGAAAAAAATGCATGCAAATAGAAAAAAACACCGCAAATTAAGAAAACATCTGCATCAGTTTCACAACATACGAGCTCCAAATACTCACAACACAACCAAATACAGAAACGCGCTGCAAACGTTCACAACACAACCAAATACAGAAACGCGCTGCAAACGTTCACAACACAACCAAATACAGAAACGCGCTGCAAGTAACACAGACCACAACGGAAATGTTTCCGGGGAACCAAATAAGTGACGGACCCGGCTGGGACGTGCGTGCTTACAGCAAAAAAAAAAAAAAAAAACATTTATTGACGAAGTGAAAGCCTATATTATTTTTATAAATAAACTATAATATTAAAATAATATTGTATATAAATAATATTATAATATTAAAAAATTTTATAGTTCTTCTATACTCCTTGCTTACAGCTCAAAATTCTACTTTATTTTATTTCTTTGAACTTTTTCCCCACAAAACACAGAGATTCAATTTATTATGACATACAACTTGTATACAGTATACAATATGTGTTAACAATTTGTTCAATGTCATCAGAATACAAATGAGAAAAGAACAATGATCTTTATTTAAATCTTTTTTATTTATTTAAAAATAAAATAAATAAATAAAAAAGAAAGAGAAGAAGAACATGAAGGCAAGATATTAATCTATACATCAGTCACACTATACAAATAGTTTCATGTTATGTTTAAAGTTTCATAAAGAAAATATTCATAAGAAATGTTAGGTAATGTTTGGTCCAAAGTTTAAAGTTGAGACACTGACACAGATATAACGGATATATAAAACGCCTATATTAACAGTTTTTTTGTAAAGTAAAAAAAAAATATATATATAAATATATATAACATAACGGTTGCAAATATATATATATATATATTTGCAACCGTTATGTTAACAGCATTATATTTCTGTCGTCAGTAAAACAGCAGTTCAGCTGATGGACAATGTGCTGCGTTGTCATAGGAACATCCTAGGTAAAAATAATTACATTGGAGTTGTCTTTCCTCGCTCCCTTCATAAAGTGTGTTCCAAACGGCTACATAAATGACACACTAGTGCCCTGCTCACTCCAAAGTCCCACTTGAAGAGCTCTGCCGTCTGCCCTTCGAATGGAGTAGGGCATAGGGATGCTCGCGAGCAATAAGCACGTCCCAGCCGGGTCCGTCACTTATTTGGTTCCCCGGAAACATTTCCGTTGTGGTCTGTGTTAATTGCAGCGCGTTTTTGTATTTGGTTGTGTTGTGAACGTTTGCAGCGCGTTTCTGTATTTGGTTGTGTTGTGAACGTTTGCAGCGCGTTTCTGTATTTGGTTGTGTTGTGAGTACTTGGAGCACACGTGTGTTGTGGAACTGATGAAGATGTTTTTCTTAATTTGCAGATGTTTTTTTCTATTTGCATTCGTTTTTTTCTATTTGCATGCATTTTTCTATTTGCATGCGTTTTTTTCTATTTGCATGCGTCTTCTTTAGTTTGCAGCGCGTTGAGCTCTATCGGCCACCGTATGTTACCCTTTATCTTTACCTGTACATTTTCCCTTCCCGAAGCTGAACTTTGATTGATACAGTTTTTGCAAACTGATTAAAACTTTTCGTTTAAAACTTCTATCGTAAAACAGCTGTTTAGTTTAGCCACTTGCATCTTATCTCGTGAAGCGTTGCGTTGGGATCCGCGCGCGGCTCGCGCTTCTGTGAACATAAATCCTGCTTTGATCGGTCATCTCAAACATTTTGCCATTGCCGACGAGCGGTGTTTGAGTGCTGATGATGAGGTCGGTTATCGTCGCGATATGGTGGGGTACACGTGGGCCCTGCAGGCGCTACTATTATTCATGTTTTGTATCTCTTATTTCTTGTTCACACATCTAACAACTGACTTTTCTTTTTTTGTGGGGCTGCGAGAAAATAATCATAAAAAATAGTGGGGCTGCGCTGTGACTGGGAAAGCATTCAACCCAGTGCCATGACAACGGACCGGCCCTCCTGGCCAATAAAACAGACCGGCCCATCGGGAATTCTCCCGGTGCTCCCGATTAGCCAATCCGGGCCTGATCTTTACTAAAAACAAATATATACGTGCCCACCCAATTTTACTCAGTAAAATTGCATCAATTATATATTATTCTGTACTACATAAATTAAAACATACTGTGTCACGTTTCAGCATAATGCTGATCTCACCCATGCTCTTAAACATCTATTAGTCAACAACAAGTTACAGCAACAAGTACATTTTAATATGGCCTAATATATGTCTCGGCCCAGGAATGTTGCATTATGTCTGGCCCCGCTGGCTCCACTTTATGCCTTTCAGTTTATTTAGATTAAGCAATCAGGAGCACTGGCAAAAGAAAATCAGATTGCTCAGAAAAACTGGGTTACAAATTACATTTACTCCTTATCAAAAGGAGTCAAAATGTTTTCTTTTGTCTGGACCATTTATAATCACAGTTTTGGAGAGAGATCGAGTTATGTAGGGACCTACGGTCAAATACATTTGACTACTTTAATATTGTATATATGGAGAAGAGCAGAGTAACCTCTTTCTTTACAGTAAAATCTGAAATTAAATCTCTTAGATACAGTACATAAAATCGTGTGTGGGTTCAGCTATGGATCACATCATCTATTCTTCTGAAAGACAATGCAATACCTTTGAACATGCCTAAACTGCCTTGGGCCTTGAATCTTATCATGGAGATGAAATCAGCACTCTAGACATTTGCTGTGTCATCTACTACAGCCTAGACCCCGAGTACTGCATAAAGCAATGTACACCCCTGTTTTTAATGTTAAATTAAACTTTACTGAATAAAGCTGAAATAAAATAAATTGGATAACAAAAACATAACACAAAGAAGATTATTCTTTAACAGTAGCCAAATAGCCTACTATGCAACTGAAAATGTTGAGAGAACATCACATACGTTAACTTTATAAATTGCTGATGATTTCCTAAAATGGTTTTCCTTTCGATTGGGCACTTCATTTATATAACTTTATAACACTGGGCTGTTGAATGCTTGAATCTGATTGGCTGACGAACATTCTAAAGTGTTCATTTATTTTTAGGGAAATGCACGGCTAAAGTATTTCCAGGCAGATTTTGACTGCATTATAGTTCTATATCAATTTGCCAAATGATTTCAGTTATTTCAAAGGTCCTTAGAGCAGAAAGGAACCAAAATCCAGACAATGAAAAAGCAAATAAATATAGTATAGTATAGTAAACAACAGGATAAAACGACTAATTTTGTACGGAAAGATCATGCTCTTTTTCTCACACACATAGTCACACACTTCTACAGAAACGAATTGTCAGTGCTGCTCTGATATTTTCATCAGTAAAATAGTTTAGCAACTTAATAACTACAAGATATTTCTCACAGGCGAGGTAATAATGGCACTGTTCTTGAAGCAGATAAACTTACAGTTTTTTTTAGAGACCCTGCTGTCAAACACTGTTGAGAGACGCACACTAACTCGGGTTATTCACAGACAGATCTCTCTCTCTCTCTCTCTCTCTCTCTCTCTCTCTCTCTCTCTCTCTCTCTCTCTCTCTCTCTCTCTCTCTCTCTCTCTCTCTCTCTCTCTAATAACTGCATTAGACTGCTATTCGTGGTTTGAGCCTCCATTACTAGCTGTAAAATGATGTTTTGGAATTGGCAATGGAGGCATGGCTGATATGCATAAGAAAAAAAATAATGATTCCTACACACAAAACTGTTTTAAAGACAAAAACCTGACAAATGTTTTGAAATACATCATCTGAACAATGTCTTGGTGTGGTAACTGTAGTATAAGCGTAATAATTGACTCCGATTGACTCTAATTATTAGGAAAATAATGCACTCTGCTTCGTGTCGTGGCCGCATTACCACCTCAGTGTGCATTATTTTCAAATAATTCAACAGCCTGTCGTCAATTACTCAATTAGATTAGATTACATTTTAAAATACCCATAATCAGAATGTTTTTATTGATTACATTACTTGATATTCACAAACTGGCAGTAAATTATTCAGAATTAATTGATTCTCCCTAATTATTATAATCTTTTATTTTTAAAATGTTACTTTCTGAAAGGTTTTGTAGAATTGCACACACAGACCGGCCACGGGTCAGGCGACTTTAATTACATGGGGAATTTAGAGGCCGCACAGCATAAACAAATGAAACATTTCATCTTTTTTAGTTATACCGTAGTTTTATTTAGATTGTTTTTATTTTCAAATTATTTATTTCGTATAATTGAACTTTTATATGATTTAATAAATTATTAGCTTTTCATGAATTTATGAACCCCCCTGAAGTTTTTCCCCCTAAACACTACTTTGGGAAAGCATGACACAATGTAGGCCTAATGTTTAAAGTACTTCATGTTGTTGACAAAATAAAATAAATAATAATAAAATAATTTCTCTATTTTTATCTATATGGTACAATATTATACTATTCAAACCAATGTTATAAAAAAGTTAGGTCGAAAGTAATCTTAAGTAATCAAAAAGTATTCAGAATGTGTAATCTAATAGTTAATCTTACTAAACTACAATTTTAATTATGTAATTTGTATTTATTAAGGGATTACAATTTGTAAGTAATGAACCCAGCACTGACGGTGTCATTTCCAAGTGATGATTGAACTATGAAAAGTAGGAGTTATACACTGAAATGGAGTCAGGTCGTTCTAGGGGAGGGACTTAAAAGTGGGATTTATGACATCAGCCGAAATGGGAAGTGGTTTCAGAGGTGGAGGAAGTACATTTTAATAAAAGATTACAGAGACCATTTATTACTGGGGGAAAAACTGAGCACTGATGAATCATGCACAATAAGAGCATGAACGTGCATAAAGCAAGCAAAAAGATAAGATTTCATGTTTAACTAAGGCATAAAACAAACTTTTCTCACCCAGCCTCTCCCATTTCTCCTTCCTAACTGTCTACAGACACTAAAGACACTGATTCAAATTAAGAAACCCTCCCCAGTTTGCTGCGTTCTCACAAATACTTCTGCTGTACTACTTCGGACTGTATGGTTTATTTGTTTACGTTGTTCCTCTTCAACACATGCACAGCATTTTGACTTTGATTGACATTTGCTGCACAGATGATAATAATGAATAACAGTTTTGGAGCGCCAGTGACAGTTTTGCATGTGTTACTGTATTTAATTTGAAATGGAATTGAGTTCCATTATATATATATTATATATGTTTTGCAAATTTGTTTGGCTAAGGAGTGCTTTATCACTCAGTGCTTATGTCTATTTAATATTTACATTGGAACATTAAACATTGATTATTGTGAAAAAGTCAACAATGAACTCCATTTACATGCATGTACGTTGGCCAAGTTTTAAAATTTTCAGGAAAATGGTTTAGTAATTCAAGTGGTAACCTATTGTTATTAGTGCAATTTGCATTTGGAATGACTCACTTTAAAGATCTCCTGAAATGATTTGACAAACAGTTTTCCTTCCAGTGTTGATATGTTTCCAATTAAAACAAGACATTGTGCATGGCTAAAGTGTAAATAGCTAAAGTCTTTAGTTAACATCATAGCCAAGCCAAAAATGATTTGCTATCTGCTATTGGCAAAAAAAGAAAAAAAAAGAAAAAAGGAATACACCCCTGTGTACACAATAAATCATTAATATTTTTGGTCCATTTTCCTGGAAGAGAATACTCTAAGCTTTAATTGTTAATAGTTTATTTAGTCAGCTTTCAGAGTTACACTCCCATATACCATTTATTCAGAAAGGATGCATTAAATTGATCAAAAGCCACAGGCAAGACATTTATAGTGTTACAGCACAAAAAATGCTGTTCTTTTGAATCTCATCAAAGTGAATCCTGAAATATTTTTATCATGGTTTCCAAAATTATTAAGCAGCACAATTGCTTTCAACATTGATAATAAGCAGTAATGTTTCTTGAGCACCAAATCAGCATATTAGAATGAAGGATCATGTGACACCGAAGATGCTTAAAACGGATCACAAAACTTTTGTCGGATGTAATTTTGCTTTTCATTCATTACTTAAAGCACACATTAAGCACTTACAGCAAAAACTACTAGCCTAACTAATAAATTAAAGTTCAGTAGTATTTAGGTACAGAAATAGGCCTAATTAAATGTAAAATGACACTATAGTGTTCACTGTATATATTAATATTATATAAATGTTTGTTAAAGCTGTGTTTTGTTGTTTGATTAACATTAATGACATAGACAGCAGCTAGTCTTTATAGGCTGCTGTCACTTTAAGACAGAACGCACGGATCCAATATAATGATACAAATTAGATTTTTTTCTCAACTGTTTACGTTTACTTGAGACATGACCAACTGTGTTTATGAGAATACTTGCCGAGATGGGTATTTCATTTTGTGTAAATGTGTCCGTTCAAGCGCAAGGAGATGCGAAAGTTCTCCACTCTGTGTGTGCATGCTTCAGTGTGTGAGGCTGTGCACACTGAAAACACAAGTTCTCTTTTGCCTCGTCTTGCACTGGAAGGGTGAAAAATCGATGTGAATTTGAATGTGAAAATTGGCTAAACAAAACAAATAATCAGCGTGCCAAACTGTGCGTCCTGGTCCGTACACACCACAGACAAACTACGATCCGTTACACCCCTAAAAATAATAAAAAAAAATGTATGTTAAATTGTAATAATATTTCAAAATATTTCTGATTTTACTGTATTTTTTATCAAAGAAATGCAGCGTTGGTAAGCATGAGAGAAATCTTTGATTAGAATAGTAGTAAATATGACCTCAGAGATATGAACAAGAAGCTACAAAACTCATTTCGTATGGGCAAATAAAGAACAATGCGGCCAACAATGCAAATGGAAGTTGGACCAAAAAATCTAAACAACACACATAGATTACACTAACATTAAAGGGCCTATATGCGTTTTTCTGAAATTTAAACTCGCGACTGACACCTGTGGCCAAAAAACAGAACTGCTCTTCCTTTCTGCTCGCTCTCGCAGCCAGGGTTGCCAGGTCTGCACAACAAATAGCGTTCCCGGTGTTTCTCTGATAACAATCATGTTCCAGTGAGTAAAACAATCGCGTCAACCCGTGCACTACTACACAAACAACCCGCGGGCGGAAACAGTGCAGGCATACGGACCTGGCAACACTGCTTGCAGCGCTCGTACGTGCGTGCACACTTCACAAGTCATCTGCTGCCTGCAAGGAGGTCAACATTATGTTTACAGAGGTAAGAACAGTCAAAAACATATATTGTTTGAGATAAGTTTGCGAGTGTAGGCTACTTGCTGACTAGCGGTGGTGGCAGAGTGATCTGAAACGTTTAACATGAACGCGCTTGACGTCACATCCGCAGACAGCGCGGGAAAAATCCGACCCGACAGAAAATAGGAAAAATAGGATACAGGCTTATAGGTGCACCCACTGTGAGCGGACAAGGTGTCAGTATGCTCAACAGGAGATGTTTGAGTCATAAATGGTAAAATAAAAAGGCTATTGTTACGTTTATTTTGGGGAAAAAGTTCCATATAGTCCCTTTAAATAAGCAGTGTTTATTTGTAGCATGAATACTATATGACCTCTCACAACGTTGTCATTTTCCACTGGCTGTGCTTATGTTAACCTAACTCTCCCAGCCCAGCTGTTGATTGGCTCACCTCTGTTTAGCCTGGCCACGCTGCCTCTGACCTCATTGTTTCAGTGAAGGAGAAATGAGTGATGACAAGACTGATTGAAGGGACTCAGTCCACACTGTTTAATCTTCATCTTCTCCTGGCCACCGAAGGGCCATTAATATGGGTCAAATCTAGGGAATAACATCAAAGCATTTTCTTGCTATCATACTGTCATATGAGGGGAATATTAGAATGGCGATACAGAAACAGAGTGACACTCGGAAAATAGATACAAATCATGCACAGATAAGACTTCAAACACAGCACAGCCAGCAGCAGTTGGCGTCTACGACTGTCTCGTTGAGATTCTCAAATTCTGATGCAAGTTACACAGTTATGGTGCAGGCTGAACATGCATTCACATAATTTCGAGATTTTGTGCTGCAATAGTCATAACAAGATGTCAGCGGCAAAATAAAACAATGTTTTGACTTCATCAGAACTCTCAAACAGAAAAGCGTTGAGCAAGAGAGGATCTGAAACACCACTGACTCTATTACAACCAGCTTAACTGCATTATTTGGCCAGCTCAGACATGACAATCTTAACCCTGGACAAATTACACCAGACACTCCTGCTAAGAGATAAGCAAAGAATTATCAAGCCATCTCGACATCACAACCTCCATGCCTGAATTAACCACCCCTGAACACAGATATTACGATAGCATTGTTGCGCACATTACACTCTAAACATGGCCAAATTGAAAGTAGCCAGATTACAAGTTAGAGAAGTTGCACCACTCAGTTGAAGCTTGGTGTGTTTGTTTAACTTTGTTTAATCAGATCTGTTCTCTGCAAGTCTGTTGAGTGCAAATAATGATTGTCCACTTTTTCAGCAGTCTTGGATCCGGAAGTATTTTACTCATTCATTTTCTCCATTGGGATTTCAAAAGTTCCTCAGTAAAGACTTTGAACTCAACCAGCTCCAAGACAAATCACTACATTACTGAACTTAAATTCAATATTAAATAAATCAATAAAATGCATGAACGATTGAATAGCAATAAATAAATATATTCATGAACGAATGAATAGCAGCAAATAAATAAATAGGCCTCCATTTACATTTACTAAGTTTGTTAAATAAATAAAATAAATAAATGATAAAATGAAAGGGTAAAGGTCTTTTACAGGGCAATTAAATATTAATTTACATGTATTCATTTTGCAGAGGCTTTTATCCAAAGCGACTGAGGAAATGAGGAATACAGCAAGCGGTTCATTGCGAAGAGGCAAACAAACACAAGAAGTGCTCCAAATACAAAGTTTCAGACATTGCTTAGAGCACCATAAACTAGAATAGGGAGGGATTAAAGGAAAGTGAAAGCATATCATTTTTTTATGAGTAATGAGCTTTCAGTTGTCTTTTGAATGTTGTCAGGGATTCATCTCATAAAGCAATGCAAATTATGTAATTGAACAAAAGAAATCAGTGCAATTTAACTACTGGTTTAAAGACATTTATTATAAATAAATAAATAAATAAATATGTACAATATAGGTGGAGACTGACTTGCAAAGCTTCATGGGAGTGGACAGTCTTTTGGCACATTCGTTTACATGGTAACAGGAACTATTTTAGAGGATCCAGCGTTGCCCACTTCATGGTCTACAGAAGCATCTATCTTCTCTTAATAACCTCAGAGCTCATTGTAGGTCCGTCTTGAAAGGTTTAAGGAAAAGATAAATGGGATTTATCCTTCTGGAACCCGATTCTATTCCAGGCCAATCCCAAGAAAAGTCCTGGCTCTTTTTCTCTGTATTTCAGCTCCGATCTGCTCTCTTCCTTCGTTTACTAATAATAAGCATGCTGCTTCCCTGTTGACTCTCTTCAGAAGTGAGAGTAATGAGGGCATGAACTCAAGGACCCGTTTTGAAAAAAAGTGCTGATCTCTCATTCTGGGACGCCTTTGGAGCTGCTTCCAGCACGCAGGCTGTCTTTATTAAGATGCACGAGACGTCCCTGTGTCTCCAGCAAATTTCTGGAACGCTGACACGTTCTGAGCACTGGCCCAGGCAGCGGAGCCCGTGGGTGGGTCCGGAAACATGCTGGTATCATGCCGGACCTCAAGGGTGAGATCTGGTTCCATGAGCTGCCTTTGAAGAGAGAAATCAAGGCGGGAAAGAAGGAAACCGGAGGGATAAGAAAAGAAAATGGGTTTAAATACTTTGTTCGGGTAAATTTGGCCACCTATCGGATTGAAATGCTTGGTGCTTTGACTCGTTTTTTTCATTTCTTATGGAAATTCTAGATGCTCTCACCTGTAATCTTTTTTCTTTAACACATCCTGCTATTGCATCACATTATTTAAATGGGAACAAGAGGTTGAACTAAGCCTCTTAGTTCAGGTTCACAGGCTCAAATGTCCACACAAAAGCATTTTCATGTAAAAAGGACACCGAATATGCCAGAATCAACAGTTTTGTGATACTAACAGTGAATTCTGAGGCTCAAAGCACCGTATTATTCAAAACCACAATCCAAAGCTATATCCTTCACGTTCATGTCATCTACACAGTTCTGTGAACCAGTTCTCATCATGTAAACAGCATTACAGCGCTTGTTTCTGCTATGTTATGTTACACACAAACAAAGCATCATATGACAAAGAAAAATGTCACCCACTCAGTGTTTTATTATAGGAGAAATTATGCAATACTCCTTAAAATGCCATCTCTCCCTCCTCCCACTATCCCTTTTTCCTCCCTCTATTTTCCTTCCCTCTCTGTATGTCTTATCTCACGAAAACAAAATTCACAAAGAGTCTTTAAGAGGCATGGCCTCATAGAAGTCTAACCACAATAACTGTAGGCCTGTTCCTGACAGCATTTACCAGGCTTCAACACAATGCTGTCATTAAACCATCACAGTGTGCACAAGCGTCTCGCCACATTTAATCAAGTGACGCGTGCCTGTTAATTAAAGGAATAGTTCATTCTGTCATCATTTACTCACCTTCATGTTGTTATGGTGATGTTTACCAGAATGTGGATGCTGTTTTTCCTATACAACAATCCAAAAAAATAGCCAAAATCTGAGGGTATGTTAACATGACAACGATGTACTAAAAACAGAGAAGTGTTTCCTTTGCTTTTTCCGCATACAAATGACAACATTGTCAAAACAATCTTATGGATGCAAGAAAACAACTAAAAAGGCTGTACTATAAATGCCAGACCTGTAGTTGGCAATGTCACTTTGAAAAGAAACACTACGTGCCTATAGACTGAACATGTAATATCAGTGGCGGGCCGTGCATTTCACACCTAGGCCTTCTGTCCTATCTGAATCAATAACTTTTAATAGTGTAGCAGCGCAAAAACTCTCTGTAATTGTTGTTTTTATTCTGCACCGGCAGTTGTAGGGTTAATGCGGTGAGTTCGGGAAAGGCCGGTAGAGAGAAACGAGCGCGTGAGTTCGGCTGGTGTGTTTGTGTACAGTTCTTGCGTCCCGAATACGATTATAAATTCAGAAACGGAGCCTCCCTTATCTTGTCGTTCAAGGGTTACAATAGTCCCTTTTCAGACGTTACAATAGTATGAATGTTTGAAAAAAAATTGAGTTTCGATCATAAATTTAAAATAAAAATGAAGAAGAAAATCATATTCACCACGGGGAAAAAGCATTATACTCACCAAAACTACTGATTATTTTTCACACAAAATCCATCCTTATTTCTTTCCTCAAGAAGACTTCAATTACTGTTGTACAGGTTATCTAACTGCGTTCCAACAATGTCCTGTCTGTCCCGTCATATTTGCATAAGTTTTAATTCGCTTTATGGCTGAGAGTGTCTGCTCGACAGAAGCAGTGGACAGTCACCGCAAAACATGACGATGTGTACAGATGACCATGCTCTCTCACACAGAGTTTTGAACGAAATCAATGAGATCAGCGAGACTTTTGCCTTAAAAATCATTCGTGGCATAACCCAGACAGCATTTACATCTGTGCCAGGTCCGTTTTCGAATCAGTAGATTCGCGCAGCAGTCGCACTCAATATGCAGATCTGCACCAACTCTGCGCCAGACTTGTCTGTAGCTTCGACTGTGACCGTCCGTCCGGCGGGTGCGGCGCCGATCCGGGACAGCTGCGCAGACCATACGCGCCACAAATGAATTGAGTCCGCCCGGCGGGTGTGGACCGGATCCGCGCGAGCTGCACAGACCAGACGCGCGGGCGCGCCACCCCGCATAAACCCGCTGACAAGAGTGAAGATGAAGACTGCAGGCTGCACCGTCTTTGCTTATTGGTAAGTGCATTATTCAAGTATAATTTAGTATGTAAGTTACATTATACAAGTAAACTGGTGTATGTCATGTTAGTCTGTTACATAATTAGCGCGCTATATTAAAAATAAAAGTTTACAAACGAAACACTGACATTCTGACAACCCGAGACGTGTCAGTAGGCCTATAGGTTCTTTTAAACACCCACAACTAATGCGAACATAGGCTTTAAGGCTGAATCGGTGATATTTGCTTATTATTCACCAAAATTGCTGAATATCGTGTCCATTGTGTGTTAGCTGCAAAATCGTATAACGTTAGCCATAGTGCTAACGCTAACGTCACCAGCGGTGACCGCAGCCAAGTTACTGCAACAATAACAAATTAATGACTTCTCACATCCAAATACATTCAACTAGTTTGACGTCAGTACCATATCAATTCTCACTGTATTATACCGGCTGTAGAGTGCGACATTATGATTATGTCGATACGTAGCTATCAAACTATCTGCATATACTGTTGCTTACCTCGAGTCCAGTTCATTTTACAAAAATAGATAAACCATATTACCCGTCTTCTAAGCCACTGCGATGTGCTTATTTTATTAATTTGTTAAACAAGCTGTTTGTAAAATTATTTTTTCATTGTGTTCACATATTAGATAGAGAAATAATTACAGAGGGATTTATGGATATCTACTTTTGTTATCCTGTAAATCAGAATATTGTCTATGAATATGTTGCCCATATCTCTCTATCATTTATCAATCTTTTACTTCTCACTAATTTAGTCTTTTGTTTCCACAGGTGGGAATGCTGGCCTCCATCGGTGGAAGAGATACAAAAAACATCATAACCAACCAAGGCCATTATTGTAAGTATTATATAAAGATGCCTTTCACTTTACTTAATCACCACTCACTACTCTATGAAGGTAAAAGAGTATAAAAACTCAAGAGCACATAGATGTGAATTTGAGAACTTGTACAATAATATTCATACTTGTACGTGAACATTTACACTCACAGCTCCAATGTGAAAACCTGTAAAAATTAAAATCTGAAGTCGAATGTTGAAATTTGCACTCGCAGTCACAAACCTGTATTCTGAATTTGAAGCTGCAGACAAGTGTTCACAAATGTGTAAAATGCCATTCACAGAAATACAATGACAGATACAAACTTATTTTTCAACATTCAACTTCAGATTTTAATTTTACAGGTTTTCACATTGGAGCTGTGACTGTAAATGTTCACGTACAAGTATGAATATTTATTGTACAAGTTCTCAAATTCACATCTACGTGCTCTCAAGTTTTGATACTCTTTTACCTTAATACTACTCACTCCACACCACTTTAGTCACATTTATTATTATTTATTTGTGCAAGCATTTTACTAAAACGTCATGTAATAAAGAATCTTTGAATATTGAATCTAATATTTACTCTTTGTTTCTTTGCTTTGTGTGCTTTTTGTATGTCTTACAGGAGCAGTGAGGAAGAATCGCATGTCTTTAACAACTTGTGAGCAATGAGTTTAAAATAAAAGTTTTTTGAAAATTACAAATTGTGTGGGTGTTTGTGCCTTAATTGTCTGATAGCCTAAATATGAATCACAGACCAGGGCCAGATGAGCCCCAGATGTAAAATATGAGTCACGGATCAGGGCCAGATGAGCCCCAGATGTAAAATATGAGTCACGGATCTGGGCCAGATCTGCACCACATGTCATGGCATTAATAACTGTACTGGGCCAGTGCTGGCCCAGATCTATCTCTGATCCGTAATTCCAACCTGTTCCGGTATTGGGCCGTTGGAAAGAATGAGCCCGGCCCAGGTCCGTTTTAGCGGATCTGCGCCAAATGCTAATGAAGACCTGGCCCAAATCTGGCCCAAATACATTTTGCTGTCTGGGAACTTACATTAGTCAGTTCTGTTTTTACCCGGAGAGATCGAATAGAGTTCCGTTGCGTTAAGCTCGGGTTGAATAAGGGACTTTTTCCGGTAGGTTTGAACCTGCTGGGGTCGAGGAGGGAAATAAACATTAATTTGTGGGTTGAAAAACTATTAAATCTACAGGAATATTTAGTTTACGCAGTTACAGATGCGGATAGTACCAGTAATAGTACGCGCTCTGAGCATCCAATCAAAGAACGAGAAAATGACGACGTTATTTAACGCCTGCTAGATGGCCCCGCTGCAGTCATAGCGAAATCTGATTGGCTGATTAAATCTGACTGATTATCTGATTGGTTAAAGCAACAGTTTCATTGCCATTCATTTTAAGTTACAGACGCCCGCACTGTCGATTCTGAAGGCCTCCCGGCAGATTTATTTGCCCATGGCAACGCATGATGGCTGAAATATGATTGGATAAAAGCACTAACATAAAAACACACTAGTGGAAGCTGCGCGACCAAGAGCAAAGCTATGAAATTAAGAGAATGAACTATTGGGAATAATTTAATACTCATTCTTGGAAAAAATATATATTAAAGTGCAAGTCAGTAATTCTGATAGTGTTTAGGCCAGCAGAGAAGGCCTTGCTGGCCCTGACGGCCCACCACTGTGTAATATGCATGTGCATGATGCACTCTTTTCACAAATTCAAAAAAAAATGTGTTTACATGGTGAAAATAACGGTATAGTTTTCAAAAACTTAAACAATTTGAAACCCGTTTTTTAAAAGCTTGTGCCACAGAGCAACAATATCATTAGAATCACTCTCAGAACAATAAAACATTGACAGCCAATTAGAATTCACCTGACTGGTAAACAATGTAACTTTTGGCTCTCTAGTGGTTAAAAACATTTTTTTGTGTGGAAGAACATTGTTTTGGTTGTGCTTCAGCTCTGTGTGACTGTGCGGATGAATATGGTTCCCCTATTGCTCATAAAACATTCACTACTATAAAACCAGTTTAGAAAGGATCTCAAGCTGACTAGCTGAAGATGTCACTGTAGATTTACCTATTAACAGGCACGGTACTTCCTTGAAAATAAATTCCAGCACAGCTCTACAATAACCCAAAATGAAACGACACTTCACAATAGATAATGCTGTACAATGAACTCTGATAGACAGCTACATATTATGCAGACTGATCTCATGAAATAGCGTATGTATAACACGCCAATTCGTATTTCCATTTTTGGCGTGCTATCAACACGCATAATCGCTTTTCAGCGTGTTTTATGAACGCCGTTGACTTAACGTTACATTACTGTATAAATATATGACCTACCCCAACCCCGTCCCTAAACCTAACCGTCACTTGGGTTAATACCATTGATAAGTATTCCCCTACCATCCTAGGACAAAAAATATCGCTCGCCAGATGTAGATCTAGGTTTTTCTTCGTTTCGCTTGGACATTTAACGGCGTGTACATACACGCGGAATCACTCGGACATTTAACGGCATAGACATACACGCATAGATGCGGATAGCTCAAAATGCGTATAGATAACACGCCACTTGACTTGAAAGTGGCGTGTATGTTTATGCAAAAGTCATGATTAGGGCTGTCACTTTACGTTCGAAAATCGATTGCACAATCGATCGGACCAACCAACAACAAGTATCGAAACGAAAATAGGGAATCGATTTTAAGGGCCTTTTTTGATGTTTTTTTTTTTTTTTTACCAAAATTTTTTTGGGTGGACAGATCAATAGAACATTAGGATTTTGGAAAAAAAATAACCCTTTTTGTTAACCAAAATGTTTTTTAATTTTCGCTATTACTTAAGGCAAAAACAAGGCGCCTTATTTTTTCCCCAGAGCCGTTGCAATATCGTGTCCATTGTGTGTTAGCTGCAAAATCGTATAACGTTAGCCATAGTGCTAACGCTAACGTCACCAGCGGTGACCGCAGCCAAGTTACTGCAACAATAACAAATTAATGACTTCTCACATCCAAATACATTCAACTAGTTTGACGTCAGTACCATATCAATTCTCACTGTATTATACCGGCTGTAGAGTGCGACATTATGATTATGTCGATACGTAGCTATCAAACTATCTGCATATACTGTTGCTTACCTCGAGTCCAGTTCATTTTACAAAAATAGATAAACCATATTACCCGTCTTCTAAGCCACTGCGATGTGCTTATTTTATTAATTTGTTAAACAAGCTGTTTGTAAAATTATTTTTTCATTGTGTTCACATATTAGATAGAGAAATAATTACAGAGGGATTTATGGATATCTACTTTTGTTATCCTGTAAATCAGAATATTGTCTATGAATATGTTGCCCATATCTCTCTATCATTTATCAATCTTTTACTTCTCACTAATTTAGTCTTTTGTTTCCACAGGTGGGAATGCTGGCCTCCATCGGTGGAAGAGATACAAAAAACATCATAACCAACCAAGGCCATTATTGTAAGTATTATATAAAGATGCCTTTCACTTTACTTAATCACCACTCACTACTCTATGAAGGTAAAAGAGTATAAAAACTCAAGAGCACATAGATGTGAATTTGAGAACTTGTACAATAATATTCATACTTGTACGTGAACATTTACACTCACAGCTCCAATGTGAAAACCTGTAAAAATTAAAATCTGAAGTCGAATGTTGAAATTTGCACTCGCAGTCACAAACCTGTATTCTGAATTTGAAGCTGCAGACAAGTGTTCACAAATGTGTAAAATGCCATTCACAGAAATACAATGACAGATACAAACTTATTTTTCAACATTCAACTTCAGATTTTAATTTTACAGGTTTTCACATTGGAGCTGTGACTGTAAATGTTCACGTACAAGTATGAATATTTATTGTACAAGTTCTCAAATTCACATCTACGTGCTCTCAAGTTTTGATACTCTTTTACCTTAATACTACTCACTCCACACCACTTTAGTCACATTTATTATTATTTATTTGTGCAAGCATTTTACTAAAACGTCATGTAATAAAGAATCTTTGAATATTGAATCTAATATTTACTCTTTGTTTCTTTGCTTTGTGTGCTTTTTGTATGTCTTACAGGAGCAGTGAGGAAGAATCGCATGTCTTTAACAACTTGTGAGCAATGAGTTTAAAATAAAAGTTTTTTGAAAATTACAAATTGTGTGGGTGTTTGTGCCTTAATTGTCTGATAGCCTAAATATGAATCACAGACCAGGGCCAGATGAGCCCCAGATGTAAAATATGAGTCACGGATCAGGGCCAGATGAGCCCCAGATGTAAAATATGAGTCACGGATCTGGGCCAGATCTGCACCACATGTCATGGCATTAATAACTGTACTGGGCCAGTGCTGGCCCAGATCTATCTCTGATCCGTAATTCCAACCTGTTCCGGTATTGGGCCGTTGGAAAGAATGAGCCCGGCCCAGGTCCGTTTAGCGGATCTGCGCCAAATGCTAATGAAGACCTGGCCCAAATCTGGCCCAAATACATTTTGCTGTCTGGGAACTTACATTAGTCAGTTCTGTTTTTACCCGGAGAGATCGAATAGAGTTCCGTTGCGTTAAGCTCGGGTTGAATAAGGGACTTTTTCCGGTAGGTTTGAACCTGCTGGGGTCGAGGAGGGAAATAAACATTAATTTGTGGGTTGAAAAACTATTAAATCTACAGGAATATTTAGTTTACGCAGTTACAGATGCGGATAGTACCAGTAATAGTACGCGCTCTGAGCATCCAATCAAAGAACGAGAAAATGACGACGTTATTTAACGCCTGCTAGATGGCCCCGCTGCAGTCATAGCGAAATCTGATTGGCTGATTAAATCTGACTGATTATCTGATTGGTTAAAGCAACAGTTTCATTGCCATTCATTTTAAGTTACAGACGCCCGCACTGTCGATTCTGAAGGCCTCCCGGCAGATTTATTTGCCCATGGCAACGCATGATGGCTGAAATATGATTGGATAAAAGCACTAACATAAAAACACACTAGTGGAAGCTGCGCGACCAAGAGCAAAGCTATGAAATTAAGAGAATGAACTATTGGGAATAATTTAATACTCATTCTTGGAAAAAATATATATTAAAGTGCAAGTCAGTAATTCTGATAGTGTTTAGGCCAGCAGAGAAGGCCTTGCTGGCCCTGACGGCCCACCACTGTGTAATATGCATGTGCATGATGCACTCTTTTCACAAATTCAAAAAAAAATGTGTTTACATGGTGAAAATAACGGTATAGTTTTCAAAAACTTAAACAATTTGAAACCCGTTTTTTAAAAGCTTGTGCCACAGAGCAACAATATCATTAGAATCACTCTCAGAACAATAAAACATTGACAGCCAATTAGAATTCACCTGACTGGTAAACAATGTAACTTTTGGCTCTCTAGTGGTTAAAAACATTTTTTTGTGTGGAAGAACATTGTTTTGGTTGTGCTTCAGCTCTGTGTGACTGTGCGGATGAATATGGTTCCCCTATTGCTCATAAAACATTCACTACTATAAAACCAGTTTAGAAAGGATCTCAAGCTGACTAGCTGAAGATGTCACTGTAGATTTACCTATTAACAGGCACGGTACTTCCTTGAAAATAAATTCCAGCACAGCTCTACAATAACCCAAAATGAAACGACACTTCACAATAGATAATGCTGTACAATGAACTCTGATAGACAGCTACATATTATGCAGACTGATCTCATGAAATAGCGTATGTATAACACGCCAATTCGTATTTCCATTTTTGGCGTGCTATCAACACGCATAATCGCTTTTCAGCGTGTTTATGAACGCCGTTGACTTAACGTTACATTACTGTATAAATATATGACCTACCCCAACCCCGTCCCTAAACCTAACCGTCACTTGGGTTAATACCATTGATAAGTATTCCCCTACCATCCTAGGACAAAAAATATCGCTCGCCAGATGTAGATCTAGGTTTTTCTTCGTTTCGCTTGGACATTTAACGGCGTGTACATACACGCGGAATCACTCGGACATTTAACGGCATAGACATACACGCATAGATGCGGATAGCTCAAAATGCGTATAGATAACACGCCACTTGACTTGAAAGTGGCGTGTATGTTTATGCAAAAGTCATGATTAGGGCTGTCACTTTACGTTCGAAAATCGATTGCACAATCGATCGGACCAACCAACAACAAGTATCGAAACGAAAATAGGGAATCGATTTTAACGGCCTTTTTTGATGTATTTTTTTTTTTTTACCAAAAATGTGTTTTAGGTGGACAGATCAATAGAACATGTAGGATTTTGGAAAATAATAATGTCTTTTCTGTTAACCAAATGCTTTTTAATATTCGCTATTACTTCAAGGCAAGTGAACAAGCGCGCCGTTATTTGTTGCCAGAGCCGTTGCTTAGTGACGTGTGTGTTCAAGTAAGCCAGAAATGTGCAGATTCTGCGCAATACGCTGTATTTAATATATCACGAGGATTCATAGATGTGTATATCTCTATGACGAGGACTCACGAGTTGCGTATTTGCGCTGAATCCACACAGATTTGGCTTACACGAACTTCCACAGCAAAGAAAGTGAGTAAACATAGACGCACGCCTCTTGATTTGACAGCGTTAGCCGCCAAAGTTCATTTTTACCCGCGTTTGGCGAGTTGAGGGTGTTAATTTCAATCCCTGAATGCTGCACTCCTGTTTGTCATTGTGCACGAAACTTCACACCAATAAATCATCAGGAATATTGCTGACTTGTGGGCGCTGCGTGTCTCAAGTGCCCTCTTCACGTTCGTCCTAATGCCTGTTAGTTGTCAGTGGATTTGCCTATAAAATGGAAACGTCTTTAGACACGGAAAATCAATTTTACAATCGATTCAATGAAAACTTATGTCTCAAAAATCGAACAGGATTTTTTCACAAAAGTGACAGCCCTAGTCATGATGTCATGTTGACATATGACAATTCGTCTGCTCAATAAAATACATTACTCACCTGTTGAGTAATAAAAACGTCATCTCCACATCACTTTTTCAACATTTCATTTTCCCCCAGTTCTCGCCATCTCTAAAAAAAACAAGCCAATCTTGATTCTCGTTTTATTACGAGTTCTGTCAGGTCCTCTTTATGCCAGCAGACTCTCCTCTGTTCTGTTTTTTTTGTTTTACTGGTGATGCCAAGAGGTTCGAGATTTAGCTGCTCCATCTCAACCTTTCTCACTCGTTGTGGCAACTAACCTACAGTATGCCACTCGCTCCCACATGCGTCAAAGTACCCGGAGAAACTTTTCTCTGTTTACTGATATGACAAGACGCACGGACGAGTGACATATGCGATTTCGCGCGAAAACCATCCTGCTTTGTCTAAAACATAAACACTTATAATGGACTTACAGCGTAAGACAAAAAGGTTTTTAAGAAGGGTTGATTGTGTATTGTATTGAAATAAAGTTACATAGGATTTAAAGTGTCAGACAGCAAATAATAAACAGCATGTTATCACCTGTGAATGCTGTCCATATATCATTATAGTTATCTCTATAATTATTGTTTTTGGTGTGAACAGGCCTTAATGGGAATAAGGATATCACACCACAGTTATAATGGTAATAACAAAGAGGAACAATAATTGGAATCAGTTTCAAATCAATTTTTTTTCAACTGATGAACAATACAAACTTTGACAGCCAATCAGAACCCATCTGACTTCGATGAGCTCTAGCATGTAAAGCATGCTAGCAGATGACAACTGCAGCGTTGGGCTTAAAATAAACCAAACCTTATTGTGTTGGTGTGGATGCTAGTTATTGTTATATTTATAGCTGTCATTCTTGCTGTGAACGGGCCCAAAGAATAGTCATGTTGAGCAGTTTTATTATGCTTTTTTGTCATTTTTTTAACTTGACAGCCCCTTGTCACCATTCACTTTCATTATTTGGAAAAGCATAAAGTGAACATCCTGTCAAACTAATTTTGTGTTCCACGGAAGATGGAATATAATACTGGAATGACACGAGGATGATAAGATTAAGATATATTTTTCATTTTTGGGCAAACTGTCTCTTTAAGACAAATAAAAATACAAAATCATTACAGCAGACTTTTGATGTGCTCAGCTAGTCATAATATAATTCGCAAGAATGCTGAATATTAAAGGATCAAAGAGTGATATTTCATACATGGATACATTATAACAAATTCAACTAAAGTTACAGACTGGAATGTTCAGTGCAAATACCAAGAACTCATGAAGTAATAGACCTTAGCTAAACCAAAAGCTAACTAAAGTCTACTTCACTAACTTAAGTTTACACAGCATATGAAGTGGAATTATGAAGTGAAAGCCTTTGTCTGTTCTGGTACAGATGTTTTTATTGTCCAAACCACAGCGTCCATGAACTTTGATGTATTGCTTCTATGTTTGCAAGTCAAGCTAATAGCCACCACATTAAAGCTGACCATGCCTGATTATTGTTGTTATGTTTTAACATTACAAGTTCAATATGCTGAATTGAAGATTATTCATTTAGAAACATTTCCAGACAGAAACATCAGTTTGCACAAAAGCTGCTGTTCCTCCCATACAGAAGAGTCTTATCTTAGTTTAGTCATGAAATATTAAGGGTCTGCATTCCTATGCATATAAAAACTTAAACCACAGGAATCCAAGGAATCCTGGAAGAACAATTGTTGCTACTGGACAGGATTTCAAATGAGCATCTCTCGAATGCATGCTTGTTTATTTATTCATTCAGAACTCTAATAGACTAGGCTACTAGAATACCAAAACCGAGAAACAATGCGAGAACCACACAGAGTAAACGGGCACAGAGCAAGATTCAACTTTCACTGGAAACTCAATTTCCTCCTGTTGCATCCCTCTGGAGAGAGATTCTGGAGATTCCCACGATCCGTTAACCCGAATAGTGAGGATTGGCAAACATTGCAAAGTTGAAAGTTGTTAACAGCGGGCTGTTTTGGATGTACGGAACCCTCTTTTGACATGACACCATGCAAACCGAATCCGAGCGTTAACTTCTCATAATCATTCCACTTACCTTTGTGCTTATCCATTCTCCACACGTGAAGAAGACTTTCCAGCCTGTCAGTTGTGTTAATAAGAATCAGATGAGTCCAGAGCGGGTTGTGTCAGGTTTACTCGATTCCTCAGGCTGATTCTGAAGTGATGTGATGAGATGTTATCCTCTCCTCTAGTCTCTTCTACAACTCTTTCTTTCAGATGCGCCTCGCGACTGCCGCGCCTCCTCTGGCGCACGTCACACAGCACCAAGTCAATTTACATTGTAGTGCTTTGAAAGAGTTGTGCAATCTTACTGTACTAAATACATATTTAAATAAGTAGCCTAGTACGTTAAAAGTAGCCTATATGCAATAGCTTAGCCATAATAACCTATATTTTAAGCAATAGCCTATAGGCTGTTGTTGGATATGGGTCTGTTCCCAAAAACTAGAAAAACCTGCGCTTTTCTGTGTAAACATGTGCTTGCTAGACGGAAGTGTTTAATTGTTGCGCTCGCATAGGCTAGTAGTAAAACAAACAAAAAACAAGGAAAGGAAAGGAAAATTAGACCTTGCGTTTTTTTTTTATTCCACTTCCTAAAGACAAAAACGGCGTTTTTTTTTTTTTTTTTTTTTTTTACATGCTGTTTTTATTTTATTTATCGCAAACAGTTTACTGCATTTTGATGGCCTATATTCTTCTCGTTATTTCCCTATAATGTAGGCTGCTCTAAAATTATCTAAAATATGTCCAAAAATTTAAAGGCAGTTAGATATTTTTCACAGAGACCCAATTTGTAGCTATTATAAACACGATAAACATATGTATATTATTTTAAAAATTATTTAATCTTTTTTTTATTTTTATACTTTTGTAATAGTTTTTCTCTAAACTTTTCCATTGACCCCTATATCACTCCTTTGGGGCCACCTGGGGGTCCCTGGCCCCCAATTAAAAAAACCCTACATTATAGGTGACATTAGATAGGACTGCATGTGATTTCAATTAGGCCTACATACTTAAAGCATTCTCCACTTCAGCTACACTAGCTACCCAAGATTACTTATTGAACTAAATGAACGGTTTACACTGAACAATTAATTTTTTAAGGCACCACCATTTCCAAACTCACCTTAACTTCACACCTGTGTGTGAGGGGTGAACATGTTTTATATTCTTCTTGTCCCTCCCATTGGATGTACATGCTGAAACATAACTAAACAAGTTAAGGGGACAGGTTAGTCTGGACAGGTTAGGGGTCCACCACAGCTGTCACAGTGAAACTAACAGGAATATTTACATCCCAAACAAACTGGTTTGCTGTATAAGGACAATAATACAGGCTAGTCCATCAGGAACATCATCATATCTTTGTGTTAATCGGTCAGTGTGTGAGAACCCCTTCCTGTCTGTGAATGGGAGTCACATGCTCTGAGAAGCTGACCCCTCACCAAACCCCAAGGGGTTGCAAGAACTTTCCATCTCTACACTTCCCTGTCAAGGCATTTTTCAACTAGGGGATTAGATGCATAAATCATAATTTGTAATATGCTGTATTTGTTTTCTCAGTATGTAAGTAGGCCAGTGGTAGATAGAACCTTTTAACACAGTGATGTAGAGCATGTTACTTTCCTATAATATGCAAACAATTATGTATACACTACTGGTTAGTATAAGATTTAAAGAAATTAATACTTTTATTCAGCAAATTGATCAAAAGTGAAAAAAAAAAATCAGTTTCAAATAAATGTTCTTTTAAAGGGGTCCAATAATGCACTTTTCACAAGATGTAAAATAAGTCTCTGATGTCCCCAGATTTGTATGTGAAGTTTTAGCTCAAAAGACCCTACAGATAAAAAAAAATTTATAACAGCCTACACTTCATATGTTCATCTTGGGGCGTGGGTGGAGCTGAGGTGCCTGGCTGCTGAAACTACGCCCCCTAGCTTGACCTGATCAAGTTTGCTCAGGCTAAGGAGCTAATGCTATGCTACTATGCTATTGCAAGTGCTGCCTGTGCCAAGTGTGCGACCGCACAGGGCCTCGCGCTAAAGTGACAGCTGACTTGATGATGTAAAAAGCCAATAGTTAAAGTTCATGTTTTTTTTCCCTACTATAATAGTTAAAAGACATAGATAAAAGTGAGACTTTGTCACGGTTTCATGGATTCATTGACTCTCTCTCACTATGTGTGTGCGTGTCGAGTGTATGGGCGCGGCTCATCAGCGGGCTCGTTAGTCTGATGAGCCGATCAGTGCCAGCTGTTCTGAATGAGGATGTCCTATATATTGTTTGTTCACTCGTCTTGTCTCTGTCAGATGGTTGTGGAGGTTCTCCGGGATCTTACCTCGTCTCCTGTTCCAGTCCTGGTGCTTCGACGCTGTCCCGTGGATCTGCTGCTTCGACGCGTTTCCGTGGACCTGATGCTCGACGAAGTTTCTGCATTCCGCCCACTGAGTCCCTGCGTTACCAAGTCTGCCTGAGGATTATCTGAGACATCTACCAAGTCTGCCTGAGGATTATCTGAGACATCTACTTCGAGTCTGCCTAAGGATTATCTGAGATATCTACTTGAGTCTGCCTGAGGATTATCTGACTCTTCTACTTCGACACTATCTTTTGAGTACTGTTATTCAAATAAATACCTTTGCACTCGCAATTGAATCCTTGACTTTTTTCCACTGCCGTTGTGACAGAACCATCTGACCACCCTCATGGATTCAGCGAGTGATCCCAACATCGAGCAGATGTTCGCCGGAAACCAGGCTCGGATGGATCGCCAGGATGAGCAGATCGGAGCTTCAGGAAGAGCGATACAGGCTTTGGTGACGCAGGTGTCAGAGCTCACCTCTCAATTCCAACGTCTGAGAGCTCCCACTGCGCCAGCAACGCCCCCGCCTGTTCCCCAAGGGATTTTCCATCAACCAGAGCCGCGCGCCCTCGCATCAGAACCACGCATCCCAGCACCTGAGAGGTATTCGGGCGAGCCCAACCTTTGCAGAACATTCCTAACTAAATGCTCTATTTTTTTCACGCTTCAACCAGTGACATTTGCTTCGGAGGAATCGAAGGTAGCCCTGGTGATGACTCTACTTTCTGGGCGCGCGGCTCAGTGGGGAACGGCGGTGTGGCAGAACAAACATCAATGCTGCTCCTCGTTCCAGGCACTCGAGCTAGAGATGACACGAGTATTCGACCGCGCTGTCGCGGGACGCGAGGCGGCCCGCCAACTCGCCGACCTTCGCCAGGACCAACAATCAGTCTCTGACTATTCCATAGAGTTCCGAACATTGGCGGCCGAGTGCAAATGGAACAAGGAGGCGCAGTGGGACATGTTCCTGCATGGGCTGGCTGACCGCGTTCAAAGGGAGATTTATACCCTGGAGCTGCCCAAGACACTGGATGGACTGATCGAGCTAGCATTACGAGTCGATGCTCGTCTTCAACAGAGAGAGAGCCGACCGTATCGGATGCCTACGACCGACTTCACCATGAGTTCCAGTGCCCGGAGTATGAACGCGGTCAGCCCCCTTAACGATCCTGAGCCCATGCAGGTAGGTCGAGCTCGGCTTTCCCGGGAGGAGAGAGAACACCGCCGCTCGAGGGGTCTATGTCTCTACTGCGGGGAGGCCGGCCATTTCATCAACACCTGTCCTTTAAAAGGCCAAGCCCGATGGTAGGACGGCGGCTACTGTCGGGCGGGCTCTCCATGATCGGACCCTCGAGCGCCACTCTCCTCCCAGTAAGACTTCAGTGGGCGGAGCAATCCTTCAGCTGTCATGCGTTGGTGGATTCGGGAGCTGAAGGAAACCTTATGGACTTTTCACTGGCACGGAAACTTCACCTCCCCATCACTGCGTTAGAGAGCACGATCACTATCAATGCACTCAATGGGCAAGAACTCCCGGGTATTACTCACTCCACTGGACTTATCACATTAATTACCTCTGGAAACCACACTGAAAGGACTTCACTCTACCTCACTCAGTCTCCCCACGCACCTGTTGTCCTGGGTCACCCGTGGCTGGTTAAGCACGGACCTAGGATAGAGTGGGGCCAGAACTCTGTTTCCACTTGGAGTAATGATTGTTATGCCTCATGTCTTTTGTCTGCCGTTCCGTCTGTTTCTCGTTCTGTGTTGCAGAAAGAGTCGGTGAATCTGTCTAACGTGCCACCGGAGTACAGCGACCTGAAGGAGGTGTTCAGTAAGTCTCGGGCTGCTTCTCTTCCTCCTCATCGTCCCTATGACTGTGCCATAGACTTACTGCCAGGTACGTCTCCGCCTAAGGGCAAATTATATTCACTTTCTGTCCCAGAGAGGGAGGCTATGGAGAAATATATTTCTGATTCTCTGGCTACCGGGTTCATCCGCCCTTCCTCTTCTCCAGCGGGGGCGGGGTTCTTTTTTGTCGGGAAGAAGGATGGTTCTCTGCGACCTTGTATTGATTACCGGGGGTTGAACAACATCACGGTTAAGAATACGTATCCTTTGCCGTTGATGTCTTCGGCCTTCGAGAGGTTGCAGGGAGCGTCTATCTTCACAAAATTGGATTTACGTAATGCATATCATTTGGTTCGCATCAGGAAGGGGGATAAGTGGAAGACCGCTTTTAATACTCCCAGGGGACACTTTGAATATTCGGTGATGCCGTTCGGGTTATCGAACTCCCCAGCGGTCTTCCAGGCACTCGTCAATGATGTGTTGAGAGACATGGTTGATCAATTTCTATATGTTTACCTGGATGACATATTGATTTTTTCTTCGTCTCTCCAGGAGCATGTTCAACACGTCAGACGAGTGCTTCAGCGGTTACTAGAGAATGGGCTTTTTGTCAAGGCGGAGAAATGCGCTTTTCATGCACAGTCTGTTCCTTTCCTAGGATACATCATTTCGTCTGAGGGAGTACGCATGGATCCTGAGAAGGTTAAGGCTGTGGTGGAGTGGCCTAGTCCAGATTCCCGTAAGGCCCTACAGAGGTTTCTGGGGTTCGCCAACTTCTACCGGCGTTTCATTCGCAATTTCAGCCAACTAGCCGCACCGCTGACTGCCTTGACCTCACCCCGAACTGCGTTCAGGTGGTCAGACACAGCTGAGGCTGTGTTTGCTAAACTGAAAAGCTGCTTTGTTTCAGCTCCCATCTTGATAGCCCCTGATTCTTCACGTCAGTTCGTGGTGGAGGTCGATGCATCAGAGGTGAGGGTAGGAGCAGTGCTTTCCCAGCGTTCTCTCACGGACGACAAGATGCATCCCTGCGCGTTTTTGTCTCGTCGTTTATCGCCTGCCGAACGCAACTATGACATTGGTAACAGAGAGTTGTTGGCAGTTAAGTTAGCGTTGGAAGAATGGCGTCATTGGTTAGAAGGGTCGGGGGTACCTTTTATCGTCTGGACCGATCACAAGAACCTGGAATATATCAGAACCGCTAAAAGACTGAACTCCAGGCAGACTCGGTGGGCACTTTATTTCTGACGTTTTGATTTTTCCCTCTCGTACCGCCCAGGTTCCAAAAACATCAAACCCGATTCTTTATCACGTATTTTTGACCGTTCCGAACGCCCGTCTACTCCCGAGTGCATTTTACCCGAGACCCTATTTGTCTCCACACTCACATGGGAGGTCGAATCGAAGGTCAGGACGGCCTTAGAAGGGGTAACGCCTCCGCCCGGTTGCCCACCGAATCGTTTATTTGTGCCGGAGGGATTACGGTCAGACGTCATTCAGTGGGGGCATTGTTCCAACGTAGCTTCCCATCCAGGAGTCAATCGCACCAGTTTCATGGTCAAGCAACGATTCTGGTGGCCACTTATGGTACGCGACATTCACAGTTTTGTTTTGGCTTGCTCTGTATGTGCCACTGGTAAGACTTCCAATCGACCCCCAGATGGGTTACTCCAACCGCTGCCTGTCCCTTCGAGACCCTGGTCCCACATTGCGCTAGATTTTATCACCGCCCTCCCACCCTCTCAAGGGTACACGGTAGTTTTGACCGTGGTGGACCGATTCTCGAAGGCGGCTCATTTCATTCCCTTGCCCAAATTGCCTTCAGCCAAGGAGACAGCGGTGATCGTTGTAGATCACGTCTTTCGTTTACATGGCCTCCCGATTGACGTGGTTTCCGACAGAGGACCCCAATTTGTGTCCAAATTTTGGCGAGAGTTTTGTAAGTCAGTGGGAGCGACTGTTAGTCTGTCCTCAGGGTTTCATCCCCAGAGCAATGGCCAGACCGAGAGAGCCAACCAGGATTTGGAGAGAGTGTTGCGTTATTTGGCCGCCAGGAATCCTTCCTCTTGGAGCCAACATATCTCTATGGTGGAGTACGCCCACAATGCATTACCAGTGTCATCCACGGGCCTATCTCCGTTCGAGTGTAGTTTAGGTTACCAGCCACCAATTTTTCCCAGTCTGGAATCCGAAGTCGCGGTCCCCTCCGCTCACACGTTCGTCCAGAGGTGTCACCGCACATGGACCAGAGCCCGCGAGACTCTGCTCCAAGTGGGGGAGCGCACCAAGGCTAAGGCCGATCGCCACCGGTCGAGGCCACCCGTATACGTCGCTGGTCAAAAGGTGTGGCTTTCTACTAAGAACATTCCTCTCCGTTCTGTCTCTAATAAGTTAGCTCCTAAATTTATTGGCCCGTTCACTATCACCAAGATTATTAGTCCGGTGACAGTCTGCCTCAAACTACCTCTAGCGTACAAGAGAATTCATCCCGCATTTCATGTCTCCAAAATTAAACCCGTTTTTCGATCGCATCTTAATCCGCCTGCTCCGGCTCCCCCCCCCCCCCCCCTCCCGCCGCGACTCGTAGATGGGGAGCCTAATTATTCGGTTAACCGTATCGAGAGAAGTTGGGTTCCTGCCAGAGACATTCTGGATCACTCCCTTATCGATGATTACAATCGACAGGTAAGGGTCTCTGCGGCGTTCCTAGGAGGAGGGGTACTGTCACAGTTCATGGATTCATTGACTCTCTCTCGCTATGTGTGTGCGTGTCAAGTGTATGGGCGCGGCTCATCAGCGGGCTCGTTAGTCTGATGAGCCGATCAGTGCCAGCTGTTCTGAATGAGGATGTCCTATATATTGTTTGTTCACTCGTCTTGTCTCTGTCAGATGGTTGTGGAGGTTCTCCGGGATCTTACCTCGTCTCCTGTTCCAGTCCTGGTGCTTCGACGCTGTCCCGTGGATCTGCTGCTTCGACGCGTTTCCATGGGCCTGATGCTCGATGCAGTTTCTGCATTCCGCCCACTGAGTCCCTGCGTTACCAAGTCTGCCTGAGGATTATCTGAGACATCTACCAAGTCTGCCTGAGGATTATCTGAGACATCTACTTCGAGTCTGCCTAAGGATTATCTGAGATATCTACTTGAGTCTGCCTGAGGATTATCTGACTCTTCTACTTCGACACTATCTTTTGAGTACTGTTATTCAAATAAATACCTTTGCACTCGCAATTGAATCCTTGACTTTTTTCCACTGCCGTTGTGACAGACTTTGTGTGTCATGATGCTGTATTATTCTGCTAGTTAAAAATGTATTATGCAGTAACTTACATAAAGGTTCTCTAAGCGATGTTGGGTGACGTCACTTCTTGTTGACGTTCAAAGTATTGTCAAACAAAACAGAGGCTAGCTAGACCCTCCCACCTCCTCATCCGCGCACTAACCCCCCCAAACTCACCCCCAAATCCTTCTTGTTGGTTATTGGCTGGAACAGTTGTTATGTTTCGTGGTGCGGGTTAGCCCAGTTAGTTTTTATTGACGTTTTTTGGAGCCTGGGGTGTTTGCAAAAAACGCGTTTTTTTACAGTGTGTTCAGGGGACAGGCAGCTAGCGGATAGTGAGGAGATGTTTGCTGTATGTGACAAAAAATGTTTTGGCCTAAAAAACGTGTGACATTGCTTAGAGCACCTTTAATCTGAGCGTTGTGTGTGTGTGTGTTTGCGTATGCGACAGATAGTGATTTATGCGCATACATGTCAGTCAGCATCAAGAGCATGTCAAGAGCTTTATTCAGTCCATTTTAAATTCTGATTTTGGCGGACTCTCAAATGGGTCAAACCATATTACCTAAGAAGTTCAAGTAATGCGCTAGAACTTCTCGCTCATTTAAGGATGTGCATGTATTGCATGGACGGAGAAAGCACTGACACTTGCAGGATTTCATAACTGTACATATTTTTTTCTGCTGTAAAGTTGGGCTCCCTTTTGGAGCCTGTCTCTAGAGGCCAGTTGATGAACTGCAGTTTAACTCACTTCCGTTTTGGCTTCACAAAAGAGACTGGAAGGTTGCCTCATCTTCGATTACCTCACAGACTTGCAGGGAAAATTTCAGAAACTATTAAAGTAACACTAAGTAGTTTTTCAACATTCATAATATATTTCCAAGACCCTTGTGATGGTACATCGACTTAAAATAAGTTAAATGACTCGTCTACCATAGCCTGACGGAGTCTGTATCGCTTTTACTGGCACTATGTAACTTCGGGTTTCGGGTAGGAACCCATGCACAAAAAGAACTACAAAATTCGACTGCTTTACGTCAGGTGCTACAATAGTCATTATTTCGTTTTCTTCGTTTCTGATGTCGCAATACATCATCCTTTCATGAAATCATGTAACATACTCTTCCTTGTCTGTGGACATCGTTCATTCTAAAGCCGGTGCTGGATAAACAGCAAGCGTGTGTGCGACGGTAGGCTAGATTATTTACGACAGCGGCAATGGACAATTTTGTTTCCAACCAGGGAAGAGGAAAATTTATTGGTGTTACTTTAAGCTTTTTTTATGTTTAAACTTGAGTCATTCTAAGATGGAGAGATTTAAGAAGAAGTGACAACATGTAGACTGCGACAGGACATTTCTGAATAGTTAGTTGATGAATTTATGTAGCTGATGTGGAGTAACTCGTCTAGTCATTGATTAACATCTTCTGTCATGATAATCTATAAATCTTGTTCCCGGAGGCAGGGATTATGTAATTTTTAGGGTTTGTGATGTCACTAATCCGTGAAGAAACTCATTGTAGTCCATACCAGCCGTTTGTTGTAGTCATTAAAAAGCGATTTCTGTAAAAGAAAATGTCTCCCTTTGCTTTGAACTTTGAGCATCTTAACTTTGCAGATGTTGTTTATGCTCAAACAGCAACATTACACACTAACTAAAGTTAAAAAATGAAATCATAATCAACCACACCTTTATACCTTGCTAGTACTTGGTCGGTGTCCATTTTGTTTCAAAACTGCCTTAATTCTTCGTGGCAGATTCAACAAGGTGCTGGAAACATTCCATAGAGATTTTGGTTCATAATTACATGAGTATAACATGTATAACATGTAGGCTATTTTAATTCATATTTAATAAATTAGAAATAAATATGAAATAAATGTAAAAAAATATATATTTACAATAAACATGCTTATACTTTAGATGGCAATTGATTCTGCAATCCTATTACAGTATTTTTTCGCAAACAAAGTAATTGTTAAAAAATATATGAATAAAAAGGAAACATAGTAACAGGGCACTCAGTAATCTAGTGTGTGCACTGGTAATCATATGTTTTTCAAATAAAGACAAGGTAAGGCTAATTTGACATACTGCACACAGTGAAAATGGCATGAATATGACATAATGGGCAACTGTCACTTTTTTATAGTGCAGCATATTTTATCATATCCACTGTTTTTCTGGCAACGACTAATGCAAATGGACAATCGACTATGAGTGCAGTCTGCAAATGTGGCAAGGTCTGCAAAAACACGACTGGTCTAAAAATACACCAGACCAAGATGGGCTGCCTAAGGAAGCTTGTGACGCAACGCACAGTGCCAGTACTCAGTACAGCACCTGGTGAGACGGAGGAGGAACCAGGCCCGGACGCATACCACAGTGCCCAGAGCCTCCAAGCACCACAAGCTACACCCCAAAGCAGACCATCAGAGCGGCGTCGGTTTTTGTGGCCTGCTGCCAACAAAGAGTCAGTGTGGCGACAGTTTGATGAAGATGTTGATGCAGCCCTTGAAGTAACAGCCAAGGGTGGTGTGGACCAGAGGCTCCGAACCATGAGCACGTTCATAATCAGCATCGCTTCAGAAAGGTTTGGCGCAAAGGAACAACGCGCCACCAAGACGTCTACTGCGGCACCAATTCCGAACCGACGAGAGGTCAAGATTACCCAACACAGGCAAGAGCTGAGGACACTCAGGAGACAGTACCGAAAGGCAAGAGCGGAGGAGAAGGTAGCCCTGGCAGAACTTAGGGGTGTGGTAAGAAAAAGGCTAATCACCCTTCGGCGGGCTGAGTGGCACAGGAAGAGGGGCAAGGAGAGGGCCCGTAGGCGCAGTGCCTTCATTGCAGATCCATTTGGTTTTACAAGGAGGCTGCTGGGAGAGAAACGCAGTGGTCAACTCTCATGTCCTGAGGAGGATATCAACCGCCATATCCGCAACACCTATAGCGATGGCATGAGGGAGCACGACCTTGGTCACTGTGCAGCCCTTATATGCCCACCCGAACCTAGCACCCTCTTTAACATCAACGAACCCACCCTAAAGGAAGTCAAAGAGGTTATCAAATCGGCCAGAACATCATCAGCACCGGGCCCAAGTGGAGTTCCATACAAGGTCTTCAAACATTGCCCCAGGCTTCTGGAACGTCTTTGGAAGATTCTAAGAACCATCTGGAGAAGAGGGAAAGTACCTCAGCAGTGGAGATATGCAGAAGGCGTGTGGATTCCCAAGGAGGAAAATGCAAGTAACATCGAGCAGTTTAGGACAATCTCCCTCCTCAGTGTTGAATGCAAAACCTTCTTCAAGATTGTTTCCAATCGTCTGATGGGATTTCTCCTTAAGAACACCTACATAGACACCTCGGTGCAGAAAGGAGGAATCCCAGGGGTCCCAGGGTGCATTGAACACACAGGGGTGGTGACACAGCTGATCAGGGAGGCACGAGAAGGCAAAGGGGACTTGGCAGTGCTGTGGCTGGACCTTGCCAATGCTTACGGTTCGATACCACATAGATTGGTGGAATTGGCCCTGAGCAGATACCACGTCCCAGAGAAGATTCAAAATCTCATCCTTGACTATTATAACAACTTCAGTCTTAGGGTGTCCTCTGGGACTTCAATATCGGAGTGGCATCGTCTGGAGAAGGGCATCATTACAGGCTGCACAATCTCTGTGTCTCTGTTTGCACTGGCCATGAATATGCTCGTGAAGTCTGCAGAAGTGGAATGTAGAGGTCCACTGTCCAGATCTGGCACCCGACAACCCCCGATTAGAGCATTCATGGACGATCTAACGGTCACCACAACCACAGTGCCCGGATGCAGGTGGCTTCTGCGAGGCCTCGAACAGCTCATCATTTGGGCAAGGATGAGCTTCAAGCCCGCGAAATCCAGGTCCTTGGTCTTGAGGAAAGGAAAAGTAGCTGATCAGTTCCGCTTCATGTTGGGAGACACCAGAATTCCATCAGTGTCAGAAAAGCCAGTGAAGAGCCTGGGCAAGCTCTTCACTCACAACCTGAAGGACACCGCTGCACGGAAGGGAACCAGCGAGGACTTCGAAACATGGCTCTTGGCAGTGGATAAGTCAGGGCTTCCTGGTAGGTTTAAGGCCTGGATCTACCAACATGGCATCCTCCCTCGTCTCCTCTGGCCACTGCTGATATACGAAGTCCCAATTACCACCGTGGAGGGCTTTGAGCGGAAGGTCAGTCGATTTCTGCGCAGGTGGCTGGGCCTGCCACGGAGCCTAAGCAGCATTGCTCTCTTTGGCCATAACACCAAGCTACAGCTTCCCTTTAGTAGTCTGGCAGAGGAGTTCAAGGTCACCCGAGCCAGAGAAGTCCTGCTCTACCGAGACTCAGTTGACACCAAGGTCTCCTCAGCAGGGGTAGAGGTCAGAACAGGAAGGAAGTGGCGCGCCAGGATGCAGTGGAACGGGCGGAGGCAAGGCTGAGGCATAGCACCCTGGTGGGTACGGTGGCTACTGGGCGGGCCGGGCTTGGTAGCAATCCCAAGCCATGCTACAGCAAAGCCAGAGAAAAGGAGAAGCGGAAGCTTATCCAGGAGGAGGTACGAGCCGAGGTGGAGGAAGCTCGCTTCAGCAGAGTGGTGGGCATGTCTAAGCAGGGGGCCTGGACAAAGTGGGAGCAAACAGCTGGCCGTAAGATCACTTGGGCAGAACTCTGGAAAGCGGAACCACACCATTTCAAGTTCGTGGTCCAGTCAGTGTATGATGTCCTTCCTAGCCCTGCCAACCTGTTCACCTGGGGCCTGGTGGACTCACCTGCTTGCCAACTCTGCCAGAAAAGGGGAACATTAGAGCATATCCTCAGCTGCTGCTCAAAAGCCTTGGGAGATGGGCGTTATCGTTGGCGCCATGACCAGATCCTGAAGGCAGTAGCAGACGCCATCTGCACTGGCATTAACATTAGCAAGCAGCATCATCCAACCAAGTCTGCAATTGCCTTTGTTCGAGCAGGAGAGAAGCCTCAGCCCCCTAGAAAGACCCAAGGGGCGTGCTCGCAACAGCAAGACACTGGCACCTCCTGGTGGACCTGGGGACTCAATTGAGGTTCCCAGACACCATTGCAGTCACAACACTACGACCGGACATGGTCTTGATGTCCGCAGCAAGTAAGCAGGTGGTGTTACTTGAACTAACGGTCCCCTGGGAAGAGAGAATGGAGGAAGCCCAGGAAAGAAAGAGGGCCAAGTACGCTGATTTGGTAGAGGAGTGTCGGAGGAATGGGTGGAAAGCCCGCTGTGAGCCTGTTGAAGTGGGCTGTAGGGGCTTCGCAGGCCAGTCTCTACACCGGGTCCTGGGACTCTTAGGGATTTGCGGACTGCACAGGCAAAGAGCCATCAAGAACATCCTGGAAGCCGCTGAAAAGGCAGCACGGTGGCTCTGGTTAAGGAGGGGGGACGCGTGGCATAGAGCGCTACCTGGACACAAGTCGGGGCTTGATCACCCCCGGCTGGGTCGCCCGGGTGAGGGTGTCTGATGTAAGACCCGAAACACCCTATGACCCCGGGAGCATCACTGACGATGTGTCCAGGTTGCACCACAAGGTGTATTCAAGTACTAAAATTTAAGGATTTAAAGTTTGTCGATCACGTCTCAAGAGAACCTGAACTCCTGTCCGCATTCTATTCACAGGGACCGGACGTCATGCACAGTAACATGTTTATACAGGCTATATTTTTTTCCACATACCATTTACTTAGGCTACTTTGTTTAACAGTTGTATCTAATAACATATTAGATATGACTGTTTAACAGAGACCGTAAAGTTTCAACTAAAGATGGATAATGTGCCGTTCTCAGTGCCGCATCGCATGTCAAAATAAAAGTCAAACACGCCTTCAAAAAAAAAAAAAAAAGTCCCGCTTCTAGCACATCGGCTAATCAGAAAAACTTATCGGCCAATGCCGATATTAAAAAAATTATGAATATCGTCTGATAAATCTGTCGACCACTAATTTAAACAATGCTCAATTGGTACTTGATACAAAGCAGGATGGATCCATGCTTTCATGTTGTTTACGCCAAATTCTGACCCTATCATCTGAATGTCGCAGAAGAAATCGAGATTCATTAAACCAAGCAATTTTTTCCAATCTTCTATTGACCAATTTTGTTGAGGCCATGCAAACTGTTTTCTCAGTTCAGTTTCCTGTTTTTAGCTGAAAGGAGTGGCACCCGGTGTGATATTCTGCTGCTGTAGTCCATCTGGTTCAAGGTTCGACGTGTTGTGCCCTCAGAGATGCTCTTCTGGAGACCTCGGTTGTAACGATGGTTGTTTGAGTTAATGTTGCATTTCTATCAGATCGACCAGTCTGACCATTCTCCTCTGACATAAACAAGGCATTTTCCACCAACAGAAATGCAGATCACTGGATAAATTCTCTTTTTTGGAGCATTCTGTAACCTTAGAGATGGTTATGTGTGAAAATCCCAGTAGATCATCAGTTTCTGAAATACTCAGACCAACAACAATGCCACATTCAAAGCACATTCTTAAATCATATTTCTTTTATTTATCATATTTTGTATCTTATATTTTTCCTGAATACCTTTCCTTGCAATTCCATCTGGTGATGCTGGTGAAATGACGCATGTTAAGGCAGCAGTCACTGTTTTGAAACAGCTTTAATTTTTCATGGATTTGAATCTGGGAGTGATGGAAAACACATCAATGTTGTATTTTCCATTTTCAATATCAAAGCCCGATGTGAGAATTATTTGGAGCAACAGTGGTTACTCATTTCTGAGCAACAGGGTAATCCCCCATAGCCTAACTGAGTCAGTATGAGGAACCCTATACAAACTTCCTTAGTTAATCTACCAGGTTTCCAGTCAGTATTCAGGCTCAGCTGATCCTGTGGCTTTAGAGGTGGATGTGTGAATGAAAAACTGTTCGCAGGACGTGTGTGGGATGGGGACCTGACGGAGGGTGGTCTGCCTCCCAAAGGTTTGTTTGTAAAGGAAATAATAAGGGGCGTCATATTGTTCATGCTCATGGAGCATAGGAACAATATGAATACGCTTTTGTACAGATTCCAAGATTTAGATTCAAGTTCAAAGTCTCCTAAACAGGTAACAGATTTATGAAGAATCTGGAATGCCCCTCAGATGCCTGAAAAGGGTTGAATTGTTTGGATGCTGTGTATCAGCTGGATGGTGTGGGTTCAGACATTGGCAGATCCTCCTGGCTGCTACTGTTGAAGCACAAAGAACATTCCACAGCTGTGAGTCAGAGAGCAGGGGTCACTGATTCAGCCCCATCCGAGCACTGGGGCCTTTTGATTCAAGGACCTTTCCCATGTTACACACATAGACAGATACACTCACAAAACACCATTACAACCTTGTACACAAAGAGGTGCTTGGGATGTGCCAAGTAAATCAGTCAGAGCAATGAGGCGATGAGATGCCATCCATCAACGAACACAATAACTGACCGGCAGGAGGATAAAAGGATAGAAGATTGAATAGCTGGTCTGAACACTTCATATTCATGTTCTTCTGAAGTTCTGACCTACTGTGCTGTCTTGCTTACTGTTGACAATAACCCACCTTGGCAAGTCGGTGTAGCTTTTCACACAGTCAGGGAAAGCAAGGCACCTGATCAAACTCGGTTCTGCGCTCCCATGGATCCTCAAGAGGAGAGCGTTGTGTCATGAAATAATATTATTCTGCCACTCCTATGTTGAGCGATCAGGTTCAGTCTAGCTCATACAAGGAAAAACAGTTTTCTGGTGTGAGAACGATCCGTCGAGAACATTCAGGGTGGCACGTATTCTGGCAAAGCTGCTATAATTACCGCCACATTTTCGTCAGATTCAACTCAGGACACCCTGGCAGGGGCTTGTGGTCTGAAATCCAAGACCAGTGTATAACCATCCTAAATACTGGATACAGTGGATACAGAGACAGTATGGGTGAGAAGGATGTCAAAAAACAAACCAGGCATGAACCAAATATGAGCACATAAAACATCTGATGTCCTATGGTGTCCTAAAAAGCAAATCAAACCAAGCATGATAATGAGCTCCACAGGATGGGAACTTTGTGTATGTGTGTGTATCTTTTGGTACTGGTGAATCCGTGTCACAGTCTGTCGAACATAGAAAAAAGCAGATTTTTTTTCTGTTTCTAATTTGCAGGAGGGTGAAAGTGGTATGGGTGACCAGAAATACAAATAAACAGCCAAGCCCTGAACCCAGCAGCCCTACTTTTTTCATGTTCGACAGACTGACAGATACCCACCAAAAGGTATAAATAGAGGTATTTAAGCAAGAAGATGAGTACTTGCTTAAAGACCTCTATTTATACCTTTTGGTGGGTATCTGTCAGTCTGTCGAACATGAAAAAAGTAGGGCTGCTGGTATTGACACAAATTTCATGATTCAATTCAACCCTTCGCAAAGACACGCCTCCCTGGTTACCGTTGCTACAAGATATGGACTTTCATGCCACACATGTTCTCACACAGTGAAATAATACATCACAGAGCAAAGAGGTTACTGATAACGCAACGACAGAAAAGACAGATCAGCATCAGCATTTCTGAAAAGCATCGTAAGCCTAAGTAGATCATATAACCATTGGAACTAGTAGGCCTATCTGTGTTCAACTTAGCTCACAATGCTTTTGAGCCCTGGTTATTTTTGGTATGAAACAAAGTCTCAGCATTGAATTTTGTCATTTTTTTAGACATTCAAACAATAAACACGTTTTGCGGCTCATTAATGTGTCGTCGTGTCATTTTAATGTGTCAAAGTCATTTTTGTAATAATAAAATTGTAAAAACTTTATAAAGACATAAGAGTGCCAAGTGTTTGAATTTTGTTAATTGACAGTACTTTCTCTATGAATGAGTGTAGTATGCGGCAAAGATCAAGGCCCAGATTATTGTTGTTCAACATTCATTAATCGTTAAAACATCATATACTTTAACTGGACAAACTGACCGACATTAGAAAGATTTAAGACTCCACCTTTGATATTTGCCATGGTTTACGATAAAACTGGTTTGCAGTGACATTAATTTATTTATTTATTAAAAAATATTAATCTGTAACGTTCGTTATTTTGAATAGAACATAGAATATTTCAACACCTTTTTTGACTTAAAACTAAACCGTGACATGATACAAGTAGCTACTCGATGGTGGTTTAAAGTGTAATATTAATATTTTTAATTGTGTCATGTAGCTTGATGCTACTTGTTGCTCTAATCCACCTGCTGCAGCTTTTCTATTCCATAATCTTATTTGTTAAATTAAATCACATAAGGTCACATAGTTTTTTTCCCTAACAAGACTTAAGATAATAGGTGGATCATGATACTACGTGTATGTACAAACCAGAGCCATAGAGCCTCTCTCTATATGGCTCTGGTACAAACTAAACCACCTGGGTCCTAAAACTGCAGCCGCCGCTATATCATGTAGGTGGCGCTGTCACAAAAAAAAAACTAGGGTCCTGGAACTGCGGTCCTGAAACTGCAGCCTCCGGTTGTGCAGGAACCTACAACTGCTCACGTGGCCTTTAAAGTGTCCATCGAATAAGCACTTCAGAATCATGCCGGATGTAGATCCGATACTTTCACCTATACTGTTTTTTGAATACTATAACTCGGCTCACATTGGCTATTGTTCTATACTTCTTTCTATATATTTATAGTAGCCTAGGTATATTCAGACGCAGGGAGCACATTCTCTTGCTCAAATACTTCTAGGTTTTTATAAAACTTCAAGAGTGGGATCACTTAACACAGTCCCATGTTTTGAATTCGACTCTCTGTGGAGCCTGGGAGGAGAGCGTTTTGGGAAAGAGGTCATACCACCGAGAACATATATCAGGCAGAGAACATGATGGAAAGCACCCAGAGATTTCCAAGTGACTCAACAGGCGGACCTCCCACTGCAATGGCCCCCTTATGGCACAGGGGCTTGTTGTATTTCATGTAAGCCGCGCACCACACAGTAATAATTACATGGGACAAAATGATCTGAAGCAGAGTTTTATTACTCAGCAGAGCTTACACCATTTTCATCAAATCTTTCCCTCAAAAAAGACAGAAAAAGGGTGAGGTACACAGTAGGGGGTATCAAAACCAACTCACTCTGTTTTAAAGTGACATACAGGTCTGTTTATAGTAATCACACTCGTTATAGTCGTATGTTTTGTAATAGGCCTACTATAAAAGCACAATGCTGTAATATGTCCTAGTTATCTGTCATTAACCCTGCTAGAAACACAGGAAACTGCTGGGAATAATAGCCAACGGCGGCCCATAATACATCTGCAAGCAGTGTCTATGGGAACAGCATTATTCGGCAGCAATAACGACGAGATACGGCCCTGATATCGAGTCTACACCTGGCACAAATGCTATGGCTACAGCTCCGACAATCCCAAGTCAACACAGTGGCAGTATTGAAACACCCCCGAGGCAGTCATTTTAAAGGCTGTTCTTGCTTTATTAAAAATAAAATACTGTTAAATATTGCAGAAAAACCGGAAGTCAAAACAAACGGATTGTCTGAGGCCGTTTCAGAGCGGGACGATGTCTGTTATCCTCCCACGCCTGACCTCTAGTGGTGAAATCTAATAATCATTTTTTTTAAAGTAATTGAAATTTTAAATCTATAAGTAATAATAATAAACACTACCACCTCTTCTTACTATCAAAAATTTTTTTGATAAAGAACTTGTCTATCTTGGGTGCTGTTAGGGCTTTGGCTAAGGTGAGAACATGCTTGCTTTACATGTAGGATGTGTTTTTTTAGGATTGTGACAAGGCGGCAGAGTGCTGGTGGGAGAGGACGTGGATTTCAGTTTCTAATGCTTTCCAGAACCTCGGCTCCGCAGGTGGAGGATCTTCAGTAGCTCTCATTTCCCGCTTTTAACGCACTTCAAAGGTCTCGTTAGGTCCTCAGCAGCAGGGGGCTCCAGGGATCCCAACAACTCCACCACCTTAACGGCCTGTTTAGAGGGCGATCCCTGCTGACAGCCCCGGTTCCTCATCTAAAAAATTATAGTCCTGTTTTACAAGAGGGCCAGGAGGGAGGAGGATAAATCTCTGCTCCTGGAGGCAGGTTTAATGAGCACAGGCACACCATCAGCTCCCCTCGCTCCTGCGTTCGGATCTAGGGGTCACGCGCACCTCATTTCGTTCATATTCAAACACTCACTCATTTTAAAGTTAAATATATCTATTTGGGGAAATAAAAAGTGGTCTTTTTGAAGCAAAATAAAACTTTTTTGTGCTTGTAATTGGATGCAAACAATAATAACAATAATAATAACAATAAAGGAAAAGTAAATCAGAGGACTATAGTTCTAATACATCATATGAGTGACTGATAAATTAAAACATGCACAATCTGCTAGCTAGAAGAGCTTCGCTTTCTTCTTCATGTCGTTGCGCTTCCAAAGAGGAAGTCTGTCAAACTCGTGGATCTCCATCCCAAAAATGTCAAAGAATGTCTCGGGAGCCAAGTGGCGCTGTATATAAATGAGGAGAGAAAAAATATTCGAGAATTAGAAGTCATCAGGCATGTGATCAGCTAAGGACAAAGAAGACTGAACACCTTTTTTCCCTCCCCCATTTAATGTCTATAATATGCTAATAATAATAATAATAAATCATTAAAAACATTTTTTTAAGTATTATTTTGCATAATATTTTTTATATATATTTTATTTCTTATATTTAATTATTAATATTTAATAAGCATTTGAGTATAATGTAATAATGTGTATTATTATTGTAATTATTTTATTCTACAGAACAAATGAAGACTTTCCTCAGATTCACGCAATTCACAATTTGCACAAACATAGGTCACTTCATACAGTTTCCATACAGTGAGGCTATCGGGTGCTATTTACCTCCAGTCTCGACCTGTCCACATCCTTCGGGAGCTTAGTACGCCCTCTGTTGGCGACAGTGAGCATTTCATATGGGTACACCTTTACAAAAGGAGGGATTGTGTTGTTATGGAGAATGCTATGCGAGGCATTTGCCAAACACAATGAATCGCTGAAAGCAAATGGTTGACGGAATAATGCACGGTCATTGCATTCTAATAGGGTACACAGACACCAACTCTTGCCAAAATACGACACTGCAGCACACGGTGCAAGTGTGAGTGTGGCAGAACATGCAATGGAATATAGGTGAGCCTTGTGAGAGAGTGTGAGCATGTATTTTCAAAGCAGAAAGTCTGTGTTTCTCAATATAGGAAAGGGCTGGATAGGATAGGGAGTAATAGTGCTTATGTATACTGTACAATACAGTTGGCAGCACAAATTAAACTGGGGTGTGTTTTAGTGCATCCTGGTTTCCTAGTCCAGAAACACTCACAAAACAAACATAAACCAGTTCTGTGTTTTTGCATTCATAGTGGCAGCAGACATTATATTGCATATTTAAAATAAGTAGTACATTTCGGAAACTCTGCTAAAAACATCTAAAACCAGCCTAAACTTGTTTGAGTTTTAGCTGGTCTCCCAACTTTGTGGGCTGGTTTTATAGTTCAAGCTGGCCAACCAGCTAAAAACCAGATTGGCCACACTGGGAGACACATTTATACAGCTGAGACCTGCAAACCAGCTTAGGCTTCTTTTCTTTCCAGCTTTTACTAATTTACTAGGTGTTATGCATGCTGGTGCTTTATGCATATTGCACATTTTATGTATATTTGGTGCTCAGGGAGCATTTCTTATTATTAATGTTGAAAACAGTTAATTTTTTTTCTGAAAACTGGGATCACATTTTGTAGGATTCTTTGATAAAACAGCTTTAATTTGAAAATGAAATCTTTTTTACTGCCAATTTAATGCGTGTGGAATAAAAGCATTAATTTACTTTAGTGTAACTCCTATTTTAACTACTAGATCAGCTAATGACTAATTATTCATAATTCATATTTAATATTCATACAGTCAGTGTCATTAAAAAAAAGATAAATCGGTTGAATTTGTCTATTTATTGTCCCCACTGAAATGAATGGGTGGTCACACGGGTTTGCCAACTGTATGTACAGGAAGGAATTATAATGCTGTTAATGCTAGCACTCCTACGGACAGATTACAATCATGCCAGTTATTGTTTCTTGCATTGCTGGGAAAGCCTATTAAGTTCCAATCTATTTAATCTTGCCAGTAACTATTAGCCAGGGCTGATGCATAAATTCAGTCCTAAGAGAATCAGGCTTCTGGGTAACTACAGCAACCACTTTAACAAAATATTACTATATGCAACTGTGAAACCTATTTAATGAGAACCAGAAGTTCAAAATGATTGAATAATCTTATGGGACGGAGTATGTCATATGATGACATCATTTCATAGCACTGGAAGATATGCAAGTAATGCTTAGTATAGTTGTACGCGAAGACCATTGCCTGTGAAGATGAGCCCTCTTGACCGATGAATAATCTTGATTTTTGGGAGAGGGGGGTGATTATTTATTGAACAGAGGAGCATTTAGAGATGGAAGAGAGAAGAGAAACAGAATTATTTGAAAATATTTGGGATACTTGCTTTATATTCCAACATATTAGGCATAGACATTCCCCTGTCCATTCTTGTAATGGAATCGTGGGCATCTTGGGTGGGCTATAGAACAGAACACACACACACACGTGATGCGAATGATAAGAAAAGAAAGCAGAAACTGTTTTCAAGAACTCAGAACCATGGGAAATAGTCTGAATCTAATTCCTAACAGCTATTGCTCTATATCAAGTTCTCTCGAGGGAGGTGGAAACTCAACTATTCATGTGACGTGCTCTTAAGGGTGTGTGTGTGTCGGGGGCTTTCAACATATCAAACCCTTGACTGTGCTCTTGACTTTCCCCATGGCAATGGCTCAATGGTGCAAACAAGCATATAGCAATGAGGGCATGAGTGCCATTCCGGTTACATGTAGCATGATTTGACTTCCATATGTGCATGACTGCAGATGCACATGCTCAGTAAACACTGCATGTCAGTCACATACCTTGAAATCTGTATGAATCAGAAAGAGACAAAATTCCCACATATTACTATATTATTAGAGTAGCTTTTTTTTCAGTTGTTAGATGTGTTTTCAGTATTAAAACATAGCATTTTACCTCTTTGTCCTCCACACACGTCCCCATAACTGTTATACTGAGAGAGTTCTGTAGACTGGGGCTGGAAGCACAGACAAGATGTGCTTTAGTTTATGTTACACTGGCTGATATGACCTCATTTATTCTACACACTCCAAAACAGAGGGTTGCAGAAATAATTCACTGATATTTCACTCACTTTGTGTGTAAATTTTTTTAATGAGAGAAACGTTATCTTACAATTTAAATCACATATTCATATATTGTTTTAATGTTTTTGGAGACTCTTACTGTATGCTCACCAAGGCTGCGTTTATTTGATCAAAAATACAGTAAAAAACTAATAATTGTGAAATATTATTACAATTTAAGATAACGGTTTTCTATTTGAATATATTTTAAAATGAAATTCCTGTGATGGTAAAGCTTTCAGCTTGTCACAAGCTTTCAACTTGTCCTTCAGAAATCATTCTAATATGCTGATTTGGTGCTCAGTTATTATCAATTATTATTGGTGCTCAATTATTAATAATATTATCGGCGCTGAAAACAGTTTTTGCTGCTTAATATTTTTGTGGAAACTGATCATTTTTTAAATTTGATGTATAGAAAGTTTAATGAACAGCATTTACTTGAAATATAAATCTTTTGAAACAGTATGAATGTCTTTACTGTACCCTTTTGATCAGTTTAATGCATCCTTGCTGAATAAAAGTAAAAAGTTACCCCAAACTTTTGAATAGTAGTGTAGCCTATCATGGTTTCCATTTTCAACATTGATAATAATGAATATCATAATGATAATAATAGAACTGTTTCTTGAGCAGCAAATCAGCATATTAGAATGATTTCTGAAGGATCATGTGACACTGAAGACTGGAGTGATGGCTGGTGAAAATTCAGCTTAGCACCACAGGAATAAAATACATTTTAAATTGAAATAATATTCCACAATATTGCCGATTTTGCCGGATTTTATTTTCAAATCAATGGAGCCTGTGGTGAGTTGGGTAGTTTTGTATCCTTATATTAAATACAGGCAAATAACAGAAGACTTACCCGATGGAGGCCATTTCGTCCGTATCCAGGCAGGGATGATGTTTTAACGGTTTGGGAGTCTACAGCAGAGGACACAATACTTTTTTATACTAATGCCAGAGTAAAGCTTTATTTGTTGTGCTTGCTTTCAAAGTTATGTGGCATTTTACCTGTGATGCAGTTAGCGTATTGGGAGTCAAAGCGCTGGGCGGTCACACTTCGTACGTATTTCTCTCTGCTCATCTCCTTTTCCATCTCCTCCTTCAGAATGAGCTTCCCAAGTCCAGACTGGATCTGCAGTTAAATACAAGACTTAATACAAGTCATCTTGAATCTCAAGTAAATGTATCTTGATTTAAGAGGGTTTAGATATTTGTACTGGAAAAAAAATACTGAGTACTGAGTTCTTTAAATTATGTCATTGTTATTCTTTTCAGTGCAAACATGAAAATAAGGTGTATCTTTGTAAGGCCAATAAAACATAATTTGGCACATACTTTATATGCATTTAAATGATTACTTTCACTCAAAAATGACACAAGCAATGTAAAAGTATTAATACGCTCGTGACCTTGCTGAGATGTTCCTCCTGAAGGTGTCTGCGTTTCAGATGCTCGTCCTCTTCTTCGTCCCGTGACCGACTCCTCCCATCTGAGCCTGTACGTCCCAGGACCAGGAAAGGATTTTCAAATAAAACCAAAAAGAAAGGAAATAAAAAATATTAAGATGATTGCAATATTGTCATGTCATTGTACCCATGATGACCTTCAAATGGAACCTCTGAGTTCAGTTATACGCATGGAAACCAAACAATGGAACAAAAAAGACAGCATGAGTTAAATAAATAATAATATAAAAACAAATCATGATTGAGTGGTGTAATGATTTGTTGATTGGAAACATATTGGAATTATTAGCGTTGGCAAATCTTTGTGTCTGTAAAGCGATTACTGTATTGCATTCTTCGGATTTAATATTATCACAATTTTTGAGAGCATTATTTAATTCACAAAAGGCTTCCATTAGTTTTTGTTTGCTGTTGGGTTTTATTTGTGCCGTTGGGCCTGGAGGAGCCAGCAGCAGGACCGTACCTAAAGCAGCGAGGGACGGCGGACACGGCCAGTAGTCGGTCTCGATCTTTGCGGTTTCGTCTGGCCGAGGGGCGTGGGCCGCAGGGAACTTGGATGATTTGATGATGTCATCAGCGGACTTGCTTTGGGCTGCCAGGGCAGCTGAATCTGAATCGGTATTTTGGGGGAACTGCACTATCAGTGACGGCCTCTCAAAGGGTTTTAATAAGTGCAGTGCTGGACAATCAGTTCAAAGCATGAAATTTCAGGATTTTTATATCTAAACATTTATTAAATATTACAAAAAATGTCAAATATATATTTTTATTTCTTGCTCGTTTTCCTTTTTTTTTTTAGTTAAACATTAATTGAGAGACAGCATCAAATGCTTTGAATGTCAATGGCCAGTACTGCATCTTATAAAGGACTGTATAAAGTGGATAGAGCACACATGCTACTGTTTGCAAGTTTATAGATTTTTTATAATATTAAGCAAGCAGAAAATGTATATATATAAACTGTATTTTGAAACCAGTAAATGGCACAACTGTTCAGATGGTGCCATTCGGTTGAATGAAACTAGCTTGTTGTGTAGATTTACAGAGTATGCAAGATTGAGACCAAAGCAGAGTCATCTGAGGTGTCAGTGAATCTGTTATGGGATCTGGCAGGCTATAACTCCATGCAGTTAAAAGGCAGAATCAAAGTTTTGCGGCGGCTGTTAAAGAAGATAGTATTTTGGTTTCTTGTTGTGAGCGAGTCATTTGTGAGGAAGCAATAAATAAAGAAAAAGAAAGTCTCAGAGATGAGTAAAGTTAATGATGTCAAATGGTACTTACATGTGAACATGTGATGTGATCATAGCATCATTACCAATAATTAATGGATGGATGGAGTCAACACACATAAACAAACATATATTAATAATAAAAATAATAGTCAGAAATAATGCTTGGGCACACACCATAATAACTCACCAAAAATGTTTTACGAGATAGATAGATAGATAGATAGATAGATAGATAGATAGATAGATAGATAGATAGATAGATAGATAGATAGATAGATAGATTAGAAGATAGATAGATATGATAGATAGATAGAATATGATAGATATAGATAGATAGATGGAAATACAGATGATAAAAAGACAGACATGGATGGATGGATGGATGGATGGAAAGACAGAGAATATGTGACATAGATAGATAGATAGATAGATAGATAGATAGATAGATAGATAGATAGATAGATAGATGGATAGATAGATAGATAGATAGATAGATAGATGAAATAACAGATGATAAAAAGACAGACATGGATTGGTGGATGGATGGAAAGACAGATGACAGATTAGACAGACAGACAGACAGACAGACAGACAGACAGACAGATAGATAGATAGATAGATAGATAGATAGATAGATAGATAGATAGATAGAAATACAGATGATAAAAAGACAGACATGGATGGATGGAGGGATGGATGGATGGAAAGCAGATGACGACAGACAGACAGACAGACAGACAGACATATAGATAGATAGATAGATAGATATAGATAGATAGATAGATAGATAGATAGATAGAAAATACAGATGATAAAAAGACAGACATGGATGGATGGAGGGATGGATGGATGGAAATGACAGATGACAGACAGACAGACAGACAGACAGACAGACATATAGATAGATAGATAGATAGATAGATAGATAGATAGATAGATAGATAGATAGAAATACAGATGATAAAAAGACAGACATGGATGGATGGAGGGATGGATGGATGGAAAGACAGATGACAGACAGACAGACAGACAGACAGACATATAGATAGATAGATAGATAGATAGATAGATAGATAGATAGATAGAAATACAGATGATAAAAAGACAGACATGGATGGATGGAGGGATGGATGGATGGAAAGACAGATGACAGACCAGACAGACAGACAGACAGACAGACAGACAGACAGACAGACAACAGACAGACATATAGATAGATAGATAGATAGATAGATAGATAGATAGATATATGATAGATAGACAGACAGACAGACAGACAGATAGATAGATAGATAGATAGATAGATTAGATGAAATATAGATGATGAAAAGACAGACATGGATGAATGTATGGATGGAAAGACAGATGATAGATAGAAAGACAGACATACAGACATATATATATATATATATATATATATATATATATAATAGATAGATAGATAGATAGATAGATAGATAAAGATAGATAGATAGATAGATAGATAGATAGATAGGATAGATAGATAGATGGATAGATAATAGATAGATAGATGGAAATACAGATGATAAAAAGACAGACATGGATTGGTGGATGGATGGAAAGACAGATGACAGATAGATAGACAGACAGACAGACAGACACAGACAGACAGACAGATAGATAGATAGATAGATAGATAGATAGATAGATAGATAGATAGATAGATAGATAGATAGAAATACAGATGATAAAAAGACAGACATGGATGGATGGAGGGATGGATGGATGGAAAGACAGATGACAGACAGACAGACAGACAGACAGACAGACAGACAGACAGACATAAATAATAGATAGATAGATAGATAGATAGATAGATAGATAGATAGATAGATAGATAGAAATAAGATAGATAGATAAAGATAGATAGAAAGAATAGAGATGATAGATAGGATAGATAGAACAGATGAAAAGAGACTGGATGGAAGGACGGATGATGGAAAGACAGATACAGACAGACAGACATTAGATAGATAGATAGATAGATAGATAGATAGATAGATAGATAGATAGATAGATAGAAATACAGATGATAAAAAGACAGACATGGATGGATGGAGGGATGGATGGATGGAAAGACAGATGACAGACAGACAGACAGACAGACAGACAGACATATAGATAGATAGATAGATAGATAGATATATGATAGACAGACAGACAGACAGACAGATAGATAGATAGATAGATAGATAGATAGATAGATAGATAGATGAAATATAGATGATGAAAAGACAGACATGGATGAATGTATGGATGGAAAGACAGATGATAGATAGAAAGACAGACATACAGACATATATATATATATATATATAGATAGATAGAATAGATAGATAGATAGATAATGATAGATAGATAGATAAATAAAACAACCATACCATGCTGTTTGTAGATTGGTGGTTTTCTATACATGTTAATGCCTTGGTCTGTAAATTAGAAAATAAAGATCTAATTTTTAATGCAGTCTCAGTCACAAATAAGATGCTCCAATCAACCAGTTATGATAATGATTTGGGGAAAAGCAAGCCGTATGTGGCAGTATATGTTCTCAGCATAAGAGGTCATCAAATCTACCATTAAAACAATAAATAGATAAAAGCATAAATGCATCATGGGGGGAGAAAGATTTAAATTAAAGAATGGAGGGGAAAAGACAAAGCAGGAAAAACTCTAGAGAAGAAAAAAGAGATGATGCTCCAGCTCCTACCTGGGATGTGGAAATGTTTAGGGGTCAGAGAGAGGGTCGGGGTGGCCGGCCGAGAGGAAAGGGGAGAACTCCGGCCACTGGATGGCTCAGTGCCTCCAAACAAGAAGAGCAGAATAAGCGGGAGAAAGAAAAGAACAAAAACAAAAGAAGAAAAGAAAGAGAGAATAATGCCGGAATAAATCTTCACTGACGGAAAGATGGACAAACAGAAAAGGGCTTCAACAGAGAGGTGACAGAGAGACGGATTGGACCAGTGTGGGACGGCCCCACGAAAGAGAACAGGTTTTGAAGGACAGACAGATTGGAAAGAGAGGAATGGTTTAGGAAATCAGCATGCAAATACGTCACAATCAAGAACAATCATTCACCAGCACAGTCATAAGAAACACATAACATTCACACTGTTAGAAAGCCGGTGTGTCTGATGGTAATATGACTAAATATTGCCTATGAGGAAACAAATGTAAGCATGCGACATATACACATTCCAAAAAATAACAGGCTGCCTACATAGACAGCATTTCAAGGCATCACATTCACATGTGCTCTCCTGCAGTTATTAATGGAGAAGGTAATACACAATGCACTCCAAAATAGCTCCATAAATCCAAAATGGTGGAAAAAGCAAGAGAAATGTTGACTATAAATTTATATTATATATTATATTATAATTATATTTATTTTATTCAATACTAAAGTGATTTGATAAAAAACATTAATTAAAAATGAAATTATAGTTGAAATGTAATGATAATAATACTTATTATTTTTATTGCTTTTATTATTAATCATTTTTGTGCAATTATCAAATTTTCTTGACAGTTTTGAATATTCACTCATCTAACAACTTGCCTATTATATATTTAGCATGTCTGTCAGTAATATATTTTCAGGACAATCAAGCATATCCTCAATAACAACAATAATTATAATAATAATTTCAGTTAGGATGCCACCTTAGAAGACAGCTGCCTATGTAGGCACTAAACAGCAAGGCAGCTCACTAGATTTTGGAACAGAGTTATTAGTATAAGAGTATTAGTGATGTCACAGTGACTTGGTTTAATTGACTGTTATCAAATGAATCGAATTCTGAATAGTTAAAACACAAGACCAGCATGCATCTGAACTGCCAACTGCTCTACTCAGTCAACAACAGCCACGAAGCCAAGACATACCTATGCAGAAAGAATCTGTGGAGAGGACAGAGGGACATTACACACATGAGCATGTGATTAGTAAACTGCATTAGCTTCATTTGCATCTATAGATCAAATGCAGCCCTTGACCTCATAAGAGCGCCATTCAAGCCTTTCCACGAATTGTGAATTTCTCAAACAGAGCCGCCAAAAGCACAGCTTTACAAGCTAAAATAATCAATCATCACATTCAAGACATTTCAGCAAGCCTGAATCAGAGGAGGGAGGTGGATTTGTGTCTACAGAACGATACTGAAAACTGAGAACGAGGCGAAGAGGTCGGGCAACCCTGCCCTACAAAGGCAAAAGACCTTAACTCACCAGAGTGTGAAACTGAGAAAAATGACTTTAAAGTTTTTTTGTTGTCCAGCCAATTGTATGATAGGTAGGACACTGAAAATTTGCAAAGTAGTTGTCATAATGAATATATGTATGTACATAAAAAAAATTTGAGGTCAAACTTGACCTTTGACCCTTATTCGGAAGTTACTGTATTCTGCCTTTGCATTATCTGCAAAACAATAATGGGTCATACAAAGGCAAAATACCTTAACTTCTAATTTAATGACCATTTTGACTTTTATCACTCTATACAAACATTTCTATGATAACAATGATAGCCTTAAAATTACATTTAGTGAGTTCTGTCTAGTAAGGCTTAATATTACATCAATAGAATATTACAAAATAAAAAATAATGAGAAGGCTATTATCTGTACTGGATCATTTTAAAACGTTATCGCTGTACTTAATTTAAGTAAAATAACTCAAGAGGTACTGTTAAAGTAACCTTCCACAAATATTTCTTACATTTGAGATTTGGCTATGCCAGTAATATGTAGACGCTCTTTCTCAAATACCATTCACCCTTTTCTGACAAAACGTATAGGAATATGCTTATATCTAATGACATTGTGAGTATGTTTTCCAGAATCAATGAAAAAACTTTTCCTGGACAGAATTGATATAGTCAGTTTATGACAGTTTACAAAGAAGGGAGTCTAACAACAAACTAATTACATATAGGCATAACACCGTAACTTCAGCGCGGCAAACACATCGCTGGTGGGTAAAACAAAGGCATAGTGCCTTAACTCCACTGTAACTTAGGCATTCTAGAGTGCAGCGGAACAAAGCTAAAAGACTCTAACTGATGTTAAGGGCTTCTGCCTTTGCTTTCCCTCTGATTTTGGAAGTTATGGCAAAAACAACATCTTATTTTTAGCAGAAAAGAACAAAATTGACACAAGATATTTTTCCACATGATAAAACTGATGTCCATTGTTCCAAATATGGCAAAAACTCATTTTGACCAAAATTGAAGTTAAGGTCTTTTGCCTTTGCACGGCAGAACCGGGGTGGAGAGGCCTTACCTTTGTTATGGGGGAGGAAGTGATGTCGGAAGGGGGAGGTAGGGCGCGTGTCGCTGTTGCTGGAGCGCAAAGAGGAGCAGAGCTTCAGCATTCCTGCCAGCCGCTCAGGGAAGAGGAACAGAGGAGTAGAACGAAGGGAAAAAAAGAGGATGGAAGGAGCACACATGAGCAGAGGAGGAAGGAAAAAAAGCTCAGGAGGAAACGGAAAGCAAGAAAAGGCCACTCGAGGCCAAAATGGAGATCTCGCTTATCCGTACACTCTGCTGGAGTCCTATGGAGGCAGGATTGGGAGCGGTTTATTTGACTCACCTGGTCTGTGGAAGTGCTGAGGAGACTTGGATAGAGGGGGTATGTAGTTATGACGGTGGTACACCGGAGAGCTGATGGAGCCCTGACTGGTGGATCTCTGAATGATGCGTTCCCTCATGTCATAGCAACCCTATCGCACACACAACATAACATATGGGAAGGTTCAACATATCATACACGTTCACATTTCTAAATGACATGTACTATAGGCTCTACTGTAATAACTTAGCATTATAAGATAGCCTCTAACCTCAGCAGATGGAGTGGGAGACAGTGTCCTTGGAGACTGAAACAGAACAGGAACAAGAGCTCTATGTGAGGATGCATCAGAATAAGCATAAGAAGAAGAGACTATGCTGGATAGAGAAGGCCAGAAAAGCACAAATGTTGGATTAGGAACAGGAAGTTAAATCATGCCACTGTTGGTATACTTTCTAAGGTCTGTGTGACTTTGTATAATTGGTAAGATGTTAGATATGAGTTTATATCACAAAACTCAAGAAATGTTCACTTAAAAGTTAAAAGAACAAAATGTGAAATTAGATGCATCGCATATACAAATTAACTTATTTAAAGAAAAATATTAATTTAATAATAAATATTTTGGGATACTATATATAAATAGTATCATAGTATAAGTAGCCTGCCATTAAAAAGTTTGGGTATGTAATATTTGTTGTTATGTTTTTGTAAGAAGTCTCCTATGCCCACTAAGGCAGAATTTATTTGATCAAAAATACAATAAAGACAGCACTATTGTGAATTATTATAAGATTTTAAAGAACAGTTTTCTGAAGTATTTTCCTGTGAAGGCAAAACTAAATATTCAGCAGTCATTACTACAGTATTCAGTGTCACATGATCCTTCAGAAATCCAGGTGTTCCCAGTCAAGGCCAATTATGACATTTCTTTCTATTATCAATGTTGAAGAAAGTTGTGCTGCTATATATTTTTGTGTTTTCAGGATTCATTGATGAATAGAAAGCCCAAAAGAACAGCATTTATTTAAAATATATACTTCGTATGATATTGTAATTTGTAACAAGTCATTAATGTCACTTTTGATCAATTTAATTCATCCTTGTAGAATATATAAATATTATTAAGAAAATATTACTGACCCCAAACTTTTGCGCGCACGCAAATATCTTCTCTTTATTATCATTTGGGAAATTTCTAAAAATGTAAAGATAAATTTAAAATTGAAAGATTTAAAAAGATAAAGACAGACAGTCAGACAAACAAGGCAAGCATTACAAACATAAGCACACACTCCAACAGGACACTCTTGCTTCTTTGTAGCCATTAATTATCCAGAGAGGACTTCTTCCAGTGCTCAAGGGACAGCTGAACATCAGTGCCATCTCCATCAAAAGCACATTTAGGAGAGAGAGAAGTGCGGCCACAGCTCACAGGCTGACTGTGTTAGGGTTCAGAGGGAGGTCACTGAAAACTTACTGTTTCTGCTGATAGTGAGGAGGGGTCTTGTGGCAGGGTCTGGGAATGTGGACAGAATTACAATCACTAAAAATAACGTATAATGTCATACGTCATGGAAACAGTTGTGTTTTCTGTGACCCTGCATGCATGATGTTTAAAATGAAATGAATGTGATGAAGAAATCGCACAGAAGCGCTTGCAGTGTTTGTCTTGAATGTTAGATGCCGTCTATGTCTAATATCATGATAAAGCCTAAATTGATACTTGACATAGATCAGTTAATTGAGAATGAGACTGAATCTACATTGCCATGGCACATATAGAAGCTTCTTCAGTTTTCTACTGGGTTTTTGAGTACACACTTCAAGTGACTCTCAATTGCAAAGTCTACTTACTTAGAGAGCAGCTATTCAGATGAGACTGAGAGAACAGACAACGGCCAGTGAGATGAGTGAAACTAGGTGTGAGAGGCATTAGATGTTCATGCTTATTAGATTAGGTTAGGTCTTATAAATGTTAGTTGTGTTCTTATTAGTTTGGGTTGGTAATCCACAAACTAACTGGTCATGTCAGCGGCCTTATTTTTTTTATCCTGCTTCCACTTACTGTGGCTCTGCCTCTGGGAGGGCTGCCACCTGAGGCTTTGACAGGCTGTAGGGGAGGAAAGGGTTGAGTTTGGTTACTCTAAAAGCTTGTCAGTGACTCAAGAAAACATTATGCATTAAAGGAATATTCTTGGTTATTTTCAACTGGTCGGTTACCACAGGTAATAATGTTGTTAACAGTAATACACTTACAATGAAAGGCTAGCTGGCTAGTGGGTCGCACTACAAAGAAAAAACACGACTGTGCTTTTTCGAAAGTATACCTTGATGGGTAAGCTTAAAACTAGTGTGAAAGAATTGCTTCCTTCCTTTCTGTGGAGTTATAGCTGCTATATCATACATGTCAAATCAAACTCATGTCATGAGTGTATAACCCGGGACTCGAACCAGCGTCTCTAGCATGGGAGGCGGGCACGCTAACAAGGATGCTAAAGGAGTCTCTAGCGTCAGTCGCTAGTTTGCCTTTTGAGATGAGTGGAGTTTTACATGCACATGCAGCTCTTGCTAGCTGGCCTCCGTTACACTCACCCCCCTAAACCTCACTTCCATCAGGGTCACGGCACCAATGCAACATTTCCGGTCCTATACTCGCCCCACTCCGACCAGCGTTTCCGGCATGGGAGCTAGGCATGCTAACAAGGAGCCTAAGACTACAGTCTCAGTCGCTAGTCTGCCTCTTGCTCTCACTAGCTGGCCTCATGAACAGCTAAAAAGCAAACCTAGCTACTTTAGCTAACCCTGTATGTGGGTCTTGTTTTCCAGTTAATTTATACTTATTTTGTATTTTAAAACAGAATAAAATATTTGTCATTGGGCTAGGAAAAACACTACCGTTCAAACATTTGGGTTGGTAAGAATTTTTTATTTATTTTGAAAGAAATTAATACTTTTATTCATGCAAGGATGCATTAAATTGATCAAAAGTGTCAGGCTTTTGCATTGCTACAAAATAATTCTAGGGGTGTAACGATACCCTTATGTCACGATTTGATACATATCACGATACTGAGCTCACGCTACAATATTATTGCAATACTCCAAGACATATGATAAAACGAGATACTTCTTTCAAAAACGTTTTATATACCAACCCTAAACTTTTGAACGGTAGACTAGAGTAATTGTACGGTAATGCATTATTATTTTATTTTTTTGGTAGTGCATAACCAGATTTTTCAACACCTAAATAAGTAGTCCAAACTCATAAGGACGATTTAGGGAACTTTAAACTTTATAGTTTAAAAAAAGTTAAGTATTGATTCAAGTAAGAGCTAACAACAATGTGAGCTTCATATTTCTGCTAAAACCACTTTGACCCACTTGCTTGATAGGCTTGCATTGAAATGCTTTCCTGTAGCTCAAACAGTAGAGGGTTAGCACTTGCACCGCCAAGGTCATGTGTTCGATTCCCAGGGAAAGCAAGAACTTATAAGAATGTAAAAAATGTGTACCTTGGAATGCAATGTAAGTTGATTTGGTCAAAAGCGCATGTAAAATGTAAATATTTGACTGTAAATGCATTTCCTGTTTGTTTATACACAATCAACGACATGTCTAAATTATTGTATGTGGTCAAACATAGATGCAGGTGAACCCCCCCCCCCCCCCAAGAATATTCCTTTAACATGCATCTTCAACACTGCAGACTGCCTGAGATCTTGTTTATGGTCACCAGGGGGCGCTGCGACACTGCTGTCTCTACACAGAGAATGCGCACAGGCGTTTTCAGGTACAGAAGAGCAATGTTTAATAGACAATGGGAACCCAAGAGCAGTCACAGAGAATAAACAAAAAAAAACAAATCTCTCATACATTCTTTTCATGCATAGACATAACTAACATGTTGACAGGAATACATGCAATGTACATGATCACATACAGAGAAATGAGCAAAAGCACACACTTGCTCACATCGGCCTGAGAGCCTCAACCAATAGTGCTTTTTGGAACACTAATGGGATAATGGGGTCAGAGAGCTATTATGGTTACTGTGACTAAGTAGGGACCTGGGGATGGGATGGTATTATCACAACTATGGAGCATTGGCTGGGTTGGGTCTGTTATATAGGGGTAGTCTGGTAGTGTTTGGGCTAGATTGCTAAAGTGGCCAAAACCCAAGTGCAGGTTTGATAATGGAAACTAGACCAGTGGCTCTCAAACAGGGGTTGGGGCCCACTAGGGGGCCTCAGCAAACTTCCAAGGAGGCTGACGGATGACTTTAAAATATTTAAATAAATAAGTTATTATTAATATATTCAAATAATCGAACTCTAAATTGTAATGCTAAAAATAAAGACTAGACCGTTCACATCTCCCAAATTGAAGAACAGGAATGCTAAATGTATAGAGCATGGCTGTTTAAATTGTTTCATTTTTTTTAGGCAGGTACACTGTCTGATTTAAGGTAAAATGACTTGAGTTTTTATTTTTATGAAAGCCACACCCAGTCCAAAAAAATATGAGAATAAATATTTATAAACATAAATTGGTGACTCATGTCTACGACATAACTATATCTATATCTGTGGCTATATCTATCATTTTAAGTCATAATAGCACATCGTTTGTTAATCAGAAAGACACTAAAAGTTTACGATTCAGATTACCTCTCCAGGGCTGTGCCTTCCTTGTCTTTCCAGGGTGGAGGAGGTGGAATGGAGAGACTCATAGGATATCATGTCTGGACGCTCTATGTCATAAATGGCCTTGACTCTGGGAATGGCTGCTAGGTCCTTGTAATCAATAATCTCATTGTCTACTTTTGCCTGGAGGAAGGAGAGGATGAGGGACGGGAAGGGGACACATAGGTGGAGAAACACAGGGAGAAAAGGTGATGATGAGGAAGAGGTCAGGACACAGGTCAAAGGTCATCCACATCACATCCAACCAAAGCTACATCTCTCACAAAGGTCATCACACGGGGTAAATGCACACTGTGGAAAGATGAACGCTGTTGTTGGAGGAATGCCTATGTGGAAAGCTATACATTTGCTTAACAGACTTTCAGTAATGATCCTATAAATTCGTTTACATGCAAAAACGATGCTACAGATGTCAAGTACAAGACAAAGGCAAAGAGTGGAGAGAAGATGAAGGAAACTCCTGTGCTTTTCCTGCATGTCCAGGAGTTTTTTGTTTTTTTTTACATTGACCCTGAAGTATACCAGCATCAGAATCCGTTGTGGATTGTGTGATATGATCTGACAGACTCAGGAAACGATTGTGGGCGCCGTTGAGTGGGACTCACATAGATGGTGTGACCTGGAGATCCAGGTATGCTCGAGCCAGGTCTCGAACAGATACTCTCAGACGATGACCTTGTGGGCTGCGGGAGAACGAGATGTTGTATTAGCAATAAGCTGAAGATAACAGACACACATATTCCTGAACACACTCATAGATGCCAGTGGGTATAGCTTAGCTACAAATGAGCATTTTGTCATCAGTCACTCACCCTCATGTCCTTTCAAAACTGTCTGACTTTCTTTTTTTCCATGGAACACAAAAGGACAAGGTCTGAAGAATGTTCACGCTGCTCTTTTTCATACAGTGGAAGCATTGTAAAGTAACTCTATCCACTATATGCACTATATTTCACTATATTCTTCTGAAGCCATACAATAGCATCTTAATCTTGCAATTAAATGAAAATGTATTGTAGTTTAAATGTTTATTAAATGCTGAGTGCTTTGACCCATAATGATTGTATGTAATTTCATGATTACTTCTATTTTCTTTGAAACATGGTTACTGCCGAATGAACTGACAACTAAAATATACTTTAATGTAATTTCTATTGAAACTTTCATTTCAACGCTACAGTTGAAATAATAATCAATGATTTAATATGTTACACATTAAAATAAGTGTACTTCTTTAAAACATGACAAAAGATTATTAAAACTGATCTAAAATGTAAAACTTAATTTCACATAATTACAAAAGTGCACTTTTTTTTTAAGTGTGTTAAGATTATGAAAGTGTACTCTCTTTATGTGGCCTTTTATTTCATTAATATATATCTGCAAGTAGTTTTTTTTTAATATACAGATTTATAAATTAAGCACAATTAAGCGCACTTCATTTTCACAAAGGAAGTCGTACAGGTTTCAAAGGAGATGAGCATGAATGACGAGAGAAAATGATAAAAACATTTTTATGTTGAGGTGAAGTAGGCACATTCTTGAGTTTCATTCAGCACAAATTACAAAACCACCGAATTTCCAGCTCATATTGCCTCACACTCCAATGCAAGCCTTCCCAAGATGCATTCGGTTTCATATCATACAGCCAGTGCAGCCAATCCCTCAGATATGACTCTTGGTCAAATGTCACCAAAACCACCCGAAACGGACGACCTTTAGGAACAGTATTCCGTTTGAGAGGCCAGTTATGCTAAATGGCGAGCTGAGCTCATATCTGAGACCGTTCTGCATGAAGAGTCAAACAGCCGTCATTCCTGTAATGGTGAATGGAGCCCTGGAGGGCCTGAGCCACATGCCTGCAGCGGTGAAAAGCGTAATGATTCACACACAGGCTGTTAAGGGGAAGTTGGCGAGGGCAGAAAACCCTCTGCTGGTGGGTGACTGCAAACGCAAGAGCTGTGAAACACATTCGGGGTTCCCCCACTCTGCTGCCAGAAGCAGAATACAGTACCTGCCTTTCTGATTGGTGCAGAGAGGTTACTGAGGGTGGGAGGGGCTGTGAAGGGAGGAAAAGGATATGACATCACACTCAACAAAACACTTGAAAAATTCACCTTAGCCAGCGGCCATCTAATTCAAGCACATTGATAGTCATCTACTCGCAGCCTTGCTTGCTATCCTATGCATGCGGGCAGATCCTCATTTTTTCAGGGATATAAGGTTATTTTTGTGAAATTACAACAACTCCATGAGGATTATAACCTAACTTGCAGCAGGAGTGATCAAGCATATTCTTATGTGTGGTGGTTCACTCTGGCTGAGGGGTGTATACACTACCAATCAAAATTCTGGAATATTTTTTTCATGTTTTTGTCTTTTATACTCATAAAGGCTGCATTATTTTGATCAAAATACAGTAAAAACAGCGATATTATGAAATATTATTACAATTTGAAGAACTGTTTCTATTTCAATGTATTCCTTTGATGGAAAAGCTGAATTTTCAGTAGCAATAACTTCAGTCTTCAGTGACAAAATTATTATCGATGTTCAATTACTTTATATTTTTGTGGAAACCATGGCCCATTTTTAATCAGGATTCTGCATTCTGCAAAGAACTGCATTCATTTAAAACAGTAATTTTTTTGTAACTTTATAAATGTCTTTAGTATCACTTGATCACTTCAATGCACCCTTTCTGGAAAAAAAAGAAGATTAATTTTTTTTTTTTTTTAACTTTTGAGTGGTAGTATCACGGTTTCCACAAAAAATATTAAGCAGCTCATCTTTTCAACATTGATAATGAAAATGAAATCAGCATATTAGAATGATTTCTGAAGGATCATGTGACTGAAGACTGAAGTAATGATGCTGAAAATTCAGGTTTTCCATCAAAGGAATAAAGTGCATTTGAAAATTCTAAAGATATTTCACATATAACCATTTTACTGTATTTTTGTTCAAATAAACACAGCCTTTGTGAAAATGAGAGACTTCCTTCAAAGACATTACAAAAAGCTAATTATTCCAAACTTTTGACTGGTAGTGTAAGTTAACTAATATGAAGCTAATAAAACACACAGCAGTTGCGTCTTGCTTCGGAGTAAAGCAGGACGGTTGGAGGGAACTGTGTTAGCTGGAAGCATTGCAGTTTGGAGGGAGTGCAGAGCAGAAGACTGCAAACCTCACGACTGCCCATGGGACGCCGGCCCAGTTGAGACAGAGAGCCACCTGGGCCCCGGCTCTGAATCTGAGACTGGGGGTAAAAGATATCAAACGGACTGGGTTTTCCTTTAGGATCTTGCCAAGCTGCCTAAGGAGGAGAATCACAACAGAATGGACAAAATACTCACTGACAAACACACACATACACTCTCTTTTACTGATTCAGACGTAACGCTTCAGCAAGAGCACCTGAGCCTTAATTTTAACCTTGGAGTCACTGGGGGAAGTTTTGAAAAGAATGTGTGCATTTCAAACTCAAACATTTCCCAGGGGTTCGTAGACTGTTGTTTCTGGGATGTAGATGTTGTTTCTGGGAACAATATGAGGGAGGAGCTCAGCAAAGTTTTCTTTTCCAGAGAGAGAGAGAGACAGACAGGGCTGATTAAGTGACTGGCTGACTGACAGTAAGTGTTTCGAAAGATAGATACTCACTCTGTACTTCTCTTCCACTCTACTGTTGTTCTTACAGTCTGGATGCCATACCGTAGAACCTTTGGGAGATAGAAATCAAGACAAAATATGAGGGTGGGGTATTATATCAGAATTATATTACCACATGATTGTCCCCACATTACAAATGGAACATTCCAACACATTTTCCTGATTTGTATACACATTGTAGTGTGACCTCATTCATCCAGATCAACCAGTCAACCCTGTTGTGGGAACACAAATGTGTTACCTTTATTTATGGTGAATAATACTATTTTATTTTATGCTTTTTTTTGGTTAAAACATCAAAATAAGTATTTAGAGAGAATTATGGCAACAGGTTAGCCTGGCTATCGTCAGACCTCGTCTCATTGAGACTTGGGTCTGGGAACCACATGTTCATTTTCTCGTATTTGAGGCGTGGTTTACGAATGCCCAGAGCTGTTTATTGGGTGCTAATGTCTATCAAATGCGCTTGTACGTAGCTCATAGCCAATCGTTTTAATTATACCAGATGATCCATGTAGAGTGACAGAAATTAGACGAGGAAGAAGAAGATGGGTCAGAGGTTTATGTGTACATGATGGCGTGTATCTAAGGCTGTATCGAAAGGTAACTTCGCGTCTGCTGCCATGTTGGACCCATAGGTATTAACAAACTGTTTCGGTGTGTCGCATAGACGTCGTCATCGTCTTGCTGCTCCCTCCCCATTCTGTGATTGGTCCCCTCGCTGAGGCGAAAATTGGTCCATGGAATCTAGGCTGCCTAGTAGCATTAATAAAACCGTGCTGCACGCAAGCAGCATGGGAAAACCCAGCTAGCAACAGATGCAAAAAATACAAAACCCTTGCACAATGAACAAACATAGAAACAAACATGCTCGACTGTTACCAAAGTTATCATAAGAAAAACGATCAAACAAATATTTTTCCTTAATTTAAGGGGAAAATAAATAAATGAATTACTATTTTATTTTATGTAGTTAAAATAACAACATCAGTTGTATTTAGACATGTCCCAAAATATGGGAACAGGTTTGTGAAAAAAAGAAAACATGAACAATGAAAATTTTGACTTTCAACCCTGTTACCAGTTAACATAGGAATATTTTTCCTTAATATATGGGAAATTTAAATATATAGCTACTATCTTCTTTTATTTTTCATGGAAAGTTCCAGCAATGCTTAATCCTCTGTACTAACTGTAGCATTAAAGTTCTGTGCTCACCCTGTAGGTACATCTCCTCTCCCTCCGTGAACATTTGATTGCACCTGCTGCATCGTGCACAGCTTGGATGGTAGTGCTTATCTCCTGCCTGTGAGGGGCAAAGGTCAACATTCAGAGGTCAACAGATTTCACAAGAAAAAGCATTCCAGGCAAAACAGACTGGAATATATATTCCTGTGGCAAAGCGAAACAGTCTGTGGGGTGTGCTGTCATTTCATTGCACTTCACTTATTTTAAAAGAAGGCGTGTTGTGTGTGTTCTCAATGAATGAAGCTCTGTTAGGATCTACAGAGTCACTGTTTGCACAGCACACTATCCCATATTACCTTACACAAAAATACCCTCCTGACCTCCGGATGCTTCCAGGTCAAGAGAACAACACCAGCATAAACACATTCACAATTTCACACATACACATGCTGGCTTGACATACACATGAATGTATACATAAAGATTTTATTTGATAGTTTTAGACAGCTGTGTAATGTTGCATACAGGATATCACCCTGCTCAACATTTCAGATGCACGTGCGCTAACCACCGCAACACGGTCCGTCAGCCACAGCTATGAGCTGGAATGCTGATATTGGAGAGCTGGGCGGTTCACTAGGGAGCTGGAAGGGCTGGGAAACATTGCAGGCTGTTGGTCTTTTCACTTCTGGAAGGTCATTCTCAACTACACGCAGAAACATTGAAAGATGATCACTGGGCATGATCTCTCTTAGGCTAAGATTTAGGGGTTTCGGATAGTGGCAGATATACACTACTGTTCAAAATTTTGGGGTCAGTAAGATTTTTTATTATTTAATGGTTAGTTCACAGACTTTACTAAGACTTTCAGTTATCTTCAGAACACAATTGAAGATCTTTTTTATGAAATCGGAGAGCTTTCTGTCCCTCCATTAACCGAACTACGCAACTACTTACAAGCCCCAAAATATTAATCTCCAACATGCGTTCACATAACAACATCTGCTCTTGCGGTAACACAACACGCATGCGCCATGGTTCTCTCGTTTTGTAGATTAATATTTTTTAAATAAAGTGGTAAACTATGTTTTTTTTCTTTCTCAAACAAAGCACTCGCGTCATTTTATAAAAATGAGGTTAAACCACTGGAGTCACATGGATTACTATTATTATGTCTTTACTACCTTTCTGGGGTTTGAAAGTGGTAGTTGCGTAGACTAAAAAATATCTTCATTGGTATTCCGAAGATGAACAAAAGTCTTAAGGGGTTGGAACGAGATGAGGGCGAGTAAATAATTAGAGAATTAAAATTTTTGGGTGAACTAACCCTTCTAATACTTTTATTATGGGAATGCTGATGAGCCCTGACAGTTCTGACATCTATCTGAAGTAAAGAGATTTATAATTTTACAAAAGATTTTTTTGTAAATCAGCATATTACAATTATTTCTGAAAAACCATGTGACTATAATAAAAAATTTTAGTCACAGAAAAAAAAACAACACATTTTAAAGGTGCAGTAAATTTTAGCGGCATCTAGTGGTGAGGTTAAGCAATGAGGTTTCTTTACAAAGATAAATTAAGAAATAAGGTTTACTTAATTATTAAGTAAAACAATATGTTATTGCAAATATTATTGTTACTTGTCATCATTGTGTCAGGACTCCTCTCAGATTCGCTGACTTAAGCTAGCTTCTTTGCATCATGCTTTGCATGAAGAACAACAACGTAGGAACGAAACGCGTTTGTCCGTTTAGGGCTACCGTAGAAACATGTCGGCGCAAAATAGCTATTTCAATGTAAGGGAACCCGCGGTGTATGTAGATAGAAATGCAGGTAATAAATACATAACGGTTCATTATGTAAGATCTTTATACACCGCTGAAAATATAGTTCTGAAATTGATATTGCATTTCTGTCAACAGATCCTCCTAAATATTACACAATGCACCTTTAAATGAAATCAAATTAAACTGTAATAATACTTAAAAATATTTATGTTTTTACTGTATTTTCGATCAAATAAATGCAGCCTTAGTGAGCACAGGAGACATATTTCATAAACATAATTTTTACCAGCCGATAACTTTTGAATGGTAGTGTATACAGTATACCAGTCATAGCTCAAGGTACAGTACATTCCACATAATATTCTTGTGTGTGTGTGTGAGATCCTCACTCTAGGTCATGTAGCGCACAGCTGTAAGTCATCTGCAGTACTGTTTTATCATTCTGCTGCTTTCAGTTAGCTCAGGGAATGCTGATGAGCCCTGCAGTTCTGACATCTCTCTCTCTCTCTCTCTCTCTCTCTCTCTCTCTCTCTCTCTCTCCTCTCTCTCTCTCTCTCTCTCTCCTCTCTCTCTCTCTCAAAACCTCCTTAAAATACTCTTTTTTTTAGAGGCAACACTTTTTTTTCTTTTTGATTACCTTATCTATTATTGTTTTCAATCATTAAAAGCATAGTTTACGACAAATATATATATACACACATATAAAATTAACTGAACCTCATGTTATTCAAAACATTTATTTCTTCTGTGGAACACACACACACACAAAAAAGAAATTGTTTTAAGAATATTCTGAACTTTCTTTTTTATATAATGAAAGTGAATGAGAAGTGGATCTTGTTTGATACCAAACGTCATTGATTCTGGCATTTCTCATGGCCAAATGATACTGACACACTATTTCATAACTTACCAATTAAATTACCATCTTTTATCACACAAAGATTTTTTTGACTTCAGACAAATTGGATTATTGGAATATAGCGTTGGACTACTTATATAACATTTTTATGGTGCGTTTTGGAGCTTAACAAAGTGTTGCCAGACCATCCCCCTCACCAAAATATATGCCTCTGTTTCATAGAAAAAAGACCAATAAAAAAGGCTTGGAAAGACATGAGTGAAATTGTTAATTCCCACTCAAAAGATTTGCTCTTTCACTCTATGAAATTCATACCATACATTCACAGGAGGTATACTGCACCAAAAAACCTAAACTTTGTTAATCTTGCTTCTCATACAGGCACACAATTGAATAGTTTTGTTGTTCCTCTATCAGCTGGAGTTCTGTACGCTGAAGAGGGAGTTGCCCATTTGGCTCCTCTGAGGGGAAACATCCCATGGTCCTCGGCTGTCTTGAACTATGAGGCAATGCAGCTGAAACGCATGATTTCACACAGATGTGACCCCTCGGCTCCCGGGTCTCCTTTCCATGGCAACAAGGCCATGCAACAGTTTTCCAGTCAACAAACCAGAGTGACAACATGTTCTACCTCTCTGAGTAGCGCTCTGTCTGAGAGAGATGGCTGCCAGTCATTTCCTATTGCATCACAAGAAACAAACACAGAAAACATAGAGCATCGAACTCTGGGGCCAAGAACAGTCCACGCCTCTACTTCAGCCCAGATGGAGGGGTGTGGACAGAAGACAGAGCCAGAGAGAGGGAGGGACACAGGGATAAAGAGAAAACAGCAAGGGGGATATCGACTGGGGGACGCAAAGGAGATAGAAAGAGAGAAAGTGCTTGGATATAGAACTATATGAGATGCTAGTCCCATGCATTGGATGCTGATGTGTGACTGACTTTACTAGGTTCATTGTAAAAAAAAAATATTGCTGTGATTATTTATCACAACTTAAAATTCAACATTAAAGTAAGAAACAATGTGTTGTTTCAACTTAAAGTATGTGTTCGTATCCTTGACTCAAAATATTAAGTTCAGTTTGGTTCAGTTTAGTTAAGTTATCTCAACAAATTTTAAGTTGTTATAACAAAAACAAAAAAATGTATGTTGTTTATCCATCTTAACCAGCAATACTTTATTAATCTAGCAGCACTAAAAAAAAAAAAAATTAAAAATTATAATAATATATATATAGGTGAAAATGTAAGATTTTATTTGAATTGCATATAAAAGTTCAAACCATTTGGATTACACAGTTTTATCAAACTAAAATCATATTTGTCAGCCATACAAAAATGAAACGTTTAAGAAAAATGTAATAGTACTAATGAATTCACACCAGGCTTATATATTTATCATCAATAAATCCAATTGTTATGTACAGGTATCTCACACATTTTAACTAATTGAATATTGTTAAATAAACTGTTAAAAATTGTTTTTCACAATTAACACATTTATGCTAATTCTAAGCTATTTGAATAAATGCATTTTGAAAATATGATTATTTAAATAAAATAGTTGACATGATTTTAGTGCAGAAATATTTTCTGTTTCATTTATGTATGACTGACAAATATACATCACATTCACTTATTAGTTTGTTGATGTTAAAATGGTGTAATACAAATAAATGGATGGAAATTGTATATGCTATTCAAATACATAAACCTTAAATTTATGCCTAAACATTTTTTTCAGTGTGCATCAAATGCACCATACTGAAAAAAAAAAATAATAATAATAACAGCTTAAGTGGCCTTTCACACAGAACTCATTTTACCATTACACTGCAATACCTTTCTATATTTTTTCCAATGTAAACGCGGTAAACGGTCTTTAACCGTTGCACTCGCGTATTTTGTAGTGTCTCGTGCGTGACACGGCATTCTAAAAACACAGTGCTCAAGTTAAAAGTAGTTCAACTTTTGAAAAACGCGTCTCTAGATCTTGCGCTCTTTCACCAACCTGCATCTCACATTTTTAACAGCAAAAACGTATTCTGTTTGAAGTTTCCTAAGGTTTACTGGTTGTTTTCCAAGTCTGGCTAAAATGGTGCTCATATGGTACAACGGTCTCCTAGTCTGGTTAAACTGGTGTTCAGCTTATTAAACTTGTCAGCAAGCTGGTCTTCCAGCATGGACATTTTTGCTGGTCTTTTCAGTAAGGGTGCTATCATGTATAATGTGTGTGTGTGTGTGTGTGTGTGTGTGTGTATGCCAGTAAGAGTCATTTTCATCTGTATTCAGCAACATAGCCCAGTATTGTGCTGCCAGACTCACAGTATGTATTGTTGTGTATGTTCTCCCTCAGCTGAACTAAAACACTTCACTCTACAAACCTGCCCAATGAGGAAAGAGTCAGACAAGTGAATGTGACAAGGTGCAGTTTGCTGAGATATTGGCCACTATTACAGCAAACAGAAAAACTAAACTCTCCAAAAAAGAGTGCAAAAAAAGACAAAAAGAGAACATCCAAAAGAAAAAGAAACCCACAAATGAAATGTCTTTAATATAACAATTATTTTTCATAGAGAGCAATGAGATCAAATGGAGACCTTTACTTGAGTTTCTCAGATAATTCCCTATATACCATTGCAATTTCAGGTCTCTAAAGGTTCAGAAAAGATCATAAATTGTGCTCATTTAATACTTAAGCTACAGTATATCTCTCAAAAGTTTGGGATCAAGTAAGATTTTTAAATGTATTTTGTCTTATGCTCACCAAGACTGCATTTGTATGATCAAAAATACAGGAAGAACAGTACTATCATAAAATATTATTACAATTTAAAATAACTACTTTCTATTCATATAAATCTGAATTTTCAGCATTATTATGTCAGTCTTCAGTGTCAAATCATTCTTGATTTGGTGTTCAAAATCATTTATTATTATTATTATTATTATCAATGTTGAAATCAGTTGTGCTGCTTAATATTTTTGTGAAAAACATGATACATTTATTTCAGGATACTGTGTTGCATAGGAAGTTCAAAAGAAGTCTTTTTTTTAAAACAGAAATGTCTTCACTTTTGATGTATTTAATGAATCCTTGCAGTTTAAAAGGATAACTTACTTTCTAAAAGAAATGACCGAAACTTTTGAACAGTAACACAAGTCTGCACTCAAAAGTCAGTCAGAACTCTTCACACAAAATTTTTCTGTAAAAAATTATGTGAGCTATGCCATCCATATTCATTTTATAGCTATGTAGTCCTACTCTGTCATCTATTTTTATTTCTCATGTAGAAAAAATCTCTGAGAAAAAGTCACCTAAATTAAGCACAACTGAGAACTCCAGCCTCTGAGCAATTTCCCTCAGGGCGTCTGGTACACTTTGGATATGTGTGTGTGTGTGTGTGTGTGTGTGTGTGTGTGTGTGTGTGTGTGTGTGTGTGTGTGTGTGTGAGTGGTGAGATAATGCAGGGCCAGCTGGTGCGGCAGACTCATTTCTGGATAGTCTCATTAGACACTTATTGGTGAGGTTTAATGAGAGTGAAACTTCACTGCAGTTAAATAACTTATCCACGGTTGACATATAGAGCTGACAGAGTAATCTAATAGCATGTGTGAGTGTCTGTCTCCGACACAACTGTTTAATAGTACAGAAAACAAACTGCTGACTCGATTCTAGCCATAACCAAAGCTAAAATAACAGCGTTCCACAGCAACGTTTATAACCGCTATTCGTCCCTCATTAAATCTGAATGGCCTCCTTGGCACAAACGCGATGCCATCTGCAGGCCAGCGGCATCTGTTGCTTTTAACATTACACTGAGATTCTACACATATCTGCCTGGATTTTTATAGATGGTGAGCTGGTTTTGATCTCCTATGGTCACACATGCATAAGATTCCAGTGCACTTCCTTTCCACCATCTGTGGCTGCACAGATCCCCATAAATACAACTAGTCTACTTGAGTGTATAAGTGCAAACAGACTGTGTGTGATAGAGCACAGATGAGAACCAGTAACTAATAGACTGTTGACAGGTCAGTATAATCAGGATGACAAAGCTTGACCGTGATCACCTAAACAGCAAAGAAAAAGGCTCTGAAGTATATATACACTCTGTTGATAAACACCAACACGTTTATATTACACGCAGCTCCTAAAACTGAGCAGAACACACATCGTGACATAACCGCAAACATGCTTGTCAAGTGCTTTAAAAAAGAGAAATGTCTAACCTGATCTACTGAAAGAGTTTAGGAAGTTTTTACCTCTGGCAGGCTGCTCGTGTGGCACCCCAGCCCTGCGACCTTGCAGTTAAAATCACTTTTGTCACTTACAAGGGTATTCCTATATTCCCCTTCAGTTCCTTACGTTTCCCCTTTGACTTTCCTTGAGAATTTTCCTAAATTCCCCCCAGCCCACCCCTCTCTATCTCACTCCAATCCCACCCTATCAGAGGGGCCCGGCCTCAACGGGGGCCGTCCCGCGTACAATAGCTGGGCGGGGTCTTGGAGTCCACCCATCAGCGCTGCTTTGCTCTATTCCCCGTGGGTTTGTCTCAGTTTTAAAATGTTTGATGAATGGCGCAATGATGTAAGTTCAGTTGTGTTCGTGATTGTTGAGATGTGTGTGTAGTCAGACTAACGACTTCACTCTTAGGGGATCCAGATGTTTAGTGGGAACGGATGTGTGAGATTCTGAAGCACTGACACATACTGACATGACTATAAAACACTGAACAGGAAAAAAAAACACAATCCACAAGAGAACATTGTTAATATCCGTAAGGAAAGAAAAATGAATATCTCAAATGTTTCTTTTACACAGCAATAGGATTAAATTGAGAGCGAATTGAGTCTTCTGCTCTTCTGATTTTTCTCCTGAGTAAAAAAATTACACGTCTCCTCTAGATTTCCCGAAAAAAACTGTACTTAGATTTCCCAAGATACCAAAGTCTGCAAACAAGAGTTCAATATAAAATCAAAAGTTTCTTATCAAATTCTTCCGAAGCCAAATTATCTGATCTAAACAATCCACATTCATTTTATAGTTCATACTAAGCAGCACAACTGTTTTGAACATAGATGTTAATAAATATTTCTTAGGCACTGAATCAGTATTATAATATTTTCTGAAGGATCATGTGACACTGAAGACTGAAGTAATGATGCTGAAATGTCAGCTTTCCATCAAAGGAATACAGTTAATTTTAAAATATATTCAAATAGACAACAATTATTTTAAATTGTAAAAATATTTCACAATATTATTGTTTTTACTGTATTTTTGATCAAATAAATTCAGCTCTGGTGAGCATAAGAGAGACAAAAAAAAAATACGGTAGTGTATTTCTCTTGAGGAATTGAATGAGAAGCATCTATGAATTAATATTTAAATCATAAATGAGATCTACTTTAAGTCTCCAGAGCAATGAAAGAACTACATCTAATAAAAATGTTCTACTGGCTATAAACATTTTTTAATAATATACGAAAATATATAATTTTTTTCATAATTTAAAAATTATATTTTTAATCAATACTTGGTTCCAAGTAAAGTCTAAATATATTTATAATCAAAATTTCTATTGCTTTATACACAATACATTATAATGAAGTTGGACATTGATAATGCCTTATAATTTATAATTCTCAGTCTATACGTATACTCAAAACTCACCTCCAAAACTTTCCCTGTGATGAACTGATGACAGGCTTCACACTGCACGCCAAAATGGATCTGGTAGTCTTTCTCGCAGTACGGAGAACCATCCCTTAGAAGAGAGGGTAGAGCAGGAAGAGAGAGAGAGAGAGATTTATGCTTTTACTGTATTCTATTTCACCTCAATGAAACCAGGATAAAAATTGAATGCTATTAGAAAAGAGGACAGATCAGAGAGGGGGAATTATAGAGGCACGAGATGGCGAAAGATAAAAAATAATGAAGGCATAGCTCACTTGCTGATGTATTCCCCGCTCAGCACTTTCCCACAGGCCTTGCACTTGAAGCAGCCGAGGTGCCACTGTCTGTCCAAGGCCAGAAGAGCCTGGCCATTCTTTATATCCCTGCCACATCCTGCACAGTCTGCAAGAGAACACACACAGATCCACCTGATCACACACACGTACTGAATAGCAGCCTGAAAATGAAACTTTTAAAAAAAAAAAAAACAGTCAAAAGAATTTACTGCAGTCATTAACTCACAATTGGTAGTCACAAGCAGCATTAGATATTTGATGTACTGCTTTACATAGTGTTCTTTCAGTATCATTTATATACTACTAAAATTCTACTTGAAAAATAAAAAGTCACAATAGTCCTTTACTTCCCTATTGTGATGTACTATATTTGAGGAAAATAGCTTCTCAAAGTAAAAATGTAGGATGGGACTTTATTATTATTATGGGACTTTTATTTTGTCCATTGAGAATTGATTGGCTCGTGGGATCATTGTGGTTTGCTATTGTCATGTCATCCGAGAAGAGAGGAGAAGAGAAAAGAAGAGAAAGGAAGAGAAGAGAAGAGAAAAGAAAGGAAGAGAAGAGAAAGGAAAGAAGAGAAAGGAAGGAAGAGAAGAGAAAGAAAAAAGAAGAGAAGAGAAAAGAAAGGAAGAGAAGTCGTAGCTTGCAAGTGGGAGGGGAAGTTAAGAGGGCAAATTAATTTGAATAAAATAATGATGTGCAAGGCTAAATCATTTAAAATAAAACGACAACATTACATTAAAATAAAAATAAGAATGCTTAATTCCATGGTGAAATCTATGGTGACTAAAGTATTTACTATTATTGTGAATTGGCTTATATTTTACATTTTTCAGTTTTCATTTTACTTTAGTTTACATTTTAATAATTTATTATGTGTATTTTTTAATTGTATTAGTTTTTTAAACTTCTTAAATAATTCTATTTAAATATATATTTAAATATATTTAAAAAAATATATAATTATTTTATATATATATATATATATATATTTTTTTTTTAATTTTTTTAAAGATTTACACATTTCAATTAATAGTAAAATTCCATTAAATTGAATTGAATAATCCTCATGTAAAAAATATGTAAGGATTATTCAATTCAATTTGAAATAATTGTATTAAATAATATGCGTAAATCTTGAAAAAGGTTTAATTTTTTTTGGAGTGCTTTCATTTTTTTACATTTCATTTTACTACTTTTATCACTTCAACAACTTACACTTATGCCAAGGTAACATTTCTAATTTTCATTATTTTATTTTTTTAAGTTTAAGTTTTTAATCTAATATTCATATTTTATTTCAGCATACATTCAATTATCAAAATAATTTTTAGTTAATGACAACAATGATACACAGTAGAGAATCAGGCATATTTAGATGCAAATGCAATGCAATGGCATGTATATATTTTTAAATACTTTTTAGGGTCCACAAACAATTCTCTCCACTAGATGTCAGTGTTAACCAAACAACTCTCCCTTAGTTTGAGGCCTGTTGATTTACAACCTCCAGCACTGATTATTCAGGCTTTTAGAAGTGATTTCAAGCAAAGAATATCCATAAAATGCACGCAGTGATCAATTGCAAGGTAAAACAAGGACATTTCCATCCTCCTTCCACATGTGAGGGAATTTAGTTAATACATGTGTAACGTGTGTAAAAGGTTGAGGGATAAAAATAGCTCAGGGTTGTCATCTTCTATTTATGTTCCTTGGCTGAAATCCCAAAAGGTTTTTTAAAAAAGCAGAGGCGGATGTGGAGGGGTTGGGGAGCTCCCAGACGCTGCTGATGTTGCTCCAGGCACAATGGCATCCATTGACAGTGAGGAGAGTATATAATGCACTGCATCTAGTGCTCTAATGCATCAATTTAAGCCTCCTCAACCTCCACGTGCACTGTGTGTGCTACAGACCCGCAGAGAGAGTGTGTGTGTGCAAGGATATGTGTGAAGAGAAAGAGAAGGGAACGTTTCAAAGAGACCTGTGTTCAATCCTGTCATGAGGTTTATCAAACTCTCAGTGCAGGTTTTTAGAAGTGTCATGTGATAAAAGCTTTGTGGGGTTTGCCAAAGCAGCACTATTATTGCTCGAACAAACAGTGCCTTCCAAAAAACAAAACACTTATCCTGGCTAAAGACTTTCATCAGCCTTAAATCATTTCCTGGGGCTCGCGAATGACAAATAATCAGCCGAGCATGACACAAAGAGATATTCAGCAGAGTTCCTGTGTGTGTGTGTGTACAGATGCTTGTACATACAGGGGTGGGAGAGAAAGATAACTGAGAAAGAGTGGAAGAAAGACAGAAAGAGGAAGTGCATTGACATATGGGAAGATCATGAGTATGTAAATAAAACGAATACAATTATTATCTGATTAATATCTTAAAACACCAGATTTATGCATCATGCATGCTTACAGTTGTTCTGCAAAAACACTAATAATTTAACATCAAATCTCAAAATTAATATTAGTTTTTCACACTGTACATTGTTGTGATGTCTAAATTCACTTGCAGCATGTAAAACAATAAATTAGACTTTTGCCTTTAATTTATTTAGACAAAAGAGTACTATATAACTTTTAATATGAACTGTTTTTATGCTATTTCAATATTGTTGCAACCATATATTTGTATATATAATATGTATATATGCTCGGTAAGAGTTTTTAATGTTTTTAAAGTCTCGATGCTTAGCAAGGCTGCATTTATTTGATAAAAAAATACAATAATATCAGCAAAATTGTAAAATATTACAACACATAAAATAACTAAAATAACTGTAATTTTCTGAAAATATTCAGAAAGCTGAATTTTCAGCAGCATTTTTAGAGTCACATATTCCAGATTTTTCTAATATGCTGATTTACATTTGTTATTATTATCAATGTTAAAAATGCTTAATATTTGTGGGTACTTTTTTAATGATTAGAATTAACATAAAGCCTAAAACATGTTTTATTTACAATAAATGTGTCCTTGAATATAAGTATATCTCAAACCTTTGAAAGGCACCTGCCCCTTTTGCCCACCGAAGCAAAAAAGTCTAATGTTTTTCAATCAACCCAATCCCATGATGCAATGCTTACAATTACATCCATTTGCTCCTCTGCAACACAGCAGCTTTTTCATTGCTAAATTGCTTCTGTAATTGTCCATCACCTGATTTGTTACATAAACAATGATTCCCTGCATTATGACAATTTGATTCTAATGACTAGAGCCATTTACTATAACAAGGAAACCCCGAGCCTCAGGAAATCTGCACATACTGTCAAATCTGTCAGTCTCCATCAGTCTAGAATGTGTCAGGAAGCGGAAGGTCAGAGAATGCAAGTGAGAGAGAATGGGTCAACTAGCAGCGCTATGAGCTTTTTCATTGGCTCTGAGCCTCCCTCATTCTCTGTGCCTGTCTGCTTGACTCCGGGGGCCCCGGAGCTTAAATTACACCAAGAGGACCCCTAATCTACCGGAAGAGGATGAAGAACTTCCTCTAAGTGAGATAAAAGAGTAAGAGGAATCAAAGAGAGAAACATATATAAGGAGATCAGCTTTTCCCTGGTTGACAGCAAGAAACTGGTCACCTGTCAACTCAAGTAACCCTAGACGAGTCTGAAAAGAAGCAGGGAATCTTATTGAAACACTATATCAGAATAAATATTTGCCTGTGTAAAGCCATCGTAGTGCTAGGGTGCTGTGGATGGTTGCCAGGGCATTCCTATGTGGTTGATAATGTAGAGCACATAGCAAAACCATAACAGCCACCACAAATATATGTGGTTGCAATGCAGTTTCTAATGTATTCTGTTTTTTATAAATGTTAAAATTGTAGAATAACTATGTATCCTACTTTTATTTGCAATATTTTCATTGGAAAATACATCATTTTTCGATAAACTCAGCATGAAATGGAAAGTACCCGATTTATTTTCTGATAAATGACCCTATAATTTTTATACTAGAACTGATTGTGAAAAATTCATCCATGCATGTTTTGTTTTGCATTGTTTTGACACCATTTTTTTAATCAAAATGTCATAACTAAAAGACAGACTTCTTTCATTTCATCAGCATAAACTCCGCCCCTTTCATACAACAGACTGCCTTTAGATCTGCCTCCATCCAATCAACAACCGAAAGATTAAACCCCGTCTTACATATTTTTTTCCTTGCAATAGTCCATTTCACAATACAAAAGAAAAAGACTGCCACTAGTTCTGTTACTTTGAGAATTTTGACTTTTGTGACAGTTTTTCCAAAATAGTGGATTTAGATGCAGAAAAAGCCATGGCATTTAGCTTCTGGTTGGATGGAGAGACAGTGAGTTTTCAGCTAGCAATGACCTTGAATCCTGAGGGGTATAAGACTTGTCAACACATGCATACACTACACAATCTAACACATCTATAAAAGGGGGATGATTGTGGCAAGCTGAAATCTGAGTAGGACACTAAAACATAACCATTAAGCACAAACACACGTGTGTGGGAGAGCAAACTCACTGCTAGATGTGCTGATGTCTTTGGGAGTTGGGGACACTGGCTGGACGCAGTGCTGGCAGAGACAGTCTTTTCCATTAAACGTGACTCGATCACCAGCGGGAAACGGCCGTCTGGCAAAAGAAGATAGATGAGAAGAAGATATTTAGGCATATATACACTACCATTCAAAAGTTCGATTTTTTTTTTTAAAGAAATTAATTCTATTCAGCAAGGAATCATTCAATTGATCAAAAGTAACAGTAAACTATGGAAGCTTGTTAAAAGCATTTTAAAAGATGATTGCGACTTTTTTTCTCAGAACTGCGAGATATAAAGTCAGAATTGCGTGTTATAAAGTCGCAATTGTGTGTTATAAAGTCAGAATTGCGAGATACAAACTCACAATTATGTGTTATAAAGTCAGAATTGCGAGATATAAGGAAAGAAAATTTTCCTCAGAATTAAGAGTTTATACAGTATCGCACAATTCTGACTTTATAACACACAATTGCGACCTAATATCACGCAATTCCGACTTTATTACTCGCAATTGTGCCTTTCTATCATGCCAGCCTGATATAAACAGGCAATTGTGAGAAAAAAAGGCAGAATTTCGAGATAAAAAGTCATTACCTTTTTTATTTTTTATTCTGTGGCGGAAAACAAGCTTCCATAGTAAACACATTTGTAATGTAACAAAAACTTTTCTTAAAAAAACAACAACAATTGTGTGATGGTAAAGTCATTCACAAAGTTAAATGATACATCTTTTAACATAGGGCCTGAAATGGCTTTCCTGCTTTCATTTAACTCTTACTTGCAAACAGTGCAAACAAAACATGTGGGGTGGTAGGTCTTCCCGAGAGCAGTGACCACCTCTCCTTCAACAAAGTCTCCACAGCCATTACAGCGAGTGCCATGAAGCCTCTGGTAGTCCAATGTGCATAGATACTCCCCGTTCTTCATGAAGAAACCACCTTGAGCCAGGTCGCAACCGCACACTGAATGTAAATACAAAAACAGAGAAATCGGGAATTAGAATATATCGTTTAAAGGGTCATAAAACCCAACAAAACATTTCTTGAGATGTTAACAGATGTACAGGTCATCAATGAATGAAACAATAGACCTCATAGAGTTATTTTATTCTTCCGGACGGTTTAAAAAGCAAAAAGTGTGTTCGCGTAGACCGACCTCACGGACACTGTCGTTTTTTTTTTTTTGTATGACATCAAGATATCGCCAAAGCAGAAGGCACTGTATGTTCTCGAATCGCTCTCGCGGTACTTCAACATCTGTCTGAGATTGTCTTGTCCAAAATCACATACTTTCTTGAGTCTTTTTCAAATATGAAGATGGAACGACCAGGATAAAACAGGGCGTTTCATGACACTATAATGAGATCTTACAGTACAAAACAGTCTTGAGTGAAATCTGAAACACCGTTGAAACAGACATTCAAAATAAATGACACTTAGTTTGGCTCTCATTGAGTGTTGAAACACAACCCAGTAGTTGTGTTACACTAGTGCATCTCTTTTGCACAGAGATTTACACATCTTGCCTGCCAGCCAACACAGGATCAGGGGGCTTATGCTTATCTTGGCCAGTGTGTCTGAGGACAAAGGCGTATAAAGAGAGAGTTTGGTTCGCTGAAGATTTCCTGAGCTTTCAAGATGATTTCAAGACTCTGGCACAAGTTCAGACACTTTATATAGGTCTGCATGAATACGTGTGTTAGGTCTGTGTCCTCTTGGCAAGCGTCACACATGCCAGATCTGTCTGAAAGCTCCTTGGCAGGCGGGACTGATATTTAACAGCTTGTTTAGCGTCACACGATACCCCCTTCTCAACAAGCCCCCTTTTCTCTCACTTCCTCTCTCTATCTGTTTTTCTCTGTCTATCCTCCAACATTCCGACATGTAAAACTATAAAGGCCACAATTTTTCACCATTTAATGCAGTGTACATCTGGAAATTATGGTCGAAAGGAGAAGAAACATGATATGATGCAGACCACATTCACACGCCACTGCTTAATGTGTTTGGCACAAGTGTGCTAAAATATTTACTTAAAGTACCCCTTGATAATATTTAATAATTTAACACCACATTCGCCTGTTCACAGTTCTCTGATGTCAGTTAATGATCACATGACTTGCAGGTAAATTGTTATTTGTATAACATGATATTTGTACTCCCATCTCCACATTTGTTTTATAACATATCTTTTGCTTCATTGAATCTGTCTTCTGGTTTGGGAAGATAAGGTCCATTCAGACAGGCAAATGGGACAAGCAGGTGACTGTGGCGACGGTAGTGATAAGCAGTAGAGAGAGAGAGCCAGTGCCCAAATTGTGTCTGGCATTTGGGTAACCTTCACTGACAGGCTACAGAATGCCAGGATGCCAGTTTAGAAAATGTCATACCCATTAATGTTGATCAACGCACATCTTGTAACTATAGACCACAGGGACACAACAGCTGCCATTCTCTTCACTACTGTCCTGGGCCGTCTGCAATCATATATTTTCAAGGTGTGTTGTCCTATCCCATCTAACAGGGGACGTCCTCAAAACTTTGCTAAGGTTCTAGCAAAGTTCTGAACAAACGTTTTCTCAAAAGTTAGCACAAAAACATTTTCTGAAACGTTTCAGTTTTTTTAAATGGTACTATTGGTTTAAGATTGTTCAGAGAACATTCAAAAGTAACGTTTTTACTCAGTAACTTAATGAGAACATTAGCAAAACGTTCCTAATTTTTTTCCATTAGCTGGGATCTTAAGACCACACCAAAACTAGAACAGTAAAATTCTAGTAAAAAACTGATTATTTGATTATTTTTGTCATACTTTGCTAAAAGTGGTGTGTGAAAGAGCACAATGAAGAAGATTAACATTAAAACACTTTATTGATGGAAGACACACCTAAACCAAACTCAATGTTAGCGTTAATGACAAACGACAGCATAAGACTAAAGGGCAAAGTATTCTTCACTTTTTACACGTACATGAGGGTCAGTGTAGTGTGCGACACGCGAATTTCGTCATCAGAAGAGTACACGTGAATGTGCTTTACCTGCAAATTTAATTTTTTTCAGTAATTAGTTTATCCACAAGGTAGCAACCGTGCCCTGGGGTGTCGATTCACAAGGTAGTCAAAAGAAAAACTGCATAAACAGAACAGACCGGAACGCATGCAACCTACAGTGACAATGGAGGCCTACATAGATGAGAGATTGCACAAAGAGGTTAGAAAGTATCCTCATTTGTACAACTATAGCGAGAAAGAATACAAATATATTTACATGGGTTTAAACTCGATGCAAGAGATTGCTCAAAACTGCGCACGAGTCGAACACCTGTGCAAGTGAAAAGAAGTATACTTTGCAAGGCTGTGCCTTCGACTGTGAAAAAACGAAGTATACTTTATGCCTAAAACACAGATAGATTTATACTGGGAGAAAACAAAGAGGACTAATAGCCAACAGTTGAAACTAATGACTAATCAAATTAGTAACCATGGTGACAAATTAAAGAACTAACTCAGTCAGAGAGACGTGAAAACAAAGTTCCCTTTATCGAAAAAGGGAACTTCGAGATGCGTCGTCAACGCTACGGGAACGCCTCCTGCGTGATTGCGTCTGAAGCATCTATGCCAACTAGTCCAATGGAAAAAGAGAATGAGCGTCACGGGCGGGTGACGTCATGACCAGGAAATGATAAAAGCACTTCCGCTGCGAAACGCCAGTTAGCTTCTGTTGCCTCAGCAAGCGATCTGTGTCAAGACTGTCTCTGTCTATTTATTGTTGTCTGTTGCAATATTGTTGGAAACGTTATGGCAAAACAAATGTACAAACAGTGTGTTCCTCCCTGCCCGCGTTATTTAACGGGTGGGGATACACACTAGCTTAGTGTCATTTGTTTGGGAGTGGAGCATGCGGTCTCAGCCTTCGAGGGGGTTGAGTGCCAACAGTGTGAGATAAAGCTAACCGCTTCGCATGCTCCGCTCTCGCCTGTCACTCTTCAATGAGAGTGGGCAGGCTCGCGATCCTCAAGGATCAGGACCCGCGTCTGCCGAGGCAACGCGGAGAATGCATTCCTGGGGATCGCAAAAGGATCTTTCGGAGGGGTTGGAGACGGGTCTGAGGGCCTTTTCTCCCTCCTTACCCGGGAGATTCAGCTCTTTTCCCCCGGTGTCGGAAGCACGCTCTGCGGTTTCTTCCGCCCGGGGAGAGAGAGCCCTTTTTTACTTCAAATGCTACTTCCTCCGAGGAGGTCTATTTATGAGTATAGAAAGTGAAAGCACACACACTGTTGAATATAGATTCGCCATCTATTTCTCCAGCATATGATGAGCTGGTGGATTTTATGTTCCGCGCTGTTAGTAATTAAATATTTAATGGCCAGCTGAGATAAAGGGACGCTCGTTCTTAAAACAAATTAGACGAGCGTTTCCTACATCTATCACATTATCTCCACCATGAGCCTTCCCCTTTTTTCCCTGATTTACACACTGAATATCTAAATCGTGGAATAAACCGTATTCATCACTTCTTTTCAGCCCTCACGTTAATGTTTATTCAAAGATAAGAGGGTTGAAAGATTACGGTTATGATATGATGCCCCAGGCTGAACAGAAATAGAAACAAAAAATAGCCAGCTATTTTTTCACCTGGTTCAGCATCGTCATTAAAAGCCTCTACTTTGCCCACTAAGTCTTTAAAAACAAAACTAAAAGAAAAGTGGTTTAGTGGGTAAAGCTTATACGGCAGCAGGTCAAGCTGGAGAATGTTTATACAAAACTATGGCATTGCTCCAGGCTTAATCAGGCTGATCTGCTGGGGGATCTGGATATAGTGAATAATGAGCCTTCGGGTTTCTTCGGCGACGCATTCCTTGCGTTCATTGATAGGTGATGTTTTTTCTTTAAAAAAAAAAAAAAAAAAGGAGTTTCTCCCTCACCGTGTCCAGCCCCCTGGGGCTGCTGGGCGTGAGCAGCCCCAACCGTCGAGTTCATCATATTATGTGCACAGAAAGAGAGTGCTGCGTCTCGTTCACCTCCACGTTAAAAAAACAAAAATCTCTGGAGACAGACGCAACCCTCTCAACCGAAGTCTTCTAAGCCGAAGCCGGATCTGAGGACCGTTCTTCAGGCGAAGAATACTTCGGCTTAAAAAATAATAAGGGTCCTGATGTTCATGCATCAGGCCTGTGAGGACAGCCCCGACCGAAGTACAGTGGTGTACACCTCATTATACGGTGCCCGTTCCATTTCGGGGTCCTCACGAGACCGTTCTGCCAACCCTGCCACCCTTGGTGCTTCAGGGCGCAGCGGTCTCCAGCGAGTCGCTGATGCTATGCTGCGGCACAGCATCAGTTTCGCACCCTCTGAGGGGGGTTTTTAGAGCAGCCAGTTCAGGTAGTTCCTGCCATTATGTTTCAGGCTCCAGGATTAGCTGTCTCGGTAACACCAGAGACCAGCCTCGAGGGGCTGGTTCCCTTAGTAAATTTTCTGGCAGCGTGAAAGCTTCTGCCGAATATTTATCCTTGGGTCCTGTAGATTGTAGAGAAGGTTACAGAGTCCAGTTTGGTTCTCGTCCTCCTTGTTACAACGGGGTGGTGCCCACAGTGGTGCATCCCGAGCAGGCTCTGGTAATGGAACAAGAGGTAAAGGCCCTGTTAGCAAAGGAAGCTATAGAAAAGGTGTACTCACCCGACCGAGAGTCGGGTTTTTACAGCCGTTATTTCATTGTTCCAAAGAAGGATGGAGGGTTGCGTCCCTTTTTAGATCTTCATCTGTTAATTCGGTCAGTTCAGAAACTAAAGTTCATGATAGCTGACACTCAAACAGATCGTGACTCAAACCAGATCCGAGGACTGGTTTGTCACGATGGATCTGAAGGACGCTTACTTCCATATCTCCATCCTCTCTCAGCACAGGAAGTTGCTAGGGTTTTCTTTTGGGGGCAAAGAATACCAATATCGGGTTTTTCCTTTCGGTCTAGCTTTATCACCCCGCACGTTCACGAAATGCGTGGTTACAGCTCTAGCCCCCTTGGGCTTCAGGGCGTACGTATTCTGAACTACATCGACGACTGGCTGATTCTGCGGAATCGGAGCAGTTGGCGGTTCGGCACCGAGGTGACGTTCTCGCTCTTATGCAGATGTTGGGGTTGATGCTCAATACCAAGAAGAGTGTGCTTTCTCCAGTATTGAGAACCACTTTCCTTGGTGTGGTATGGGATTCAGTGACGATGCGGGCCACTCTGTCGCCCGTTCGTTTAGATGCTATCCTATCAGCCACAAAAGAGCTGAGGCTAGGCCAGTCACGCACTGTAAAACAGTCCAAGAGACTGTTGGGTCTTGTGGCAGCAGCGTCCAACGGAATTCTTTTTGGCATGCTGTACATGAGACCTTTACAGTGCTGGCTCAGGACCAGAGGGTTCTCCCCGAGGGGAAACCCACTTCGTATATCAAGGTCACGCGGCGATGCTTTCGGGCCTTAGTTATATGTAGTAAACACTGGTTCTTAACCCAAAACCAGTCACGCATTGTAAAACAGTTCGAGAGACTGTTGGGTCTACTGGCAGCAGTGTCCAACGGAATTCCTTTTGGCATGCTGTACATGAGACCTTTACAGTGCTGGCTCAGGACCAGAGGGTTCTCCCCGAGGGGAAACCCACTTCGCATATCAAGGTCACGCGGCTATGCTTTTGTGCCTTAGTTATATGTAGTAAACACTGTAGTGTTGTCAAAAAACTCTGTACTTTGGTACCAAGTCGGTACTAAAAAAAAACAAAACGGTTACGGTACCAGCTTTTCTAGGTACCGAGTACCTAGTTAATCCGGTTCTTGATGCGCTATTACAGTTGTGTCCTCTTCATAAAAACGGCGACCGGCGGCGCTGCTAATGTGGCGGCTCTGAATCCACTTGTTGACACGAAAGGAGAAAAGAGCCACATATGGAAATGTTTTGAATTAGGTCACGTTGCAATAAAGGGCCGATCGCACATACACATAGCGCGTTTTTTGCGCGTGCAAATTTCAAATGTAGGTGCGCGGCAAGCGCGCTACTAATAGAAGCGACGTGCGAGCTAGTTTTTCCATGTGCGCCACTGTTCACGGTTGCATAGCGGAGACACGCGAGAGCAAGCGCTTGTGGAAAGAAGGAGAAAGCGGTGCGAACTGCACTCCGTGATGACGAGGAAGTATCAGCAAAGAATTATTTGCCTTTGCTTTAGAAATCAGCTACAGGGTTCTCAAGTTTTGAAAACAGGCAAGAGTGACATTTTTGGCAGTTTTGGATGAAATAAAAGTAGGCTACAGTCAAGTCAAACAAACATGTTTTATCTCCTGTATAGTTTGGTAACACTACAATAAGATAACATTCATTAACATTAATGCATTATCTAATATCAACACACTGAGTGAACAATTTTTACAACATTAATTAGGCTAATGTTTGTGAATGTTATTTAATACAAACACTTGATTGTTCATATTTTTTCACTTCATTCATTGTGCATTAAATAATGTTAACAAATAAAACTTTTGATTTTAAAAATGTATTAGTACATTTTTAAATTAACCCCAAGGAGAAAAATTGCTACAGTATATAACTACTATTGTTGATTTTTAGGTTATTTTATCTAATGTTATCTAACAAATAGAATCTTCTTATTGTAAAGTGTTTTTAATACTAAAGTTTCCATCTTTGTAACCGTGATATACACTTTAATATATGTACATTTAATCAAAATTAAGCTTTGGTACCGAAATTGGTAACGAGAACCGTGGATTTTCACTGGTATTGGTACCGAATACTGAAATTTTGGTACCGTGACAACACTAAAACACTGGTTCTTAACTAGGGATGGGCGATATGGACTATATATCACGATATTTTCTGGCATTTATTGCGATAACGATATCAATGACGATATTTATATAATACCATATTCACCACTGTTTTTGGCTATAAGTGATATCTGCATGCAAAGTAAAATGTACCCTTCAATAGGCTCCTATAAAATACCAATTACAGTAGGCTACATAAAATAATAATAAATAAAAAAACAGTAAAAATCCAAACACCATCCCTTGCAGAAATGGGAAAGTTGCATACGTTTCTTCTGTAAAAGTGCCGTTAATGTTTAAATAGTGCAACTATACTGAAAAACATCACACAGTAATAATTCAAATAATTTACAAGTTTGAAATAGTTATAGGCCTACTAATACTAGCTACTACTAGGGGTGTAACGGTACACAAAAATCACGGTTCGGTACGTACCTCGGTTTTAAAGTCACGGTTCGGTACGTTTTCGATACAGCAAAAAGAAAGAAATGCCAGAGAAATTTCCTATTTATTAAAAGAAAAAGTATTTTTTATACAAGTGTGAGTTTTCCTACATCTTGAAACTCAGGTTTAAATGGGGTAAGTTTTGAAGGATGAATAAATAATGTTTTGGTCATCACATTAAAAATGAAATTTAAATATATATTTATTTATATAATATTTTAGTTTTGAAGAGCTGGAAAAAGATGTGTGAAGTACTTGAAAGCATTTCACAATTCCAGCCAAACTGGTTACAGTTAGTGTGTGTTACTATGGTGAATGTTGCTGATCTGTGGACTTATAACGTTATAACTAGTTCATTCACGGCACAATGTTTCTCCTGGTTTCCACGTCAGCGCTGTTTGATCTAATAGAGATCTACGATTAATAACAGAGACATGTGAACGCTTCTCACTAGATCTCGCAGTGAGGTTATTACTTCAGTGGCGAATTCAAATGCTTGCTTTACTGGATCTCTTAGCCCTGTATAGTAACAGTGTTGCTTGATCGAGATCAGCTCGCGCTCATAGAGCTTGCGCTGTACAGATCTATGTTGCTGGACCGAACTGATAAACGCTCCGTGTCCGTGATGCACAATATAATGAGTAGCGCAGTTTCGTTTCGCTTTCATTACGTTTGCCATGTGATGTTGCGCAACGTTGTGGTGGTCGCGCCAGCGCGGATTTTGTCAGCAGGAAAAATGGTCCAAGGAATCGTTCGGTTTGTATGCGTACCGAACCGGAAGCCTCGAACCGAAACGGTTCAATACGAATACATGTACCGTTACACCCCTAGCTACTACGAATTCTGATACTAATAAAAATATAAACCGCACTAAGGATTGATGATCTGCTGGGTTCATGAATATTATCACGTCTGCGTTTGTGCATTAGTTTCTGCTTGCTCATAAAAGCTAAATAATTCCAAATGAACTCCATTATTTTTACAGGAAAATACAACAAATAATATAATTTACATGTAGACTTCATGTACACTTCAATTCTGCGTGGTATGTAACTCTCTCTCTCATCGAGTGTGTGAGAAACACTGAGCGCTCTCAGCAGTGACAACAAGTCGTGCGCGTCACACTAGTGTTTACTGCGCGTCAAATAGCCTACACTGTGTATTCATTGAGATTAACTGATATAGTGGGCTTTACCTTGAAGGAGAGCGACACTCTCAAGCGCTCAGTCAGTGTTCGGCGAGATGGGCGGGTGAAAATCTATCTGTGTTTACCAGTTCCAGATTGTAGAGGTAGTTACTCGTTTAGCGATAAACTTCACCTCAGCTTCACGTCCGCCTTCCGCCATGCACGTGACCTGCGAATGGGTCCCGCGTCATAGGCTTTATCGTTATTATCGCAGGAAGACTAATTCTTATCGTGAGGAAAAATTTTAACGATATATCGCAAGCGATAATATATCGCCCATCCCTATTCTTAACCCAGGGTCCGGTGTTGGGAGCTCTTTGCCATCGAGCTACTATCTCGACAGATGCTTCCCTCACCGGCTGGGGAGCGGTAATGGAAGGCCGCTCAGTTCAGGGTCTGTGGAAAAGCCATCATCCTTCGTGGCACATAAATTGCCTGGAGATGATGGCCGTCTTCAATGCGTTGAGACATTTCCTTCCGGACCTAAGAGGCCATCATGTGCTCGTTCGAACATACAACACATCAGTGGTCTCTTATCTGAACCGTCAGGGGGGTCTGCGGTCGCGCCCGCTTTGCAAATCGGCGCACCAGATCCTCCTGTGGTCTCTGGGGAAGGTACTCTCCCTGAGGGCAGTGTATATTCCTGGGGACCAGAATATAGGAGCAGACATCCTGTCGAGGCAGGAGCTGAGGCCAGGGGACTGGAGACTCCACCCCGTGGTGCAGACGTGGCCGAGGCTACATCTGTACGCCTTTCCCCCTGTTGCTCTGCTCCCAGGAGTTCTGGAGCGGGTCCGTCGGTATGGAATAAGCCTATTGCTAGTAGCACCACGCTGGCCAAGTCGGATCTGGTTTTCGGACCTGATCCATCTTCTAGACGGGCCTCCATTGGAGATCCCGATCAGGAGAGACCTTCTGTCTCAGGCCGGGGGCACAATATTTCACCCTCGTCCAGAGATTTGTAACCTGTGGGTTTGGCCTCTGAGGGGGCCCAACTCATTTAGAGTGGTCTCTCAACTGAGGTTGTTGAGACCGTTCTAGCTCCAGAGCTCCTGCTACGAGGAAACTATATTCACTATTTCGAGAGTTTTTTCACGTCTTGGTGTTACCAGCGTCAGTGGAATCCGGTTATCTGCTCAGCAACACAGTATTGGATTTCTGCTATAACGCTTAGTGTCAGGTCTATGTCCTTCCACGCTTAAGGTATACGTGGTGGCCTTTGCAGCTTTCCACGCCCTGGTGGATGGTACGTTTTGGGTCGAGACCCCCTGATCACTCGTTTCCTTCGTGGCACCCTGAGGCTGAGGCCTGCAACTTGCACTAGGGTGCCGGCTTGGGACCTTTTAATAGTTTAGGCCTACCTGGGGCTCTTTGAGCCCTTAGATTTGGTCTCAGAGTAGTTCCTTTATTTTAAGACTATTTCTGCTAACTATTCGTCCCTATGAGTCAGACCTTCAGGCCCTTTCGCTCCCCACCTGCCTGAGTGCACCGGGATGGCCAAGGCAATCTTTCCCGGGACATAGTTGCCTAAGTTGCCTACCATTATTCCGAGGCCTATTGTGCTGCAGGTTTCTGTCCTCTCCCATTTTTCGGACCAGGAAAAAGCTGACCTCCTGTGCCCAGTGTACCATGGACACTTATGTGTATCGGACATCTTCATCGAGGAAGTCCGACCTATCTCTAATTTACTTTGGATCACCTAAGAAAGGTCTTCCTGCTTCTAAACAGACGGTCAGTAAGTGGATAGTTGAGGCTATTTCACTTGCATGCGAGTACTCGGACCAGCCTTGTCCTTTGGTGGTCCGAGCTCACTCGACTAGGAGTATGGCGGCTTCTAAGCCTTACTGTATGGAGTTTTTTCTTCAAGATGTCTGTGATGCGTCCCTCTGCCATACTTCTTGCGTCCCTGCGATCGGCTTGCTTCGGCAATTTCGAAGCTAACTGGCGTTTCGCAGCGGAAGTGCTTTTATCATTTCCTGGTCATGACGTCACCTGCCCGTGTCGCTCATTCTCTTTTTCCATTGGACTAGTTGGCATAGATGCTTCAGACGCAATCACGCAGGAGGCGTTCCCGTAGCGTTGACGACGCATCGTCTCGTTCCCTGTTTCTCAGGGAACTATGGTTACAATAGTAACCTGAGACGTTTTCATAGTTGCAGTGTGGTCTAAAGATGGAATAACACAACTTTGTTAAGAACATATTTAATTGAAAATGTAAAAGGGCACTAGGGTACCTGAGCAGCTGGTCAGCACAACCTACTGGTCAAAACTTAAATCCAATACACTTGGACACGTGATTCCCTCCAAAACCAGTTGAGTGCAAATTTCGCCCCACAGCTGATTCAAAACATTTCGTTATTAATGTCAATCACAGTCCTGATTGCCAACACAATGCTACAACTAATACTATACCCTACACCCTAACCTGGTTTTGAAAAACAAAAAAAAAAACTAAAAAAATCACCGGTCCACAACATATTGGATTTAATCCAGCGAGAACATCTAGGCTACATCTGCTAGGAGTAATTACAGGGGCTGGAGTGACTGGGAATTCAACTGTGTGTGTGAGAGTGTGCACGTGAACAATGACACAAGTGTAATGACGCTTTCGAATGTCAGTCAGATCCTTCCTCAAAAGAACAGCCTGTTAACTCCTCCCCGAACAAACATCCATCCACAGTTTCAATCACTGAGCCAACTCCTCCATCCACACACTCTTACTTACGGTCGTACTACCTCCTTGTGAATGGAAACTGTTAACTAATGAAAAGATTTCAGAAGAGCAGGGACATTTATATTCAGTTCAAATGTGACTTTTTTCAGTTCAGATTCTACTTCATGTCAGTCCAGATAATTCAACAAAAAGAGCCTCAGAAACAAAGCCAAGTTGCAATCTGCACAGACTGCAGAAGCGCAGAAAACCCAGGGTTTCCCATACAGTATATGGAGACATCAAACAAGCTTTCACAGACTTCATCTATATTTTAATGAGTTTCCCAGCATGCTGCTTTCTCCCTGCACTTTAGTGGATAGCAGCCTTTCAGCATGGGTTTCCTCTACACTTTGTTTGAGACTTCTTCTAGTTTCTCCTGCACAGAGAGACGTCTCTCCCTGAAATATAGCAGCAGTGGGAAGTATAGGGAAACACAGTCATCACTTTCTCTGTTGAGTCTTTTCTCATCTTTTTAGTTTTATACTTCATTTTTACGCACTTAATCGCTCTGTGAGATCAGCCAGTGAAGCAGATAAAATGATTCCCAAACAAGAACCCTGGCAGCATGAAAGGCCTCTTGGCATGAGTCTAAATGTGAAACTACCAACAGCATTGTTATGAAAAAGAAAGGTTATCATATTGTACACCAGGCCTGTCCAGCCTCATTACCAGAATATTGAATATGAGGGAGAGAGTTAAAAGAATATTTCAGACAAAAACTGCATTTATTAAACAAGTAACAATGCATGATTTGTGAGTATCTTTTCAAGGTAGATCCGGTTCACAAAACAGTCTGAATTATTTATTCATAAATTGGACAGTGTTTTAAAGTCAACATGAAACCAAAATTGGCAAATCTTCCCCTGCCTCCTGTAGCAACTTCTCTTCTCTTCTCTGATGATGTGATTCCTGGTGCGGGAGCAGGACAACCTGTCACTCACTTATACCAATAGCAAACCACAATGATCCAATTATCTAATCAATTACAAATTCGCAAAAAAAAATTCCACATTGTTTTACCACAATAGAAAAAAAAACATATGGCTTGAAGATCATACTAACCAGTTTTATTATGTTTTTGGTGCCTTTGCAGTTTTTTTTAAAGCTCATTTCCTCATTCTGTGTAATTGCATGGAGAAACAAACAGTATTTCTTTTTTTCCACAGAAGAAAATCATATGGGTTTGGAGTAAATGATGACAGAGTGTTAATTTTTGATGAACTATCCCTTTAACAAACTCCACTGAGCTATATGGAGATCATAAACATCGATAAGTTGCACTCATTTATTCACTTATATTGCTGAGCTGTCCTAATTGGAGACATGGCGTGATTTTCTGTATTGACAGAGTGAGCGGATCCTAATGGCAAGACATCATTCATGCCTCTTGTGTTGAGGTGTGTATGTACATTGAGCAAAGCTGCAAAATAAAATGCAGAGATCGTTAAAATGACCGCTGAGTCTACATAACACTAATGTATGATTCGCCTGGGACTCGAATTCTGGGACTAGAGTCTGACCTCAGCAAGGAATGCAGGTGGTACTGTATGCTGAAATAATTTAAACCCTTAAACACATATGTTTCAGATCAATTTCCCATGAGGTACTGAAAGGGTGACTCATATAGTTCACATGGCAGTGCACAGCAAGTTTCATAAAGTGCACTGACCAGTATGAAAAATTCATGACAGCTAGAAAAATTTAAACTTTTTATAAAATTTAAAAATAAAATAAAATGGTGTATATTGTTACAAATGCAAATGCATTGTGTTTTGGTTTCATTTCATAATACCGCCACCAACAGTTACATGTGTACACTAACATTCCAAAGTTTTGTTTTAAGATTTGGGTTGAAAATTTTGTCATCACTTACTCACCCTCAAGTTATTCCAAATCTGTTAAGAGTTTATTTCTTCTGTTGAACACAAAAAAAGACATTTTAAAGAATTTTGGTAATCAAACAGTTGACGGCAGCATCAAATTCCATATTAGGAAAAAAAGATTCGATGGAAGTCAATGGCTACAGTCAACTGACAGGTTACCAACATTCTTTAAAATATCTTCTTTTCTGTTCAACCGAAGAAAGAAACACATACAGTTTTGGAATAACATAAGGGTGAGTAAATGACATGGGGTTTTGGGGGGTTTAGCCTGCCCCATGATGATCTCAAGACCACCCTGCGATGATCTTTTTTAAAATGCCAATAAAGCAACTTGAATCTTGAAATATCTCTGCAATGTTAATGTAACAACAGTTCAGACATTTGATAGCCTGATAAAACACATAGCTCATAGTTTTGCAAAAAAACAAACAAAAGAAATCGAATCTGGGAATTAAAATGTTATGCTAAATCACTCATTTTCAAACAGAACAGCCTATTTTCTAAAATAATTTCTTAGGATGACCTCTGGTTGGACTGATCGCTGGTCCCTGTCCCAGCTGCATGCGTAAAGCCACAGTATTACAGGGTTCGGTCTGACATTACAGGACTAGTTTCAGGCACACGTCACAGCATAATAGTTTGTGTGTTGTATCCGAGGCAACTTGCTGACTTAATGCTGGGTTTAGAGAGAGCCGTAAATTATTTGTTGCTTTCATGATGGCTTACTGTGTTATGAGTTATAATGGCTTTTATGAGTGTCCACTTTAGAGACTGACAGAGAAAGATTGGGTGGGAGATGTGGCCGAGGGTGTGTGTGTGTACGGTTGCATAAACTAGAGAGGTTGTTTTACATGACAACTGTTTGGTAAATAGGAGAAGCAGCGGAAGGAGTATTTGTGTGTATGAGTCTGGGTGGTTGATAATGTGTGTCTCTGACAGTGACAGGTGCCAGAAAAATCCTCTCCACACTATTTTAGTAAGGACTGCCTGAACTTCTCTGGCTCCACCTTTGTCTAAACAAAGAATCTCATTAGCACTTACCACACACAGATACACACAAAACAGATGTCTAAACATTCGCCTTGCTCTTTAGACGGAGGATGACCTGAACCTTGCTCTTTCCTGTTGCTAAAACATACTCTGTTAAACTCTTAAAGCTATAATACAAATTAAACACAAGTTAAGCTCAACTTATTTTTAAAAAATATTATTTATATTAACTCAACTCTTAGTTTGTAAAAACATGTTGACAGCACAGTCTATGGGAAGATTTTACTATAGTGTCTGAAGCTAAAATGTTAAGCTATTTTTTTATATAGTGCATTTTCTTTCAGTAAAACGTCAAAAATATTTGATCTGTAAAGTCGAAATCCTCTTTTGAAGAACGATTTCTAAAGGTTCATGTGACACTGAACGCTGGAGTAATAGCTAGGTGCTGAAAATTTAGTTTGCCATCACAGGAATAAATTTAATTGTAATAATATTTCACAATATTACTTTTCAACAGTATTTGTAATCAAACAAATGCAGCCTTGATGATCATGAGACTATTAAAAATTTTACCAACCCCAAAAATGTAAACGATGATGTAAAGGCTGACATCATCACACTAATAACTATAATAATATAGTATAATATAATAATAAAGTTCTAGTTCTAAAAATTGTTCTAAATATAAAAGAATAAGAGTCCACACCACAACTATAATGGCACAGAAAGCGTTATCACTTTCAAACAAAATTTCCCCCCAGCAGATTAATGATAAAACACTGACAGCCAATCAGAATCCATCTCGCTTTAAAGAACTCAAGTCTTTAAAGTGGCAGATATCAAACTCTAGCAAGCGCTTAGAATAAGCAGAGTGATATTGTCCCCTGGTGTGAACGCTAATATAGTTATCATTCTTAACAAAAAATAACAAAAAAATTGCATTTTATTCTTTAAATACTACAAATACAATAGAAAAATACTATATGAAATAGTGTGATATTTGTATTATCACTCTTAGACTTAGACTTTTATTGATGAATCTAAAATTTTCCTTTAACTTTAAAGAACATTTCTTTAACTGCATCCACCACGGAATGAGTGATTCACTTTCCTCCAATTCAATAGGAACAATTTTACATGATCTGGTTCTCACAGAGAAAAACTCATAAACCGAGAGAAATAAAAACAGCAGTAATTTCATCAAAGCATATAAATAAAATACCCAAATGCATATATTAAATCATCTTCTTGGCTGTGAGAATGACATCCTGAAATGACATGTTTAGGCACGTAACCCTTGACCCCTGAGGGGTGTCTGTCACTCCTCATTAATATAAAACCCACAGCTGCAGAGTGACTGGCACACAGCCACACACACAAGCACACATGTTCACAGACAGACTGGCGGTCTCTAAAGAGGTGTGTGTGGACCCCTCCTCTGCCGTCTTATCCTCCCAATGGGGATCAGCAGAGCTATTTCCAGCATTGCAGCGCTTTAACAGCTCCTGGAGACTGTGCCTTAAATAGCACACACAGGCTCTCTGACTGACACAGCATTCACACACAGAGCGAGAGGAGAGGGAGGGCGAATGTGCAGAAAGACGGTGTGAGACATGGACAGGAATATAAAGTGATCACCGTAGAAAAAGAGGGGGAGTGGAGGAGTATATGTTGACTGCACATGCTCACTGTAATGGTTTAAGTGAGCCTGTTTAGAGTGAACAAATGAAACTAATAGAGCAAAGCAAGACTCATTAGCTTACAACCGAGCTGTAAAGCCACTGCATCTTCTCTTGTCCGAGTTCAGGGTTTGGCAGGTCACCCCAGCAGAAATACTCCTGCCACTTCATGCAACAGTCTGAATCCTGCTTTCTAGGAATGGAACTGATTCACTAGAAAGACAGGAGATCCATTAGATTATGGATTCCTTGTAAGTGGACAACAAGACACTGGCCTGCTTAACCTGAGTCCTTGTGCTGCCCTCTTCTGTTTTTAAGAACTACATTGCTAGTAAAGACTAATATAGAAAGTATTACTGTTAATCTATTAACTAACATAATCTAACAATGATGAGTATATTTTTCAGCATTTATTAACCTTTGTTCATGTTAGCTCACAGTGCATTAACTAATATTAACATTGAATCTTAAAAATGTAGGACATGATGAGATTAACAACATTAATATATTCTGTAGAAGTATTGTTCATTCTTAGTTCATGTTAACTAATGTAGTTAACTACTGTTGAAAATGTAATGTGTTACATGTGTTAACGTCTTGTTCTATATTTGGCAATCTAGGAAAGATTAGGGATTAATCTTTATTAATCTGATGTGATGACACTTTGAGTATGTATAATGGTAACGAATGATTACAACAGTCATATGGCATGATATTCACATGGTACTCAAAATGTACAGTGGTGGCCAAAAGTCTGAGACCATTTGTAAAAATGTTTCTTTTTTGTATTTTACTGCAAAAACATTTACTGGTATGGCAAATTAGTCTACTGAATTAGCATCATTTTGAGTGAAATTTTGAATAAAACAATCAACAGGAATTTCAGAATGTATTTAGTTTGTCCATCTTTTGCTTCAATGACAGCAGTACTCGAGCTGCTTGAACTCCACAAGTATGTGTAAAATAATGATTGTGTTCTCCAGCATGATTTGAGAATCTTGAGTTTAAAAGCAAGAACATCTGACCGCACAAGTAAAGAGTCACCTGATCTTTATCACAAATTTGATTAGTGACCAAAAAAAAATGTGCAGAATCTAATTTCTTATTCATTTTACACAAGTTTCTTTGTTTACATTTATCCAAGTCCAAAATGCTTAACTTTTCTATTTACAAAATTAGGTTTAAATCAGATTCTGAATCCCATATTTTCAATCACAGATTTTAGACCTCCCATTGTACTTCAAATAATACCATACAAGTGAAATGCCATGTGACAGATGTTGGTGTGAACTAACACTGGGTCCCCCTTTTTTTTCTCCATCTGTCCATCTGTGCTTTTAAATTAATTCTTGTGATGTTTCATATACTTGCATAGAAAATGCATACAAATCAGATTTTTTTAAAATCCAATCTTCAGGACTTAATGTCTGCACTGTCATTTTGCAAGTGAGGAAATCTGATCTGTTTGTTCAGACAGGGTCACGAATATCCAATGTCTCTGCTTTTGGTTGCTATAGTAATGATGTAAGTCTCTGCTCATATGCCCCCATCATATTTCACTGTGGCGCTGAACTCACAAGGTGCTCGAGAGATTGTAAAACACTGATAGAATATTCTGTCTAAATCACTGATTTGTTCTTAAAATAAAAGCTAAATTATCCTTAAAAGCTGATTTAGAGTAATTGAAAAAGAAAGAAAGAAAGAAAGAAAGAAAGACTGACCTCAGCTGCATTTGAATTCGCCCACTATAACCTCATTCACTATTCCCTACATTACTCCATTAATATAGTCTACTAGAAAGAGTAAATGAAACCGAGTGAGTGAATTCATTCAGCGCGAATGTCACATTGTATTATGGGTAGTATTCTCTAGCTTTTGAGTGTACATCAGTTTAACACTTGTTATTATGGTGCATAATGGGATTGAATGACTGCACTCGATGATGCCCACTATGGTTTCGGACACCACTACAAATGGCTGTCCCCTTAAATAGTGCCCTATTTAAGGGTATAGGGGGCGATTTCGGACACTGCCCTTGTTTTAGGAGACTAATGCAGTGTCTACGATTAGTGACTAATGCGGAACTACAGGCGGAGTGAATTGCTCAGGTGAGATTAAAGAAGAAAACCTGGAGAGACCTCAGTTTCAGAGGAATTTCAAAGCTGGGAACAGGAGCTTATGGATGCACTGACAATTACTGTCAAGACCCCTCATACAACGTTTTTACAACCAGACACAGACACCTGATATTATGGTTGCCATGGCAATGAGATTCAGACGGCTGAAGACAGTTATCTATCAACATAGTAGTTACACATATTGAAGTGCTGCACATTAATCAGGAATGCAGAAACTGACCGTTTTTCTTTGGTACATCGAGTGCTGTCTTCCACGTGAGCAAAGGCATATTGAGTGATTGAGCTCTCTGTGTGGTTTCCAGGAGGAAATGTGTTGTCTGCTCTTTGAGACTGGCAACACGCCACCACATAAACCTCACATTCTGTTATCCGACCTGAGGGTCAATCCATATAGAGCGCGAAGAATGAAAATAAGCTTTTAGACAGAGAACCAAACACAACTGAACTAAATAAAGAAGGTCAGAACTTCAACCACAGCAGACCCAAAAAAAAAAAAAAAAAGTGTGAGAAACTATATCTACTTATTGCCAACACCGTCTGCCTTTATCATTTAAAGAAGGACTCACCAAGAAGTTCAGTCACAGATTTTCCATCATTCCTGCCAAATGATGTCAGTAAAGCAGGTACAAACAAAGAAGACCATAGAAGACTGGATAAAGAGTGAGAGGCCCATTTAATCAAATTACCGTGGTAGTGATACAGCTTTGGACTAACTTTGGTTTCATTCATCGGGTAATAAAGTTCTGAGTTCCTCTTTATTCAACCCCACAACCATCTGCCTTATCAGAGCCAGCTTTGTTCATCTATCCTTTGGTCACATTTTTGACTGGGATGAAGCTATGTCTAAATGTAATTATATCACTTTCCTTCATAACACTCCAGCTAAAAAGGAATTCGATGCTACTAGTCATCTGTCATTCTTGACTTGAGTAATGAGCCAACAAAAGATTTCACATTATTTTTGAAACAGATTAACATGCCACTGAGTGGTAAATAGATCTTACCTTTGCATGTGAAACATTTTATATGGAAGTGCTTGGATTGCACCCGGAGAACCTCTCCCTTGCATGGCTCCCCACACTTATAGCACTGGATAACCAGTTTTCCTGGTGGATGGTGCGGTTCCTGAGGATGGGCCACTGTTAAGGAACGCAGAGACATAGGTTAGCAAAGACCTCCCTTTTAGATAAAGCAGCCTATGCTGATAAAGAGGATAGGATTATTTCATGTAATGAGTTTCAAACCCAAAACAGTAAAATCTCAACCGACATTAGCAGGTGTATAAACAACTGGTGTGTAGCTAACTAAAAGACAATAAAAAATACTACAACCTACAACTTTACTAAATAAACAACTAGTAATTTGATCATGACTAAAAACTGGCCAGTGATGGATTCACATAAACATTCAACAAATCTAAATGCTAATGCAGAGAAAGTTGACAAAATGAGGGCCCATTTGTCAACACAAGTTAATGCCATATCAATGATGAATACATTATATATGTAAGCACCAGGCCCAGACGGTGTCTCACCAGCCTGTCTAAAAACCTGTGCTGTCCAGCTGGCCCTCATCTTCTCACACATCTTCAGCAGATCACTGGAGCTGTGCAAAGTCCCTTCCTGCTTCAAACGCCCCCCATCACCCCCCCCCCCCCCCAAAAAAAAAGAAAGAAAACTCACAAAATCATTGGACTAAATGACTATAGACCTGTCAATCTCAGATCTGTGGTCATGGAGTAATTTGAATGACTGGTGTTGGCCTACCTAAAGCAAGACAATCTCATTTCTCTACTATTATCAATAGTAAAGCAAATAACACCCGTGCGCTATTTTCCACCTTTGAGAAGTTAACAAATCCTTCACCTTATCTGGCTCCTGAACTACTCTCAGTTGAAAAGTGCAATGAATTTGCTTATTTTTTTAAGAACAAAGTAGAGAACATAAGACATTATATCTCACATACGTCTCATAGCATCTCTCACTTTGTATCACCAATTAGTCTGAGCGATGAGCTCAGCACTCTTTCAAATTTCAGCCCTGTTGACCTTGACACTCTTGAAAAGACTGTACAAAGTATAAGTTCCTCCACATCTGAGCTGGACATTTTACCCACTAGGTTTTTTAAATCTGTGTTTCATCTAATTGCAACTGATGTGCTTTTAATAACTAATACCTCTCTACTGAGCGGCGTATTTCCAAAGTCCCTTAAAATAGCTGTTGTAAAACCTTTACTTAAAAGAACAATCTGGATGAGTCTGTCCTTAACAACTACAGACCCATATCAAATTTGTCTTTCATCGGTAAAATAATTGAAAAAATTGTTTTTAATCAAGTGTCTGCGTTTCTAACTTCAACTTCCTGTTTTGATCTCAATCAGTCAGGTTTTAGAAAATACCATAGCACTGAAACAGCCTTGGTTAAAGTAGTCAATGACATTCGGCTAAATAATGATGCTGGAAAAACCACTGTTCTTATGCTGTTGGATCTCAGTGCGGCGTTCGACACTGTTGACCACAGCATACTAGTAGAAAGACTTAAATGCTGTGTTGGCCTTTCTGGCTCGGTCATCTGCTGGCTAAAGTCTTATCTAGAACACAGGAGTTTCTATGTTTCTATTGGTCATTATGCCTCAGCTCCTGTGTCTTTAACATGTGGTGTCCCTCAGGGCTCAATCCTTGGCCCTCTTTTGTTTAATCTGTACATGCTCCCTCTTGGCCAAATTATGAAGAAACATTCAATTAGTTACCATAGCTACGCAGATGATACACAGTTATATCTATCCTTATCTCCCAACGAGTTTGCTCCCCTTGAATCTCTTTATCATTGTCTTAATCAAGTTCAAGACTGGATGTCTAAAAACCTTCTTAAATTAAACACAGACAAAACTGAAGTAATTATCTTTGGGAAAAAGGATCAAAGACTAAAGACTGCCACATTATTGGGAATGAAAGGTTTTGAGGTAGTGGAAACCGTGAAGAACCTCGGGGTCATTATTGACAGCGACCTAAGTTTCAATAGCCACATGAAGGCAGTTACAAAATCAGCTTTTTATCACTTAAAAAACATTGCAAAGGTTAAAAACTGCATATTACCGGTAGATTTAGAAAAACTTATTCATGCTTTCATCACCAGTAGGGTGGATTATTGTAATGGTCTTTTCACTGGTCTCCCTAAAAAAACAATAAAACCTCTTCAAATTATTCAAAATGCAGCAGCAAGGCTATTGACCAGAACCAAAAGAAAAGATCATATCACACCAATTTTAAAATCTCTACACTGGTTACCAGTGATCTATAGAATTGATTTTAAAGTTCTTTTTCTTGTTTTTAAATCACTAAATGGTCAAGGACCTCTCTATATAGCAGAGATGCTTGAAACATATAGCCCCCCAAGATCTCTTAGATCTGCTGGAAAATTCCAACTGGTACAATCCAGCGCTCGTACCAAGCAGGGAGAGGCAGCCTTTAGTTGTTATGCGGTCCGTCTTTGGAACCGTCTTCCTGTAGACATTAAGACCTCTCCCACTGTCTCTATTTTTAAGTCCAGACTAAAGACAAAACTTTTCTACGATGCTTTCCATTAACCCTTTTTTTTTTTTTTTTTTTTTTTTTTAATCTCTTGTGTATTACGTTGTGTAATACACTCTTGTGTATTACGTTTAATCTCTTGTGTATTACTCCTGTGAATTAACATGTTTTTATTGCTAATGTCATTGTGTAATTGCTATTATGTGAAGCACATTGGGTTACCGTTCTGTGTATGAAATGGGCTATACAAATAAACCTGAACTGAACTGAAGGACATTACAGGACCACCTGCAAATTTGCATATCGAGCAAACAGGTCAGTGGAGGATGCAGTCAACAACTGCATTATACCCTTACGGAACAAAAATATATGGGAATATCCTGCAAAATATAATATGATATACTACATACATTTCGATATATGGGAAACTAGTGATTTTTTTTCAATATACTGCAATATATACTTTACCATGTATGGCTATATGTTAATGAATATAAACTATTCATAAATGAAGACAAAAATAACATTACATTTAATATTCATATTTTGCACATAGAGTTTTCCCATATAAATGTGAATGTATGTTCACACATATATTTACACACACATTCACGGAATGTCTATTAGGACACGGCTGGTCTATTAGGATTTTATGTTCTATTATTTTTTATTTTAAAAGTTTTTCTGGTATGTCTCAGTTTTTGGGGTTACCATTGTGCTGAAGAGTAGAGCCTACTATAATTACTAACTTTTAAAAGTAATTGTTGTGCACTTATCAGCACAGTGATAGTCTTTTGACTAAATACTTTAGCACATGCAGGTGTGCCTTTGGTAATTAGCTTGAAAATATGAAAGTTAATGTACATAATTAAAAAACATAAGTAATATTATATTATATATTTTCTATATAATTATGTGTTTATGTTGCATGAGTAAATATATCTGCAATATATTACACATGCAGTACCATGTCTGATCACATATACATCTATATATTATGAAGTGTATTGCTGAATATAAAATTACATACATTATGATATTAATAAATGTATTACATATTAGCAAATATATTGTCACATATTTTTTAATATATGAAAAGCGGCAATTCCTTATGTATTATTCAATGTATTGTAATATATTAACACAATATATTATTCTGTATATTTTCAAATATACTCTTAAACCATTTAATATATTGATCATTCATATTTTGGAAATATATTTTCGTTTCGTAAGGATATTCTTCAACATCTGCAAATCAGGGATATATCGAGGATCCTGTTTGTGGACTTCAGCTAGGCCCTCAACAACATCATCCCAGCACTCCTCCAGACTAAGTTAACCCAGCTCTCTGTCCGTAGCTCTATTTGTCATTGGATCACCAGCTTTCTGACAGATATGCAACCATTAGTGAGAATGGGGAACACAACCCCAGGGATGTCTGCTCTCTGCACTGCTCTTCTCCATGTACACAGATGACTGCACTGCCAAAGACCCTTCTGTTAAACTTTTGAAGTTTGTAGACGACACTACCATCATTGGCCTCATACACAATGGTGACAAGTCTCCATATAGGTAGGAGGTTGAACAGCGGTGGTGCAGTCATAACAACTTGGAGCTGAACACGCTAAAAATAGTGGAGATGACTTTAGGAGAAACACCCAAGCATTATCTCCACTCACTATCATGAACAGCACTGTGGCAACAGTGGAGTCATTCAGGTTCCTGGACACCACCATCTCTCAGGACCTGAAATGGGACAATCATATTTGCTCTATTGCAAAAAAGGCCAAGCAGAGGTTGTACTTCGCCAGCTGAAGAAGTTTACCCTGCCACAGGTGCTGCTGATGCAGTTCTACTCTGCAGTCATTAAGTCTGTCCTCTGCACTTCCATAACTGTCTGGTTTGGCTCAGCTACAAACTCAGACATCAAAAGACTACAGTGGATGGTTCGGACTGCTGAGAGGATTATTGGTGCTCCCCTGCCCACCCTTCAAGAACTGTACACATCCAGAGTGAGGAAAAGGGCTCAGAATATCACTCAGGAGTCTGGATCCAAGACACTTTCTTTTTGAACTGTTGCCGTCTGGCCGGCGCTACAGAGCACTGAGCACTGTTTCTTCCCCATTAATCTACCTCATGAACAATGAAATGTTCTCCCCACTGTGCAATGATAAATATGTGCAATATACCACTTATATTTATTTGACAATAACCTACCTCTTTTCTTCAATTCCCTGTAAATTATATTATATTCTAGCACACCTGAAAAAAGTATAGCTAATTATAAGTGTGATCATTTACACGCTCTTAACTCCCTAGGGCAGGATGAGACGGGAGCATCCAGGAGAAACAATTTATCTTTCTCTTTAATCCCCGAAAGGTTGCAGCTTTTTATTCACGTTGGGCCCGACCCCCTCGTCTATATCCAGGTCCCTAAGCAGGTCAGCCTGGTATACCTAGAATATAGTGAGCAGGGTACCCGCCTGACCCGCTGCCATATAAGCCTTGCCCACCAAAGATGATGTTGTTCTACTTGGTGGGCAGGGTCGGGGCCTTGAGGGACAATGCAGCCTCAGAGGAGAGATAGCATGCCAGGGTCTCTTCAACCATGGGCATAGTCCCATAGCTATGATCCTTCATCCCCACGATCAGTTGCATAGTTGGAATAGTTGGAAATCGTGGGGCTATAGACGTGAGTGAGGAGAACGGCTTAATCCAGGACCTCCACACCTCATTGACCAGTATTGAAATAGTTGCACACCTGCTTCAGACAAAATCACAACGCATCATGGAGTTCCCTCAAAAGGGAACTAAATTACTGTAGTTACCAGTGCAAGAAGCCTTGACTGACTGACATAAAAGTGGAAAAAATAAAAAGCTATAAATGTTTAGAATATTAAGGTATAGTTCATCCAAAAATTAAAACTGTCAAAATTTTGATAACCACTGAGAGTATAATAAAAAATAAATCATTATTTAAATTGCAACAGTTTAAACCGTTTGTAATGTCTAACTACATTTGACAAAGCAAATGGCACTGTTAAATAAAACACAAAACCTTAATTGTTTTGATAATTGGCTGCACTGTTCCTACATATAAGCCCTAGTTGACTTTCATTAAAAAGCAATAAATATGCACGAAGATGCACAAACTAATAAACATGAGGCTGAACCTCAACTAGGCAGCATTTCATAATGCTTGCAACTGGCTAGAAAGTGTTTCAACGGGCCAATGTCCGCATTTCGGGTGCTATCACACAGTGAGTGGGTGTGAGAGGAGTGTTAGTAGGTGTTTGGAGTTTTTTTTTGGAGTGATCTGTAGGACAAGCTGACTGCCACGCAGTGGTTATCACAGCCACACGGAGAGGTGCTCACACTCTCTCACACGAGTCATGTTGTTTACATTTCTGTACTGCTCATCACAAGTGTCATTTAGAGTCGGAACAGTTGCATAATGAAGGTCATCAGGGTGGGAAATTAACTTTTTTGCCCACCAGCCACAGTGGCTGGTGGATGCCCAATTTTACCAGCCACTTATATTTTTTACCAGCCACTTTTCCCGGAATTCAAATTTACAAAGTATTATTATACACAGTAAGTACAGTGCATGGACTGTTCGACGGGAAGGTAGGCTAACCATTCCCTCTTTTCCCTTTCGTCATTAATGTGCCACTTTTTCGAAAAGTACCTTCTCTTTTTATTTACTTCGCCCTCAACAGTTTGTACATTCATAGCTACTGCTGACTCCACGGCGGGCCTCTTAAAGGGATAGTTCACCCAAAAATGAAAATTCTGTCAGTAATTACTCACCCTCATGTCGTTCCAACCCCTAAGACCTTCGTTCATCTTCGGAACACAAATTAAGATATTTGTGATTAAATCTGAGAGCTGGATCACTCCTCCATAGGCTTCTAAATGATTGAAACTTGACAGCCCCGAAAAGTTCTTAAAGAAATCGTCAAAAGAGTCCAAGTGACTACAGTGGTGAGATCTTAAGTTTATAAAATGACGAGAATACTTTTTGTGTGCAAAAAAAACACAAAAATAACGACTTTATTGAACCATCTCTTCTCTTCCATGTTTTTCTCCTAAGCTGTTGACGTAGTGTAACTGCGCAGCGCTTCTGTGTTATACTTCACACGTAGGCTCACTATTGGCCGACGCTGGTCATGTGTGATTCAACCAGAAGTGTTGCGCAATAACACTCCGTGAAATCTCGAGGCCCAAAGAGAATTCTTGAATAAAGTCGCTATTTTTTTTTTGTTTTTTTTGCGCTCAAAAAGTATTCTCATAGCTCGATAAACTTAAGATCTAGCCGCTGTAGTCACTTCGACTCTTTTAACGATTTCTTTAATAACTTTTCGGGGCAAGTTTCAATCCCTTAGAAGCCTATGGAGGAGTGATCCAGCTCTCAGATTTAATCACAAATATCTTAATTTGTGTTCCGAAGATGAACGAAGGTCTTAGGGGTTGGAACGACATGAGGGTGAGTAATTACTGACAGAATTTTCATTTTTGGGTGAACTATCCCTTTAACACCGGGTATATGTCGCCACATTTTTAAAATTTTCCTTTCGTCTGTACCTCAGCTCAGCTATATGTGTCACGGTCCATTGAAAAACCAATCAAATTAGTTACTCGACAAAAGTGCATTATTGTTACTTAGCAACAGCATTCTTTGACAAAAGACGTCCAATCTGTTACAAGGAATGTTTTAAAGGATAATTCCGGTATTTAACACTTTGAGTCTATTTTCTAGTTTGTTTTGGATGAACTAGAGTGGTGGACTTAGAAATTTTGACGATGGGTCCTGTCTCGACTTTTTGACTATTTTAGAATCGCCTCTGAGCGCTTCAGAGTGGCTGTCTATGGGCATACTGAAACATGTGCTTAAAACAACACTTAACATTAGCTCTCAAAACTGTGCAACTCACCGAGTGGTTAGTGGTGTTCGTTGATGATTAAAAACAAATATATATCGGCGCAATGTATGCTTTCAATCCGTGTTATTTACTATAGTAGAACTATATTTTCAGATACCTCACAACCGCGTATAAACTTCCGCTCGATATTTGAGTCTGAAGCGTTAGCACACTCCCGACCACTTGATGGTGATCAGTTGCTCTGCTAGCCTTCTGAGAGACGGCGAACCGAGCGAAAAGACTACAACCAGAGAATGTCTAATAAAGAGACTTATGCCATAGTCAAAAACTCGAGACAGGACCCATCGTCAAAATTTCTAAGTCCACCACTCTAGTTCATCCAAAACAAACTAGAAAATAGACTCAAAGTGTTAAATACCGGAGTTATCCTTTAAGTAGTAACCAATAAAAATATGTTTTACAATCTACCAGCCACTGTGGCTGGTATACAAGGCAAAGTCACCAGCCACTTTGAAAAAGTACCAGCCATTGGCTGGTGGCTGGTGCTAATTTCCCACCCTGAAGGTCATGAGTCATTTGTGCTTTGCTGATAACTAACTTTTGACATGTTAGCCTGCGGACACAACCGGAAAAAGAAAAATTCACCCAAAATCATTTTAAATTTTACATTTACGGGTGCACTATTCCTTTAAATCATAAACACTAAACAGACATTAAAACTCAAGTACACTCTTTAGTAGTTTATAATCTTGATAATTACATGCCCTGAAGGAAAGCAGACATCCCACACATAGTCAGAAATGAGTGATGTGTGCTAAGACTCACAATACCTCATTAGGTTTTCTTTTTTTTTATGTGCTGTTTTACGACGTCACTGTGCCACATTTGTTCAAGGTCATCAGGCCAAGATGTTGTCCACTCAAAGCTGCTGTTCTAAACCTGGCGGCACTCAGAAGCTGAAGTTAATTTGAACGAAAAGATCTCTGAACCTTTCAGAGTGGTTTCTCATTAGCATGACTATGAATCTTTCCTCTTACTCATGCTATCCTTGCTCCTTTAGACATTTACAACTACTCTTAAAATCACAGGAGCCTGTACTTTCTCCTCTCTCTCCAGAATGACACCTCTCCCTTTTATATCTCTCTTTCCCTATTGGAGAGTTAACGCATGCCTCTCTAATCTAATCGCCGGCCACTTGAAAGGCTTGTGCAAGATTAACAGGAAAGAATCTCCCTGCCACCGTCACTCGCCACACCTTATCAGGCCATAAGCTTCCATAATATTGCCACCCAAAAGTGTCTCAAAAGCTAATGATGCAAACCATTCTATTATGATTTTTCTTTTATTATTCCCATGTACCTTTATATATCAAATGAACAACCAGTTGGTCACTCACTATAATTATTTAAATCTTGCAAACATAATGGTTCCCGGCTAATTTTGAATCAGACATAACAGAAAAATTAATGAGTGAGTTTAATTCAAATCGTTAAATCACAAGCAAACTTACGTTAAAAAGTAGCATTCCTAAGAGTAATTTGATCATGAATCTGACATCAAGGTATGTGGTTTGCACAAAAAACACAACCGCACACTCTAAAGCCGCGGCCACTCTAGACTTTGAACACACAAAATATTCTACGGAAGTGATGTGACGTCACTTTCTGCTGAATTTAACATACAAACTGTAAAAATATACACTATTTTCCACTTTACTGCAAAATGTTTACATACTTTAAATTCAGCTAAGAGGTCATGCCGTGACATATTGATCTTCTATTTGTCACATGTCACGTGATATGAATTCGCAGGTCAGAATTCACCAAACTTGAACTTTGTGACACAGAAATCCAAAACTTCTTGGCATGAGCTTGCATTTCTGGTCTCCCGCATTCGCATGCATTTTAATGTCAATGGAATGAAAAATGTACACTAGACTTTAAGGGTTAGTTCACCCTCAAGCCATCCTAGGTGTATATGACTTTCTTTTTACAGCCAAACACAATCAGAGTTATATTAAAAAAATATCCTGGCTCTTCCAAGCTTTATACTGGGAGTGAATAGTAATTGAGATTTTGAAGTAGGGCTGTTAAACGATTAATCACGATTAATCGCGATTAATCACATCCAAAATAAACGTTTGTGTTTACATAATATATGTGTGTGTACTGTGTATAATTATTTGATATATATAAATACACACAAATGCTTGTATATATTTAAGAAATATTTGCATGTATATACTGTATATAGATTTATATATAATTTATATTATATAAAAATATAAATATTTTATATTTAAATGACAATTTTTTCTTAAATATATACATGCATGTGTGTGTATTTATATATACAAAATATTTTTACACAGTACACACACATTTATTATGTAAACAAACTTTTATTTTGGATGCGATTAATCGCGATTAATCGTTTAACAGCCCTATTTTGAAGCCCAAAAAAGTTCATCTATCCATTATAAAAGTAATCCAGACAGCTCAATGGGATTAATAAAGGTCTTCTGAAGCGAAGTGATGTGTTTTTGTAAGAAAAATATCCATATCTATAACTTTATAAACTATAATCACTGGCTTCCGGTAACGCCCATATACGAGAGTTCTGGCCGAAGAGTGACCTTTGAGATAATAAAAAACGCACACAAAACATTACTGACATCTAGATTTTTTCTGTTTTTTGTAACATTTGTGGTCATTTTAATCACAGTATGGAGCCCTGATATGTGGTATAAAGTAAGGAAATGGATGGCGTCTCTTATTATTTCTCCCCTTTGTCAGGATGAGTTGGTGAGCAAGCAACTAATCAGTAACGACAAGATTCTGCCAGGGTTTTGTGCTCAAGAATGTTCCTACCGGCCCTCGAAACTGAAGCACAGGATTTTGTCTTAAACTAGCCCCCCAACCTGAGACAGCTGTTGCTATAGTAACCAGCTCTACCAGGGCGGCAACAGTATAACACCGGGAGCTTATACGGTGGAACCCAAGAGTGAAGCTGCAATGTCAACAGACAACGCCAAGCCAACAATGTACCGTCTTGTTTCAATCATGCAGATGGACTAAACTAGGAGAGTTTCCTAACATATGCTGTAACTAATACAACAGCTTACACTGTAGCTATATTAAGCAGACACACAAAAGGCACATTTGGACTCTGCTACAGTATGTGTTCTCTGCATTCAGCCAAAGGCAGAGTCTGCTACCACTACTCTGTCACGCTCCACGCAGATGTAAGGGAATGTAGGCAGGTGGTGTAGAACAGCACAGCTAAACACTGAGGCTTCCTGAAACACACACATGATGAGCCTCATTCATCAAACATGTGCAAGACTTATTAATATGTAAATTGTCCACAAAACCATACTTGCATAAACTGTTGCTTGCAATATATAAAAAAACAGTACACAGAAATGTGTTTGCCTTGTTTTTTATGGATCAGATACAAAATCTTATATTACCCTCATGGCATGTTATAAGTACACGTTTACAGCATTGGAATGTACATTGTACAGTAAGAAAAAGTTATATTTATTTTGAGATGTTAAAGATTACATTTACGTTTTAAAAAGATTAACTTGACCACAGATGTAATCTGAATACACAAAATAATATCCAATAATTTTTAGTTCTTTTTAAAAAAATAGCCTATTTTTAAATGTAATTTATTCCTGTGGTGACAACGCTGAATTTTCTCTTATTTCATATTTATTATACAAGTATGAATTATCTTATTATTATGTTGGATACAGTTCAACATTGGTGTGTGTTCACCAATTCTGATTGGTGTGTGATTGGATTCCACATTCAAAGTTATTGTACAATAGCAGATACCTAAACATCAAATGAATATTATATTAATACAGTAAGTTATGACATGGCGGCAGATATTTCTACCACAGTATTACAAAATCTGACATGGTATATTCTGTCATACCATCCAGCTCTAGTACTGTGCAAAAACTAATGAAAACACTGACCCACAGTGATTTAATGTACACTCTCTGTCCATTAATGCACACAGATACATACAGTTATGACACATTATGATGGTGTTAAGTAGAGTTAAACACTGAATTATTACAGGGCTGTGTAACTGGAGAGGTTTATTCAGTCCTGAGGCAAAAGTGTCTTTTGAGCTGAACTGGCGTTCTGACTCAGAATAAGTGTGTGTTTGTGTGTGAATTGTATGAGTCAATGTTTTACTCCTCACCACTGCCTCCAGCAGCCATTTTCAAACTACACAATCTGATATATTCTTCCTCAAGTCAGACTATAAAGGTCTAAACCTCTTTTCATCTGAGAGATTGTTCCATCTCTACTTTTAGTACTTTTGAGTTTAACCTCACGACAACCCGTACTAATCGCAGTATTAGCTCACCTCTCAACTCAATACGCTGACTCCTGAAGACCTTCTGTGCTTTGGCCAAGTACAAACGGCCGTTCAATCCGCATATGTCAGGGTTGGATACTAAAGCGAGCTTGTTTTAGACACAGACGATTGCTATTGGCCACAGGTAATGCATTCAAGGTGAAATACTCATTCCGCACAATCATTTTGTATTAGATTGATATTATATTTGTATTGTGATGAGCATCTGGCTCCCCTCCAGTCATCGTCACAAACAGGCCCACGTCCAGAATCACAAACAGGGTCTGTGGCCAAGAGGAGGGGCCAGAAAACGGAACAGTGTTGCCAGCATCTGATGAATATTGTCTTCAATGACTACTGCCATAAATTAATTTTACAGTATATAGACATAGAACAGATTTCCTAATACATGTGCAACCCATTCTCTAGGACCGAGAAATACATAATATAGTCAGTTTGTTTTTATGGAAGTGTATTAAGCAAAATTCACTTCTGTTTAAAAGTTTAGGTTGGTGAGATGGTTACTTATGTTCCCTTCTATGTCTCTTATGGGCTGCATTTATTTGATCAAAAATACAGTAAAAACAGCAATTTTGTAAAATATTATTTAAAATTTTAATAATATTTGATTATTAACTCTTTTCTATTTTTTTTTTTTTCAAATAGTAATTTATTTCTACTATGCAAAGCTAAATTTTCAGCATCATTACTCCAGTCTTCATTGTCACACGATCCTTCAGAAATCATTCTAATTTGATGATTTGGTGCTTGAGAAACTTCACAGTTGAAAACAAAACTTCATATTTTTGTGGGAATCATGATATATTTTTTTAAGAATACTTTAATGAATGGAAAGTTCAAAAGAACAACATTTATTTGAAACAGAAATATTTTGTAAGATTAGAAATGTCTTACTGTCACTTTTGATCAATTAAATACTTCCTTGCTAAAAGTCTTACTGACCCCAAACTTTTGCAAGGTAGTGTATGCCGTTAGAAAGTGAACTGCACAATGATTGCAATTAGTAAATTTTGCCAGGTATCATGTATTGCTCTCTTGTGCAATATTATCAGTATAATTCATCATATTTTAGCTGTGGAAACCTTAGCTGAATCTGATGAAGATCGATATATAGCCTAATATCTCTAATAATCTCATAGTTTCAGTCAGCAATGTGTCATATACTGGGCCTTTGGGTTATGTGTAGTGGGAATCAATCCCCTTAGACTGAATTTACTTATTTGACCTGAAATGAAAGCAGCAAAACAAAGTCTGCAGCAGACTTCTATGCAGTATTTATATGTGTGATTCAACAATGGTGGTGGGCATTTTTATTGCTAATTTTATTCAATTCAAAAGCAAAAAACATGCAAACTAGGAGGTCTCAGCCCCTCAACCACAACATGTACCAGGTAAAGAATGAACTGATATGTTAAATGACATGAATTCTAACCATCAAAACAGATAGACAGTATATCTAATAGATATAATCCTTATTCTAAATTTTGACAGGTTAAGATATTATTATTAAGGATTAAAGTTATAAATTCTCTGTGGCATGCTCACCAAAAGCTAACTTACCATGCAAGCAAAGGACACATAACTTTATGCAAATGTGATATGCATATCTGTACAGTCTGAGATCAGTGACTGATGTAATGTACTCTCAGGTATAAATATAGCCAAGGGATAATTTCAGGCTATTTCCAAAGAACATAAATTCATTCCAACAATGTTGGACACACTGACACAAAAAGAATTGACTGACATTTATAAAATGCCTTTTTGCCATTGAATGCAGTGTAACAGAAAATAAAGTGATTTTATTTTCAGCATAACAGAAAATAAAGTGATAAATGATAAAAATGACCACCGAACAAGAGCCAGTGAAAATGAATACAAACTTGATTGAAATCTACTGAAATCTAATTAGCAAGAAGAGGTAGATCGTCACACGCATCACAAACACATGACCAGCGTCGGCCAATAGTGGGCCTACGTGTGACGTACAACACAGAAGCAGTACGCTAATACACTACGTGAACTGACTCGAGGCCCACAGAGAAGGAAATGAATAGTTATTTTGGAGGGTTTTGCGCAAAAAAAGTATTCTCGTCGCTTGATAAACTTAAGATTGAGCCACTGTAGTCACTTGGACTATTTTAACGATGTCTTTAATAACTTTAAGGGGCTGGCAAGTTTCAATCCCTTAGAAGCCTATGGAGGAGGGATCCAGCTCTCAGATTTAATCAAAAATATCTTAATTTGTGTTCTGAAGATGAACGAAGGTATTAGGGGGTTGGAACAACATGAGGATGAGTAATTACTGAAAGAATTTACATTTTTGCGTGAACTAACCCTTAAGATCAATGTGCTCTGTGGGCAAATAGCCTAAGCACTGAAATTCTTTTTGCAGCTACGCTTCTGTAGCAGACCTTATAATAACATGTTGCTTATGCAGTGTGAATACTAGGTCTATAGCCAGTGTTGCCAGATTGGGACGGTGATTTCCAGCCCAAAAGCTCACCAAAAACCGCCCACTCGAGAAAAAACCGCCCAAAAATTTACTGCCAAAATAATGTGATATAATTGTATTGCCATGTCATTCAAGGTTGATAAGCACCATTTTTATCTCCTTAAAACAAATAATAATTCCTTAATAACAAAATTTCCCAGGAAAACGGATCAAAACAGGGCAATAATTAAGAAGAATTAGCAAATATGACTAAAATGTCCAGGTGGACACTGTCAAAACGGCAATCAAGAAATGTACCGATGACTTTAACCTCAGAAGTAGCTGTTACACATTGTAGAACATAATGCAGAATTTAGCAGTCAAAACTGATTCATTGTTGATCAAACCTTTTTCAGCAGCTGTCAGGGACAGGAGAGTTCATGCAGTCTGGACGGTGTAAACGTTGCAGATGTCTGGTTAGGCTAGTGCACATGGACAGGAGTCGTCCCATATTCGATTCCAATTCAAGTATTTCAACTGAACTTTGCTCTCCTCTCAGAGTTAACCATCGAGTCATCTCCCACCACATGTGTACGTTTTTAGAGTTGATCACTATCTTACTGTATATGTAGGTCACTTTGGCATTATCGATCACTAGAATATACAGCTGCCTTCAAGTTATCGCGCTAAATCGCGTCTGCCTGCTGATCGCTGATTGGCTATAAGTGCGTGCGTGCACATCGGTGACGTCAACACTAACGCCAGCTGACTCTGCATGGGCGTGTGTGTGTTTGTCATGATGACAGCACATGCACACTTTAGCTTAGTTTTTGAACCAATTAGACTTTAATAAGTAGATGTTTGAAAACCGCCGAACTGACCCCAAACCAGCCCAAATTTTGTCCACCCGCCCAAACCCTTTTTTACCCGCACAATCAAATTCAAAACCGCCCAATTGGGCGGGAACCCGCCCAATCTGGCAACACTGTCTATAGCCCTTTAATATGGGTAGTGAGAAACAGTCCTTAGAGGCAATTTCTTTTGTCTGTCTTTGGCTAGCTATCATTATCCTAAAATATCCGGTCCTAAAATACAGGTCTACAAAAACGGCATTTCCATTCCTCTATTAAAGAGAATGTAATGTACCATAGCACATTTTTTATACCAATGGTCCCATTTATAATCATGTGAGGCTCTCATTGACCATTTATGGAAAGGTTATCAGAGTTATGTGCCTTTGACGTGAGTCCAACTGAGCATTCTCATATAACCGCTGATAGACTGAGGGGATGCAAGCAAATGTTGAGTGGAGTTTGGTTGTCATGTGTGTGTGTGTGTGAATGTGATTTCATTGCAGGCCCAGATACTTCTCAGCTGCATGCATGGAGGAAACAGTTCATTTGTAAATGTGGGACAGTGGAGACGGAGATTGGCCACTGATACAGCAGAATAATTTTTTAAAAGTTTTAATGAAAGTTGAAAATAGGTATACACTCAAAATTGTAGGTCTTCTTCAGTTTTTCTGATAAATAAAGACTTTATTGTTTTACCTGGCTGTGCTGGCGAAATTACAAAAGAAACATACAACTATGTTGTTTAATATTTTATTAATTGTTATAATGAATTCATATAATAAGTATTATAATAAAATAATGTAAATAAGTTTAATATATTATTGAAATTATTAAACAATATTTTCAAATTTTACAGCGTATTAAATAATATTTAAGTCTGGTTTCAATGTGAATGCCATGAGAACTGGAATCTGTAGAAACATCATTATGTTATGAATAATGGTTTAATAATTATTATAATAGTACAATTAGCATAAATTCATAAAATAATATTTGATATATATATATATATTTGTTTTTAATAATATTAATGTATTATTTAAAATATTGTCTACTATGTCTAATATAGTTTTGTTTGTGTGATAGCTTGTGGCACAGAATAAATGTTTAACATGCATGTATGAATGCACCAACATACACGTGTTTGTGTGTGAATACAGGTGTGTGAAGTGGGATTGCAGTGTGTGTGTCGTGCTTTGATTCACACGGGGTACAGCCTCAGAAACAAACCAGTCATCGCTCGGTTGCCATGGCTACAGCGATAGGCTAAATGCATTATTGAGTTCATTCTCTCTCTGTTCTCATCTCTCTTTCCCTCGCTCCCCCTCCCTCATCCTGCGCAGACCGCTATTAGCTTTTACTAAACCATGATCTACTTTTCAAAACACACGCACACCGCTGGTACGGAACACCCTTTACCTCCGTCTCCGAGCCGTGACAAGGGCTTTCTTCGGGAAACAACCCCATTTCCTGAGAAATCCCAAACAGGAACGCACTGTACACTGCCAGCATTCTGTAAATAATTCAATAGCCTGCTAAATTCCTACATAGTATTACACAACATCGCTGGCGGAAACTGTGCCATCTGAAGTTACTTTTGTTGGATAACAGTCTGTTTTCTGTCCTATATTGGGTGTTTTCACTGTATTGTTTAAATCAGGCAGTTTGGTCCTGAGCGAACATGTTAATGAAGCATTTAAGATTCACCAGATGTTCCTGCTAAAATGCGGCTTCCCTCATCAGATAACTTCTGAAGTTACTGCCACCCACTTTATATTCGCAAAAAATTCTCAGCACAGAAGTTCCCGCACAAACCAGCCAGACAGTTATGCATATTCATATTTACACACATGTAACCATCATGCATTCTAATGCACTTGCGTATATGAATAGCTAGTATTCATTGTATATTTTTTATGCTAGAATATGTGCCAGATCACACAAATGGTGATACCTAAACACACAAATGTCTATAAAATGGTCTTCTGAATAATAATAAACACACATTACGTTTGTACAGCACAATGTGCAGCCCACATGCTGAGCAGCGAATTAGAGGTAAAGTAATTGCCATCAATACCAACCCAAGACACACACACACACACACACACACACACACACACACACACACACACACACACACACACACACACACACACACACACACACACACACACACACACACACACACACACACACACACACACACACACACACACACACAACTCTATGATTACATGTGCTAAATGAACTGCAAGTTTAGAACAACAAACAAATACAAAAACAAAAGCATTATCATTTTTTACACCAGTTTTTGGGTCGACTGAGTTTTTTCCAACGCCCAATGCCAATACAGATATCTGGAGAGCAGGGTGGCTAATATGCAAAGGAACTTATTTAATTAATACAACTAAATTGTACACAATATATACACACAATTAACTAAAAAGTGTTTTACAATTAATTTACACAATGAATGTACACTCAAAATGAATTAAAGATATTGAAAAAAAAAACAATAAAATGCACGATCCTTTCAGTTACACTTAGTTTACACATAGCAAATGTGCATTACTGTATTATTTACAAAATATATACTCAATATTAACTTAAATAACATGCAGTATCCACTGAGTTTTACACTTATTTGACACATTTTCGTAAAAGGCTCACTATCCATTTTCTATACACTTAATTTACACATTATTATTAAAACAAAACAAAAAAAACGCACACTATCCATTGACAATATCGTCGGTAGATTTCCAAACTAATGTTAGGCGGAATATTATTTTCTGTTGCAAAACCAACCAAGCAGAGTTACCGATAATCTCAAGACAGCCAAAGGACGACCAATTAAACAACCCTTCCGATACTAGCTTATCACCAATACCACTATGATCCCTTCTGCAGTATTTCTTTCTTTTTCATACACTGCAATCCTTCTAAAACACCAAACTCCCTCCCTAGTCCCTACATCCAACATGCACACAAATCTCCCACACGCTGGCCTGGTTTTCTCCCTCTCTCCTGGTCCCCACCCAGTGCTGTGCAAAGCCATGCTACCTTTCTCCTTCACCATGACCATTGGCTCCTCAGTGTCTGCTGGAGCTCTGACGAGGAGGATCTTCCTCGGCTTCTCCTGCTTTATTCCCCCACTGAATCCAAACGTGAGGAGGAGACGACGGAAGAAAGAGCGAGAGAGAGAAAGAGAGAGATAGCAAGGCAACGGCAAGATGACAGCAGAGGAACGGACAGAACAGAGCTTGCACTCTCAAACTAAGCAGCCGCTCAGCAACTGCTGGCTTGGTCTTCGTTTCTCAAGCACCCCCCCCCCCCCCTCCTTCTCATACACACGCATACCGTGTGTATGTGTGTGTGTGTGTTTGTGGACTCTGCCCTGGCTCTTCTGAAATAACCAGGTTGCAGCTGCCGTGTGTGACAAATGCAGATTCCACAGCCGTAATCCCTCCCAGTCCGAGACACCACCTTAAATTCTTCAAACAGAAATGGAGGGGATAGACGACGGGCATATCTGACATATCTATCCCTTCCTGCTCTCTCTCGTTCTCTCTCTCACACACACATACATACTGTCTCCCTCCCATTGTTCATCACATGCTCTGATGAGCTGTGTTTACTTCAGTGAAGTGCTGACTGCTGCTTTTACCCCTCAAACCTGGTTGTTGTGGATGAATTAGTTGGAAAATAACTCCTGTTCACTGACCCATGTATCTATCAGATAATACAGTAACACTTTTGAACTGAAGGGTGACATGTATGTGAAAAGTAACAGAGTTGCTGGTCTTTGAGGGATCAGCTAGTCTCTCAACTCGTCATGCCGGTAGATTATAGGATTACTAGGCCGACAATTGAATTGGGGAGTTTATTGAGAGGCGTAATTAATATTCACACTGGTGCAGTGGCGTCACTATGGGGCAACATGTACTGTACTGAGAGAATTGGGCTGATCTGACAAATTACCCAGAAGCCTTGGTGCTCACAGAAAAGTTGTTTACGTATACATTTATTTAGCTCTCTATTTTGAATGCGACTGAGACGTAACACTACCGTTCAAAAGTTTTGAGCTAAGCAATACTTTTTTTATTGTTTTTGATAAAAGTCTGTAATGCTGCATTTATTTGTAATGCTGCATTTATTTGATCAAAAATGCAGAAATCATTCTAATATGCTGCTTTGGGGCTCAAGAAACATTTCTTATTATAATCAAAGTTGAAAATGGTTGTTCTGCTTAATATTTTGGTGGAAAAACTGAATTTCTTTGAAATAGAAATCATTTGTAACATTGTAAAGGTATTTTTCTCATTTGTGTAAATATATATATATATATATATATATATATATATATATATATATATATATATATATATATATATATATATATATATATATAAAACATTTTTTTAAGCTTACTTAACCCAAACTTTTGAATGGTAGTGTGTTTTATTTTTTATATATATATATAAATGGTACTTTTCAAATTTTAAAATATTTAGGGCCCAAGCCCAAAGGGCGAAGGCCCTATTGTTTTCCTAAGGATTATTTATAATTCTTATTATTCTTCTAATTATTTTTTTACTACCTTTTGGACACTTTTGGAGGCCTTAACATGCTCAAAAACTCCTGAAACTTTGCACACATGTCAGAACCTGCGGCCATCAGGGCCGGGCTGAAGATGGTACCCGGGCGTGGCAGGGGGGCTCGACAGCGCCCCCTGGAACGGGGTCGGAAAACATGGTCCATAAATCAAACACGCTTGCATGTAATAATATGAAACTCGGTACACATGTAGATCTCATCGTTTCATATATACTTCGCACTCTAACTTTTTACCCCAGCCCAACAGGAAGTCGGCTATTTAGGCTTGTTTGGAAAACGCATGCAAAGGAATGTGAAACACTCCTCCTAGAGAATTCAAACACACGGCACGAAACTCGGTCAGCGTGAAGTCAAGACATTGAGGATGAAAGTTTGCGAGGGGATTTTTGATATCTCGAACGGTTTGGGCGTGGCGAGGAAACGAAATTATGGCGAGAAACGTGAAACGGGAAGTGTGTCATAACTACGGCATACATTAACTAATCTTGATGAAACTTCAGCAGTGTGTTCGTTGTAAGAGCCCGATCACATGGATGTGACTATTGTGAGTCAAAGTTATAGCGCCACCAACTGGCAGCAGGAAGTGTGTCACTTTCAAAATGCTTTGAAATCACCCTCTTATTTTTACCCGATTTGCTTCAAACTTCATCTGTATAATGTAAATACACGGCAGATGAAGACCTGTGAATGGATTCTTGATATCTTTGAAACTGTTGCTGTGGCAATCCATCAAACTTTAATATTCTTTTTGGATGCTTTTGAGACTCTTAGCATGCCTGAAATTGCTTAAAATTGCATGAAACTCGACAGACAGATCATATTTATTAGCCAGGTGACATGTGCATAGTTTCAGAAATGGGCGTGGTGCAGGGACTCAGTAGCGCCACCTTTTGACAAAAGTGGGCGGGTTAGTTTCATCTAGAGTTACAAAAATCTGTATTTATATAGTTCTCCTCCAGCCAGACAACTTTCTAATTTACAGTCATTAGCAATAACCAAGAGGAAGTCAGATATTTTGGTTTGAATATGGTCATTTCTCTCTGAGCCTACGTCTCTGTGACTGCTCTCTGTGTGTGTGTGTCTGTGAGTGTGGGGAGGGGGAGGGGGAGTGGGGCTATGTGCCTGCTCTCTGTGTGTGTGTGTCTGTGAGTGTAGGGAGGGGGAGGGGGAGTGGGGTTTGGCCTTCATTAAAAAAGGAAATAAATGTCTTAAGCCTTGTATTTTTTAAATACGTTTTTTTAATAAAGTAAAGGCATATAACAGACATGCTGCATTTAATTTTTTTTAATAAAACATTGTTTTTTATGTTTTTCAAGCCATTTGATTTATGAGGACTTTTGAAATGTCCTCATAAACCACCCATAAGTTGTAATACCAGTGTAATACACGTCATTATACAAATTTGTGTCCTCATAAATCACATAAACCAACCCACACAAACCAACCCACACACATACACACACACACACACACACACACACACACACACACACACACACACACACACACACACACACACACCAAATTGACGGTGGGTGGCAATTGTATATTTAAAAGTGCATAATTGTAATATCTGCAAGGCACCCCTAGTCCAGTCTTATTAAATGTATGCTTCATCTTTCATTTTAATTTGTAAATTTGATCAATAAATTCAATTATTTAGAATAATAAGATACTATATGGCTGTTACCCTAGGTAGGGCTGATCAAATTACATCATTTACATTGAAAAATAACAATGCATTAAAAGATGTTATGAGATTGTTTTAAATATGAGTCAATTAAAAATCGTTGGAAAGAATGATACTTTTAAACATAACACTGAACCGTCACTAGGTGTCGCCAGGCTACCGTCTTAATGAGCGAGTCATTGATTCATTCGTTCAAACGATTCGTTCGAACGACTGAGTCATTCATGAATGAGACAGGTATGGATTGGTCATTGAATCTAGGGTTTGCGATGTCTACCAATTTGGCATCAGACGATGTGTACAGTGAAACATCGCGATGGACGATGATATCGGGAGGAGGGGCGGGGCTAACGTTTTAATTTTTCACTTAAGCAATAAGCCCCGCAAAGCCTTGTTTTACAGTGGATTTAGAACAGCTAAGGGGCGTAGGCACAACGCGGAGATATTTTCCTCTACATCTCATCAGCCATTTTGATTTCGGCACGCTCTGAGTCTGCAGCAGCTGACCACTAGGAGCGAATGTACATGATGTACAATGTACACGTGACAGAGCAGCCAGATCCAGACTGTGCTTTCGCGCTGTGGCTGGCGCTGAGCCAGAGACAGACGCGTTCAGTGCTTGTCATATTATATCACAACTATTCAGTGTTTTTAACCACATAATGTTTATTTTAGGTTTCAGACATTTAAATGCATATAATTTATAGCAAAACAATACATTTATAGTTTGTAAAATACACAATGGTGTCTATGGAAGCAGCAATAACAACCCATTCAAATATATTTGCCGACGGATTTTATTCATATCAGACACACAGTGTAAGGAACTATAAAGTTAACTCTATTCTTCTCCCAGTTCACCGACCATGTATTTCGGGAGAGAAACTGTTTTTTAAACGACAAAACAAACTCACTTACACACATTTGAGAATCAGAATAGAAGATAGTTGATGACATGGTAACCAGGTTTGTTAATATTTATAAATAAAAGCGCTAACGTTACATGTCATACAGCGCTATTTTGGCTGTGGTGAATCACGTGCCAAGCATGACGCGTCACCATGGAAACATGGGGGGGGGGGGGGGTCGCGATGCTGGCTTAACTATGATATCGTCTATCGGCACAACCCTAATTGAATCTTTGAGTAAACCAATTTGTCCAAAATGCTGAATCATTCAGTAATGAGAAAACATGTTGCTGTGAGATGAGCAATGGTTCTGCTGTGATCTTTGTTTAACTATTTTCGCTGCTGAAACAGAAAAACCGTCAATATTGCATCTAAAATGTAAGTGACTTGACGTGTGTGTGTGTGTGTGTGTGTGTGTGTGTGTGTGTGTGTGTGTGTGTGTGTGTGTGTGTGTGTGTGTGTGTGTGTGTGTGTGTGTGAGAGAGAGTGTGTCTGTTACAGTGAAAAGAGTTTAACCCTTTAAGGCAGTGGATCTCAATCCTGGTCCTAGGGAGCCACTGCTCTGCATAGTTTGTATGTCTCCCTCATTTAACACACCTGATTCAGATCATCAGCTCGTTAGGAAAGAGCTTTATTAACTGAAGTGGGTGTGTCAGATAAAGGAGACATATAAAATGTGCAGAGCAGTGGCACCCATAGGACCAAGATTGAGAACCACTGCTTTAAGGCCTTGTCTTTTTTGGATATATCTTCTTTTTTTTATGTGCATACAACCCATATATTTTAAATGTATTGTTTGCTTTAAATTAAATTAAGATTGTATGTTTGGTAATTGAACCTAAATAAATTTACAATTAATGTGCTATATTTCAGATCAATATAATTGTTTTCTTTCATTTTAATCAACACTAACTTTATTCTCTATCTGTATTATAAATAACTTATTTCTGCATAAATTAAAAAATCCCCAATAATCCAGACCAACCAGAGCGCACTAATTCTACAACATCATCAGTGCTGAAGCGGAACTACCAGAGCGGTTCGGCAGATAGCGAGCAGATATTTTGTGTCACGTCGTGCACAATAACGCTAAAGGCACCAGGCTGGCGGTGCCACTGGCTTTATATATATATATATATATATATATATATATATATATTATATATATATATATATATGTATATATATATAAATATAGCTGCGAGCAGCGATGAAGGGCCAAAGCCGACGGTACCGCCACCCTGGTGCACCAGGGTTGCGGTGCCACCGGCTTGGGCCCGTAATCGCTGCTCGCAGCTATATTTATTTTATTATTTTACTCTTTTATAATAATGTAATATATATATATATATGTGACCGGGACCACAAAAGCAGTCTTATGTTGCCATTTTTTAAAATTGAGATTTATACATCACCTGAAGGCTGAATAAATAAGCTTTCCATTGATGTATGGTATGTTAGGATAGGACAATATTTGGCCGAGATACAACTATTTGAAATCTGGATTCTGAGGGTGCAAAAAATCTAAATATTGAGAAAATCGCCTTTAAAGGTTTCCATTTCTGTTGGTTATTGTGCTGCATCCACTTACAAAAATACAATTTTGATATATTTAAGGTAGGAAATTTACTAAATATCATCGTGGATCATGATATTTACTTAATATCCTAATGATTTTTGGCATAAAAGAAAAATCGATAATTTTGACCCATACAGTGTTTTTTTGGCTATTCCCACAAATATACCCATACTTAAGACTGGTTTTGTGAACCAGGGTCATATATATATAATGTTTACACTATAATAATCTAACCAAACTGTGCAATAACTGTGTAAAGTATGACTGTCCCTCAGTTCTGCCATCCTTTCCATCACAACCAACAATTTTATGTAATTTTATTGTAATTATAATTACTCTAATGTTCTTGATTACCAAGGAGACAACAGTAAAGAGCAGCTTGAGATGAAATTTGTGTCGTGTAAAGAAACCAATTAAAAGGTAAATATCACCTTTATCACAGTGCCATTTCCAAACAAAACTGTAATTTAGTCAAATTATGCAAAAAAAAAAAGGTTAAAATAATATTTAAATCTATGTATTTAGAACATATGCTAGCTACAAAATTAGCCTCATCAAGACAAAAGACTGGAGTCAGGCATATATTCCAAAACTGTAATTTCCACCACAGAAGGTTATCAAACACACAATACATAATTCGAGATATGATCATTCAGAAATTGCAAAATAATATTTTCAGACAAAAATGCAGTTATTTTGACATTGTTAGCAGACCAATTATTGTCGATAGCTTAAGAAACCCCCATATATGGGTTGCTATGGTTTAAGGAGATTAGCTGAATTTTAAATAAGGGGAGGATGTGTGTCTGCTGGGTGTCAGCATGGGGACGGCACAAACAGCAGGTGTTGGATAAAGAGAGGAACTTGAATTCTATATCATTAGAAAGAAGAAAACAGCTGAATCTTTTGCCACCAAGTGAGAGAGAAGAGAAGAAACAGAGCCAAAGCAACAAGGATACAGCTAGAGCACTGCCATTATTCTCCATTTATATGTGCAACACCACAATGGGGTGGGATTTTATACTTTCAAAGCTAGCTTGCTACTGCTATAGCCTCTACGAAATTGTCTACCCTATACCTATACCTTATACCTAGCGTGTTTCTATGTGGTTGCTAACCTCTTCTATATGGTTACAAGGGTGTTTCGATGATTTTTACCACCCGTTTAAGGTGAACAACAATACAATAGTAATTGGATTTAAGTAATGTAGCTGGAGCACAGTAATGCTATGGAAAAGCAGCAAATGTCAGTGAAATAACAGTATGATAGTTTTGGCAACCAGGGTATCGGATTTCCCCTTCCTGGAGGGCTACACAGGGGGGATCCAGTCTTTCTCTTGCCTCGGCTGTGAATGATTGATTTGTTGAGTGTAGCCACAATTACTATAGGCACTGCTTTCTTTCCATGAGCCGGCACTCTCTGAGAACATCCACCAAACATTTGGTGCTTACACATCCATTTGAATCTCTGCAGAAGAGGAACTCCCCTCCAATCTCTCAGATCAATTCAAAACTATTCAAAATATACAGCACAGCACACATTTCCTTCCATAAAGCGACACAACACCCAGTATCACCACACATGTCAGCATCATCTAGAAATCACTGCATTATGCAAGCATTTAATGAACATCCTGACAAGAGCTCATTTATATTAGCCAATATTCTAGAAAATAAGTGTTGCAAAAACATCTGCAGAATGTTGTTGTAACATTTTAGAGCCGTATTGCAGATTAAATGGCATATTCAAGATGAAAATGCACATCATGTGTGTGCTAAGACAAGTCATTTGTTTGCTACTCTGGGATGCAAAGGCAAACCCACGGAATTACTGAAACCCCATTACATTATGACTCATTTACAATACCAGCAGGGCATTTTACGGGGTGTAAGGATGAGTTATTGCGTAAAAAGGGACCACGGCAGACTAATGGGAAGATTTGTCAGGAATGTGTCCACTCTTTCAGCCATAATCCTGCCAGCGGGATAGTGCTGTGATCCAGCTCAGACTTTAGATTAGCCTCACATCCCACTGCCTTATAAACACAAATACCAGTATTTCTTAAGCTCTTCAATTGCTTACAATATGCAAACTTTTTGGCTATATGATATCCGAAATTCTGTAGATCTCACTTAGTCACTATGATTTGGAACTTCTGCTCAGCTACAATCTAAATTTTCCTAGACAGAAATATTCCTTTGGAAGCTATAAAGGTTTATGTTGACCATTAAAGTTCAACTGAAATATTTTAACTAATTTCACTGCAGAATAAAAAAATATATATATATATATATATATATATTATATATATATATATATATATATATATATACACATATATATACAATATATTAAACATATAAAACAAAATATTTTTTCTAAAAATAAAATGATGTACGTATACTAAAATTAAGTTGTAATAAATACAGAATAATAAATAAAATAAATCTGACAAATATAGTAGTTTAAGTTTATGCTTGAGAATATTGAGGTTTGAACTTCAACCAAGACCAAAGTTAAGATTATCTTTTCTAAATATCTAAACATCTTTACTACAAATAAAATTATGTACTATACATACTAAAATGAATTTACTCATGAATATATTAATTTAAAATGAATTTAATTTTGTACTAAATACAAGATCCAATGAAATAAATCTTACAAAATATATTAGTTCATGCTTAAAAATAGGTTCAAGCAAGACAAAATGCTCTTTTTTTAACCTTAACATAGTTTTTACTGTTAACAACATATTTCTACACATCTGCACAATAACACAGGCATTCACATAAGGGAAATATGTTACATGATAGCAAACGAGTCTCGCATAAATCAAGCATCTCTCCTGCTCTCTATCCTCCCTTACCGGGTCCCATGTCAAGAGGTGCCATTTTCTCCAGGATGACATACTCATTAGGGTTGAGGAAGGGCAGCTGCTCCATCATGGACTGTTTGGGAATGAGGTAGAGCACTTCGGCCACATTCCCATCTTCGATAATGGACATTCTCCGAACTGAGTTCTTGCGCTTCACCCGGTCCAGGACCACAGAGTCATCGCTACGGCTGGTGCCGCACAGTTTGCCAAAGCTGTTAAGATTGGGTAAGTTGGGCATGGCGGTGCTCTCAGCCCACTACGACGAGCTACAGAATGAAGTGAGAGGAGATAACATAAAAATCGCCTGGTCACACAATAGTGTGTTGTGTTGAACAACTGAACCGCAGGTACAAGATTAAACGACCAGATCACAAGGGTTTATTTGTGTTGTTGGTGAAGCAGCACTGAGCCCCTGCTGTGAGCTCCTTCCGGTTTACTTAAGCAGATTACGGCCGATGTATTTTTAGTGATTATCTTCACAAGAAAAGGAAAAAGAGCACCTGCATGAGACAGTCCGAGTCATGATATTATGACCAGATAACCTGCAGATGAAAGTTGCAATATCAAAAACAAACCAATACAGCCTAATCCTCTGTGATTGGATGCATCTTCTAGAAGATTAGAAAGTTTCACATTGACTTGCATTGCAGCCGCATATTGCAGTTTAAATCGTATTTAAATCAAAACTGGCTTTCATTGAGTCTTTTACGTAATATATGGCAAGGCATCAACGTCCTTATACTGGAAATACTAGGAAATAAAACGCACAATAATGCATCGGCTTGATTAAACTGACATTTCTTATTAAAATAAAGATCCTCTCAAACCAAACATGTCTTCATCTGAGCTCATAAACCCACGCCGAACAAGCGTCTGTCCACATTTAAACTGGCGCGTCACCAAAGCTTCTGAAGGGGACCTTGCCTGTCTGTGGTACTTTTAGAATCATAAACCCTGCCTGCCGTGTCTCATGCGCAGAGACGCAAACTCACGTTTATGTGCGCCAACTATTTTGCAATAAGGTTATATCAAAATGCCAATTTTCATTGAGGTTGTTACAATGGTCATTTATTTATCGCATCAGCAGAAGGTTCGTGATATTTGTTTGTTCCAAATGTTGAAATCTTTCCTAACTCTCTCTCTAACACACAAACACAACAAAGAAACACATACAACACACATTTACACACACTTTAGTTCATTGCAGCACTGAACTGAGAGCAGGATGTGAATTACAGGGGCGTTTGGGGAGTCTGACCCGAATTTGTGGCTTTTAGTCCATGTTTGTTAGCTTTGAGGTCATTTATATGATTGTATACTCCTAAATATTGACAGACACAGATACATTTTAGCATATATAAACATTTAAAATTTGTCTCTCTTTTCTATCATGGAAGCAGGGCAAAAATATTGATGACCCATATTGCACTATACAGATTTTTGTCCAATCAAATGTTCTTAAGGATAAGCATGTCATATTAGCGAGTTAAAACATTAAACCATTCATACATGCACACTAATATTAACATATCAATTACACAGTGATGTGCTGCCACTGACTGAGTCATTCATACTGAGTGTTGCCATATTCACAAAAAGCTATGTTCACTTCAAATGTTTGCGTTCAGTAGTCAAATTCCCCCAAATTAAAATATACTATTCATTCCACCTCATAATGTTTCCATCAGCTGGTTTGTGTTTGCAAAGCATTATAGGGTAAAGCACTGAAAAAACATTTTTCCATCAAAATTTTTCATGTTAATAAATATGACCATGTTAAAGTATCTTGGTGAACTAGATCTGCTACACACGCTGCAGTTGCAGAGCAAGTATGGATTTGGCAGATACCCAGAAACACAATTGTGAGCATGTAAGATACTGCTGCTGCATGAATAGGCCTATCAATTCTTTAGCAGATATAGACAGGTGGCGCTGGGGGAAGTAGAGGGCTTCAGAGTAAATTTGATCTACAGCGAACACTGAACCAGACTATTTAAATATTGAGCAAGCAAGCTCATTGGCTGCACAGTCAGCTTTTGCCGTATAGTGATGTGATTGCTAGCAGATTCCATGTAAAGATTGCTAGCAGATTCCATGCGCTAATTCATGACTAAACAAGATATCCGTATAATTCGCACACTAGGATGACGTCACAGCAGTTACATAAATCAGCACTGTGGATTAAAAGTAACATTTCTACTCAGACTGCTAATGGGAGACATGATCAAATATGCTGCGTGTCACGACGTTGTTGGCTCTCATGTGATACTATCATTCATTCCAATTTCTGTGACAGCTCATTTTTCACTTAGAGCTTTTTATCTAAATCTCCTCACCTGGGCATTGTGCATTAAGATAATAACTGTGGAATTACAGATGCAGCTCACCAGTGTCTTGTATGATCCAGGTGGAGGTTATGTGAGCGAGGACTCAGGAGACAATGGAATATATAATGACTGTTAATGACAGAGTACAATCCAGGAAGTGCCCAGGCCACCTATGTCTATGTCGCCTTATAGGGAAGTCACATAATCACCACTTTAGCATGAGGGAGATAGTCAAAGGGGCCAAAAAGCCTTTGTCAGCTGTGCTAAAGCACACTTATCATAGACTCATGACCATAGAAACAATCTTAAAAGTGTGTGGGCACTTTAAAGGTGCAGTGTGTAATTTCAGCGAGACTAGCGGCTATGATTATCTCACAGAATGTTCTGGGGCAAATGTAGAAATGTCTACACCCACACACCCACACACATAACACCAACACAAATATAGGAGACAATATTAAGCTCCACATGGGCTATTTTAAGATAAGGAAACTATCATGATCTCAGTGATGGCTTAAAACAAATAGACAAAACAATTTAAAGCACTTAGATAAAATCCATTTTATATAAGCAGCAGTGCAGCATTCAAACAAGCTAAAATAAGTTTCCATAATTTGAGTATTTAAATCCTTTCATGTTACAAGCGCTCAAATGCTTGAAATGCCTCACATGACAGAGCAGAGAGGCAGATTAAGTCCTGCTGACATTTCGCAGTGTTGTCATTCAGTCTGGCTGTGCTGAACAACACCACGGTGTATCCATTACCTCTGTCACACCCTTCACAGTCCCTCACATGAAGGTTAAACCAATACACACAGCTATGAGACAAATCTGGGCGAGAGGTGAAGAAGTGAATGCTAAACTCTAATCATCTTTCTTTTTCCTTCATTCTTAGGTGTTCTAATAGGCTTTGGCTTTTAAAATACAGCAAAGGTTTTTTATGTGGAGGTCTCAGTCTTTCTAGAGACTTCAACATGTAAGAAAACTATATTTTATCTTATTTGCTCAGTAACAATAACTTGCAGCAATATAATGAATATTATGAAAATATATATATGTCAACTTATATTCACATTTTTGTATACGTAACAAGACTGTAGTTATAAAACACAGATTAAATATATTTTTATATTTTAAAATTATTTTGATACAAAATTAGATATTTCATAGTTTTAAAAAAAATTATTAATATATAACTGTTCCATAGTTTGGGCTTAGTACGTTTTTAAAAACAACATTTTGTTATGCTTTTGTTTTGTTAAGGCTGTATTTATTTGAATAAAAATACAGTAATGTCAAATATTACTAGACTTTTAAATAACATTTTCATTTAACATATTTAAATGTTATTTATTCCTTGATGAAAAACTGGATTTTCAGAAAAAAAGTTCTTCCAGTAATTAATCCATTCATATTAATTGTCCTATGTTATCAACAAGCCAAGAAGACTAGTATCCAGTATTGTGTATTCATATATATCTTATAGTTTTTAAGTTATATTGAAATAACGTATATAAATCAAACATCAAAATAATTGCTAATCTGTTCTATGTATATACTTACTATGTAGTAATGTTACTTACAGTATTTATATACACAAGACATGAAAACACAATTCTGATCTTGGCTTTTTGGCAACAATTCGTATCACAGACAGAACACCAGTACTATCTGCAAGTTAAACTTTTTTTATTTTTGAAAAATTAAAATGACGATTCTTCAAGTATGAACTATAAAGGCACTGCATTAAGCTGCAGATATTATATCATGTTCAGTCAACCTTGTGCAATGTAAAATGTTCTTCTGTGTCCACCCTATGGCCTTTTACACATATGTTCTGAATGATCCAGGCAAGGTCGATAACACAATCAAGCAACTAATCAGCACAGAGAAGTGCACAGGGGCTTGTCCACACACACTTGGAGGCTGGACCTCCTTAACAATTATACCGGTCCGTCTGAAGGTTATTAAACCACGGATGGCTGGTTGGACAAAACATCAAACAATCCTCCTTTTCATCCCCACTCGGGCCCACATATCATTGCTAACATTTCTCCATGTGGCGTATAGAATTTCTCATGGCTAGAGTGAATCACTTCATAGATGAATGCAGGAAATGTAAAGTGCATCATGACAACGAGCGCTGGCATTATATAACGTCTCTACTATTCAATGCATTGAAATCTCAGTCTCTCTATTTTGAGACTAAAATGCAGCCATCAAAATCATTAGATGCACATGTATCACTATATATGAATATTTTAATTGCGGTGCCATGTACATCTCATAAAGTATGTAAATACATTAATATGATAGAGTAAGATGCCCCCCCCCACCCCACACACACACAAATCCCTCATTAACAAATAGACACAAAATACTTTGATATTCAACTTAATACAATGTCACAGATCACTATTTTCCAGAGACACAAAATTAGATCAGTTAACCTAAAAACTGTTTAGACTGACCAAATCTTACAAATGTTCATATTCAGATGAAATGACAAAAAATAAGAATGTGCTAAGAGGAGATTTTGAGCCATCTATGATCATGGAAAAACATTAAGGTATACATAATAGTTAGGCCATGCTAAAAATGCAACACTCAAAAGGGGATCCCGACTCCATTTCTTTATCCACTAAGAGGCCCTTAGATGGCAAAGGCCCCGGGTCTAAGTTAAGTTATAGGCTGTGAAATTTTGTGTGTTGCTCCACCTAGCTGCACCATTGAAAAGTGCAAGAAAAATAACTTGTTACACATGAAACCCTGGGCTAAAAAGAAAACACAGCAAATCTAATCCAATCAAACACAGTCCACTGCACACTATGGCAATTACCAGCTCAAGATCCACTTCACAGTGTGAAATATAAGCATGCACACTATAAAAAGGACATACACATGCTTACAGTGCAGTTATCATAAGCCCAATATCGCAAGTACGGGTTCTTAAACGTAACATTTAGATGTCAATAATAAACAGCTGGTCTTATCGTAATTTGAAGCCTCCTTATTTATGTTGAATATGGTGTGGTGGTCTATCTCTCAAACATAACGAATGAAATCAAAAACTCAAAAACCTTGGAGTACAACATCTGTTTTTTTTTCTGGTTGCGTGACCCTAATTCAACATCCCTGAAGGAATTTCACTCCAAAAGAATTGTGTGGTTGAGCTCAAGAAATGTAAGAGACAGACACATCCATCTTCGATGAGAAATCTAGAACAAGGTGCTTTTGACATTTTACGACATGGAACTAGACATGTTTCCACACACTGAGGATTAGGCTACCGCATCCCTGCTTTGTTTCTCACACACACACGCTAGCAAACAGATGCATGCTCTTCAGGAGCAATAAAGGTGAAGTGTTATGTTCGGCTCCACCCACTGGCTGTCAAGACACTGAACCTGATTAAACAGACTCATCGTGAAACGCCCAACAACACAGCAAAGTAGGCATGTGCCACATCTGCTTTTTGGTTCAAAATGCAAAAGCACACACTCTTACGAACACCCACAGAGAGAGACTGTGAGAAAGAGGAAGAAAAAGAGTCGTATCAACCTCGCATTAAATGGTTACACTTGAGAGAATATTGTAACAACCAAACCTCCTGCTCTTTGTCTTCAATGTGCTCATTGGACGAGGAAATGTTGGGGAAATTCTTTCATGATGTTGTAATCCTTTCCAGTTAAGAGGAGTTTTTTTTTATTTTTTCCCCTCTGTATTTTACGTGAAGCTGGTTTGAGTTATATTCCTGGTGATTGTGGTCTACCATGCAAACAGACCGGCCCACGATATCAGAGGTTGCTCGGAAACATTGTGGGGGTGTTTGTTTGTTTGGACGACCTTCAGACCTTGAGCCAACATCAGAATCAAACCTTAAGAGCCCTTGCAGCCCTTAAGAGAGTCCCATTACAGAACCACAAGCACCAGAGCAAACAGCACCAAAGTCTCCGAGGAGAACAAGGTGCAAGCAAGCAAGACAAAAAAAAAAGATCTAACACTGTGTCCTAACCAGGTGTGATACCACAAGCAACAAGCAAAGCTCTTACCATTTAAAAATAATTTATGATTTTTTTTAACAAGCTTTAAATGTGTCTAGCCAATGTATTTGTCACTTTGAAAAGTGATGCATTCATTTACATTTTTTTTAATTAATACATTGATGCTTTATTCTTTTAATTTATCCATAAAGGAGTAGTTCACCCAAAAATGAAAAATCTGTCATAATTTACTAACCCTCAAGTTGTTCCAAACCTGTGTGGATTTCTTTCTTCTGCTGAACACAAAATAAGTTATTTGGAAGAATATGGGTAACTAAACAGTTTCTGGACCCCACTGACTTCCATAGTATGGAAAACTCATGGAAGTCAATGGGGTACATCAACTGTTTGGTTATTTAAATTCTTCAAAGTATCTTATTTTGTGTTCAGTAGAAGAATTAAACTCATACAGGAATGGAATAAATTAAAGGGGGTGCACCGAAATGAAAATTATAGGCCGAAGCCTATAATTTCGCATTTTTTCCATTTATTTTGCCAATTCTTTCACCATTGCATTAATTAAAATAGTAAAAATGTGCTTTTTACTATTTTGTCTAGCTTTTCAGAGAAAAAGAAATCTAATTACAAAAATAAATTTTAAAAATATTTAACACTCAACATTTTTAACATTCCAGCAGATATTATACAAACAAAGCACAATATAACTAAAAATAAAAAAATATTTTTATTTGGCCATCTTTGAAGTCCCCCTTCTTGAATAGCCTATGTTAGGCCTATAACTGACTGCTGAAAGAATGTGAGTTAACTCTATATGCCTACAACAAAAAAGTGCATTGAAAAATGCAAATGAATAAAAAAAAACACAACAAATGAATAACCGTCCTAGACATAAGCCTACACTTTTGCAGTTTACACTATATCGCGATTAGAAAAAAGCACTTACGAATAAAGAATTTACTATTCACAATCCTCAGCTGGATCTGTTGCGACTCGAAATGAAACTGAAACCTACGGAGCCCCCCTAGTCCCACTTTGTGGGAAAAAAAAAATTATAACTATCTCATGGCCTCAAGATAGTAACTCGTGGCCTCAGGATACTATCTTGTGGGCTCAAAATAGTAACTCGTGGCCTCAAGATAGTAACTCGTGGCCTCAAGATACTAACTCGTGGCCCTTAAGATACTAACTCGTGGCCTCAAGTGGACTAACTCTATCTTGAGGCCACGAGTTAGTATCTTGAGGCCACGAGTTAGTATCTTGAGGCCACGAGTTAGTATCTTGAGGCCACGAGTTACTATCTTGAGGCCACGAGTTACTATCTTGAGGCCACGAGTTACTATCTTGAGGCCACGAGTTAGTATATCTTGAGGCCACGAGTTACTATCTTGAGGCCACGAGTTAGTATATCTTGAGGCCACGAGTTACTATCTTGAGGCCACGAGTTAGTATATCTTGAGGCCACGAGTTACTATCTTGAGGCCACGAGTTACTATCTTGAGGCCACGAGTTAGTATATCTTGAGGCCACGAGTTAGTATATCTTGAGGCCACGAGTTAGTATATCTTGAGGCCACGAGTTACTATCTTGAGGCCACGAGTTAGTATATCTTGAGGCCACGAGTTAGTATATCTTGAGGCCACGAGTTAGTATCTTGAGGCCACGAGTTACTATCTTGAGGCCACGAGTTACTATCTTGAGGCCACGAGTTACTATCTTGAGGCCACAAGTTACTATCTTGAGGCCACGAGTTACTATCTTGAGGCCACGAGTTAGTATATCTTGAGGCCACGAGTTAGTATATCTTGAGGCCACGAGTTACTATCTTGAGGCCACGAGTTAGTATATCTTGAGGCCACGAGTTACTATCTTGAGGCCACGAGTTAGTATATCTTGAGGCCACGAGTTACTATCTTGAGGCCACGAGTTAGTATATCTTGAGGCCACGAGTTAGTATATCTTGAGGCCACGAGTTAGTATATCTTGAGGCCACGAGTTACTATCTTGAGGCCACGAGTTACTATCTTGAGGCCACGAGTTAGTATATCTTGAGGCCACGAGTTAGTATATCTTGAGGCCACGAGTTACTATCTTGAGGCCACGAGTTAGTATATCTTGAGGCCACGAGTTACTATCTTGAGGCCACGAGTTAGTATATCTTGAGGCCACGAGTTACTATCTTGAGGCCACGAGTTAGTATATCTTGAGGCCACGAGTTAGTATATCTTGAGGCCACGAGTTAGTATCTTGAGGCCACGAGTTACTATCTTGAGGCCACGAGTTACTATCTTGAGGCCACGAGTTACTATCTTGAGGCCACAAGTTACTATCTTGAGGCCACGAGTTACTATCTTGAGGCCACGAGTTAGTATATCTTGAGGCCACGAGTTAGTATATCTTGAGGCCACGAGTTACTATCTTGAGGCCACGAGTTAGTATATCTTGAGGCCACGAGTTAGTATATCTTGAGGCCACGAGTTAGTATATCTTGAGGCCACGAGTTACTATCTTGAGGCCACGAGTTACTATCTTGAGGCCACGAGTTAGTATATCTTGAGGCCACGAGTTAGTATATCTTGAGGCCACGAGTTACTATCTTGAGGCCACGAGTTAGTATATCTTGAGGCCACGAGTTACTATCTTGAGGCCACGAGTTAGTATATCTTGAGGCCACGAGTTACTATCTTGAGGCCACGAGTTAGTATATCTTGAGGCCACGAGTTAGTATATCTTGAGGCCACGAGTTAGTATATCTTGAGGCCACGAGTTAGTATCTTGAGGCCACGAGTTACTATCTTGAGGCCACGAGTTACTATCTTGAGGCCACGAGTTACTATCTTGAGGCCACAAGTTACTATCTTGAGGCCACGAGTTACTATCTTGAGGCCACGAGTTAGTATATCTTGAGGCCACGAGTTAGTATATCTTGAGGCCACGAGTTACTATCTTGAGGCCACGAGTTAGTATATCTTGAGGCCACGAGTTACTATCTTGAGGCCACGAGTTAGTATATCTTGAGGCCACGAGTTACTATCTTGAGGCCACGAGTTAGTATATCTTGAGGCCACGAGTTAGTATATCTTGAGGCCACGAGTTACTATCTTGAGGCCACGAGTTAGTATCTTGAGGCCACGAGTTACTATCTTGAGGCCACGAGTTACTATCTTGAGGCCACGAGATAGTATCTTGAGGCCACGAGTTACTATCTTGAGGCCACGAGATAGTTATAATTTTTTTTCCCCACAAAGTGGGACTAGGGGGGCTCCGTAGAAACCAGCACTTCTGAGGTAAATTCTTACAGGATTATATTACGCTATTATTATTCCTCACAGTGTCCCAAGTCAACGTTGTAATGGTACGTGGTAAACAGGAACAACGAGGATTAACTGGAGACAGGCATTTTTTTCTAAAGAACTCAGGAACCACACTTTACATAAACGAGAACGGACAAGGAATAGGGAGAAACAGAGGGCTTAAATAACACAGGGAGACAAAGGAACATAATTGGGGCACAGGTGACACAGATAAAGATAATTAACTAGACACAGGTGAGTTAACTGAGGGATAATGAGGAGCGGGAAAACGGAACAGGACTAAACCAAAATACTAAGAAAAGGGGGAAACAAAGAGTCAAACTGTTACAGACGTAAAGTACATGCATCTGATTAAACTTGATGTGTTTTATTGAGTTGATGTGGGCGTTGACAGGTTTGCATGGATTGCCTCAAATAATATTGGGGGTGGTGATGGAGCAGTGGATAAGAGACATGCCTTTGGTGTGAGAGACCCGGGTTCGAATCCACTGTGAGACACCAATGTGTCCCTGAGCAAGACACTTAACCCCTAATTGCTCCAGAGGCGTGCGACCTCTGAAATATAGCAATTGTAAGTCGCTTTGGATAAAAAGCGTCAGCTAAATGACTAAAAATGTAAATGTAAAAAAAATGTAATTTGTGTTTCAATAGCGCATTCACATTAGCAGATCATTTGCCATTAGAGAACGACTGACATCTCTCTCTTTTCATACAGATTACATCAGAGAATAGATATATTGCTTTTATGTTGAAGATATATTGATTTTGCCTGTGTGACTAGTATTCACTGAGTTTTGTTTAAGTTTAGAGACGTGCTCCAGAAAAAAAGTTCATGGAAACGGAGAGGCAAAAAGCTCACCCTGTTTATTTTCTTTATTTTACAAAAGCACAATGTTTTGTTTTGATTGTAAGTGGACACATAAAAAAGTAGACATTTAACAGTTTATTTTTTGAGCATAAATGTATGAGCATAAACGATGTGTTACAAGACAGAAGGGACTGAAACAAGGATGCAAGTGAAAGTATGTTTATTGAACAATCAGGTGAAAGTTCGGCAGTGCTGGTGATGGGTTGATGAGAAGAGATCCAGATGATCAACTTTGGATAACACAGTTCAAATACTTGCAGTAGATGAATAGTAGAAGACAAACTGGAATTCGAGGAGACTCAGGAGTTTGTACTGGAGTTTAGGATCAATGAAGAAGACTCGGAGAAATCCCACGGAGACTGGATTACAGATATTGGAGTCCAAGAGGTAAGCACAGCGTTAGCGTCTTGATGCAAACGATACCGGACAAAGAATGAGAGTGAGAGTGAGGTTTAAATGCAGGAGGTGATTGCAGTACTGATGATGTGCAGGTGTGTGATGAGCAGGTGTGTAATCAGTACTCAGGAGAGGGAGTGCGCTGTGATTGTGTGAGGGTGGAGCCTGGCGTGATTGTGACATTACCCCCCCTTCACGGCCCGCTCCTGAGGGCCGTGGACCCCGACGTCGTGGTGGCCGGCCTCTGCCCCGGGGGGCTGGTTTCTCCGGATGGGTGGTGTGGAACTGATCGAGCAGGTTAGGATCAAGTATATCGTCTCTGGGTACCCAAGAGCGTTCTTCAGGGCCGTATCCCTCCCAGTCCACGAGATACTCCAGTAGGCAACCACGGCGCCGGGAGTCTAAGATGTCGTGAACCTGGTAAGTGGCACCCTCTTCTAGGATGAGCGAAGGAGGGGGGTGAACAGAGGGATGATAAGGCTTCAGCAAGGAGACGTGGAAGGTAGAATGAATCTTGCATTGTGGTGGTAATTGAACTTGGTAAGAGACAGGGTTGATCTGCTTCACGATGTTGAAGGGGCCAATGAACCTGGGACTCAGCTTTCGGCAAGGTAAACGTAGTTTGATGTCTCTGGTGGACAGCCAGACCTTCTGACCTGGCTGATACGTTGGAGTGTCGGAGCGGCGAAGGTCGGCTGTCATTCTACGTCTGCGCAGTGCCCGTTGTAGCTGGTGGTGAGCAGAGTCCCAGACCCTCTCGCTCTCTCGGAACCAGTAGTCGACGGCAGGAACATCCGATGGTTCCCCAGACCAGGGGAATAGTGGGGGTTGGTAACCGAGCACGCACTGGAAGGGAGTGAGTCCAGTGGTAGGTTGCCGAAGGGAGTTCTGTGCGTACTCGGCCCAACCCAGGAACTGGTTCCAAGAGTCCTGGTGGCCGTGACAAAAGGTACGGAGGAAACGTCCAATCTCCTGTATCTTTCGTTCCGTCTGCCCGTTCGACTGCGGATGGTAACCAGAGGAGAGGCTGACGTTCACACCTAGGAGCGAGAAGAATGCCTTCCAGCGGTCTTTCCAGCGTCCCTTCAGCGGAATCAGACGACATGACTTGGAGAATCTGTCGATGATTACTAGAATGCAGGTACAGTTATCAGAGGTAGGTAAGTCAGTTATGAAATCAACTCCTAGGTGTGACCAGGGTCTACTGGGAACGAGCAGAGGATGAAGCTTACCGGAGGGAAGATGACGTGGACTCTTGGAGATAGCGCATTCCTTGCAACCTCTCACGTACCTTCTGACGTCTGCTGCCATGTTAGGCCACCAGAAGCGTTCTCTTAGCAGTGAGAGGGTCTCATTGACCCCTGGGTGGCCAGTGCCCAGTGATGTGTGGGAAGTGTGGATGAGAGGAGTGCGCCGAGTCCGGGTGATGTAGAGTGAACCTGGTGGGCAACCCGGCGGAGTGTTGGTGGAGACATTGGAGGAGGGTAGGGTTTCCTCAGACCAGGTGATGGGGTTCACAAAAAGGTTCTCAGGTAGAACATGCTCTGGTTCTTCTGTCCTCTCTTCAGGACTATGGAGACGGGATAAAGCGTCCGCTTTAAGATTCTTGGGACCAGGGAGGTAGGAAATGGTGAATCGGAAATGGGTAAAGAACAAAGCCCATCTTGCCTGTCGTGGGTTTAATCTTTTAGCGTCTCTGAGGTACTGTAGATTCTTGTGATCAGTCAATATCACGAATGGATGTTGTGCCCCCTCCAACCAGTGTCTCCACTCCTCCAGAGCCAACTTGACGGCTAACAGCTCCCTATTGCCGATGTCGTAGTTGACCTCCGCTGGGTTGAGTTTGCGGGAGAAGAAGGCACATGGATGAAGTCTACCTGGGTTCCCCTGTTGCTGGGAAAGGACCGCTCCCACTCCCGTGGTCGAAGCGTCGACCTCCACAACGAAAGGTTTCTCAGGATCGGGATGAACTAGGAGGGGAGCGGTGGTGAAAGACTTCTTGAGGGATTCGAAGGCTTGAGTGGCAGCAGGTGTCCAGGACAGAGACTTGGGCTTGTGTCGAAGGAGGTGAGTAAGTGGACTGGCAATGATGCTGTAGTTCAGGATGAAGCGCCGGTAGAAATTGGAGAATCCGAGGAAACGTTGGAGTTCCTTAATAGTTGTGGGTATGGGCCAGTTGCGGATGGCATCCACCTTTCCTTCGTCCATCCGGATACCACTGCTGTCGATGTGATAGCCAAGGAACTGCACAGAGGGTTGGTGAAAAGAGCACTTTTCTGCTTTCAGGAACAACTGGAAATCCCTCAGACGTTTCAGGACCTCCGCAACGTGGTGACGATGTTCAGTCATACTCCGGGAGTAAATCAGGATATCATCTATATAGACCAAGACAAACTTGTGGAGGAACTCCCGGAATACCTTATGTATGAAATCCTGGAATACGGAGGGGGCGTTGGCCAATCCATATGGCATAACAAGGTACTCGTAGTGGCCTGTAGGGGTCACGAAGGCCGTCTTCCATTCGTCCACCTCACGTATCCGGATGAGGTTGTAGGCGCTGCGGAGGTCCAACTTGGAAAAAACAGTGGCACCTCGGAGATGTTCCAGTGCAGCGGGGACGAGAGGAAGGGGGTAGCGAAACTTGACAGTGATCCGGTTGAGTGCTCGGTAATCTATACAGGGGCGCAAGCCTCGTCCTTCTTAGCCACAAAAAAGAAGCTGGAAGCAGCAGGGGAAGTAGACGGACGGATGTAACCTTGATCCAGCGCCTCTTTGATGTATTCCACCATGGCTTTCTCCTCCGGGAGTGACAGGGGATAAATCTTCCCACGGGGCACTGACTCACCCTGAAGCAGATCGATAGCACAATCCCATGGTCGGTGAGGAGGCAGCTTGGAGGCTCGCTGGGGACAGAAAACATCACTGAAATGTGCATAACAAGGAGGAATGTCCACCGAAAGCTTCTCCACTGGACTTTCAATGGAAGTAGAGTAAAGAGGTAGCTCTCTGGCCTGAGGAGTGGCCGGCACCGGAAGTGCAGAGAAACAGTTGGGAAAACAGCAGTCCCCCCACTTCAGTATTTCACCTGTCTTCCAGGAGATGATGGGATTGTGCTGTTCCAACCATGGGCGCCCTAAAATTACATCAGCAGTGGAATCCTCCAAAACCAGCAAATGTTGTTGTTCTATGTGTAGGGCTCCTACTTGAAGCTGTATGGGACCAGCACAGTGACGTACCTGCTTACGGCTGAGGGGTCTGCCAGTTATCGAGTGAATTTGGTAGATGGACGGCGTGGCGGTTGACTTGAGCTTGAGCTGACGGCAGAGGGCTCCAGAGATGAAGTTGCCTGCTGACCCTGAGTCGAGAAGGGCGATGACTGGAATAGTAATATCAGCAGCAGTTAAATTCACAATAGTTGAGAGTGGTTTCAAGTTTTCAAACGTAGGAATTATAGCACTCACCATGGGACGAGGAGGACGAATGGGACATTTAGAAATAAAGTGCTCAGAGGAACCACAATATAAGCACAGACTCTGGGTCAGCCGTCTATTACGTTCAGCACGAGTCAAACGTGCGCCATCTATCTGCATGGGTTCGTAGGTGGGTTCTGGAGGGCTGATGGACTCAGATCGACGAAGAGATGGAAGAGTGAGTGACAGGTCCAGATGTTCCTCGAGACATGACTGCATACGAGTGGCGAAGCGGATGGAAAGTTGGATAAAGCGCTCTAGCCCGATGGTATCCTCGTAGGCAGCGAGATGCAATCGCACGCGAGGATTCAGACCTTGACGATACGTGGTGAGCAGGGCTTGTTCATTCCATCCGCTAGCCGCAGCTAGTGTACGAAATTGCAGGGCATATTCATTCACTGATTGGGAACCTTGTTTTAACTGATACAGTTGTTCTCCAATCGATGAGTCCCAGCTAGGCTTCCCAAAAACTTCTCTGAAATGAGAAAAAAAACTGGAGAGAGATTGAATTATTGAACTCTTCTGGGACCAGAGTGATTCAGCCCAGCGTAGTGCTTTGCCATTCAACTGTGAAATTACAAACGCAACTTTAGCAATGTCATTTGGATACAAGTGTGGTTGCATCTCCAAGACCAGTGAGCATTGTAGGATGAACCCACTGCAATCCTCCGCCGATCCTGAGAAGGGTGCTGGTCGGGCCATGGGACTGACTAGCACAGGTGGAGAAGTAGTGACGACAGCGTTGGCGGAAGTGGACGCTGTGGGCGGCGCTAGTGGAACGGACGGTGGAGCGGACGGCAAAGACTGTCGGACATCGTCAACAAGGTTCTGGAAGGGATCCGTGGTGCTCATGCTGAGTTTTTCCTTTGTGGTCCGGTATTCTGTTACAAGACAGAAGGGACTGAAACAAGGATGCAAGTGAAAGTATGTTTATTGAACAATCAGGTGAAAGTTCGGCAGTGCTGGTGATGGGTTGATGAGAAGAGATCCAGATGATCAACTTTGGATAACACAGTTCGAATACTTGCAGTAGATGAATAGTAGAAGACAAACTGGAATTCGAGGAGACTCAGGAGTTTGTACTGGAGTTTAGGATCAATGAAGAAGACTCGGAGAAATCCCACGGAGACTGGATTACAGATATTGGAGTCCAAGAGGTAAGCACAGCGTTAGCGTCTTGATGCAAACGATACCGGACAAAGAATGAGAGTGAGAGTGAGGTTTAAATGCAGGAGGTGATTGCAGTACTGATGATGTGCAGGTGTGTGATGAGCAGGTGTGTAATCAGTACTCAGGAGAGGGAGTGCGCTGTGATTGTGTGAGGGTGGAGCCTGGCGTGATTGTGACACGATGGAGCATTTTAAGTCTATTTTGCTGCTATGTGAGAAAAATCCAGCAAAACGTGCTGGCGCGTTTGTTGACCCCAGAGGGTTAATTCATTTCAAGATTGGCTCTCTTCTAATAATTTATTACTTAATAAAACTAAATCTCATACCATGATTTTTGGTACAAAGCGCTAAATTAAAATCGAATAATCTAACTATAATTTGTAATGACGGTAAATACCTGCACAGAGTAGACCAAATTAAATATTTGGGATTATGGCTGGATCCTAAACTTACTTTTAAACCTCACATTGACTATATACTTCTTAAAATTAATTTTGGAATGAGTGTATTGTACCGATATAAAACTTGTTTTACATTTAACGTTCAAAAAATACTTGCTACACAACTTATATTACCCTTCTTACTTTTGCTTCTTACTTTTGCTTATAATAAATTATGTAGATTTGTTATTAGATGCTCATTTTTTACACATCATTGTATTATGTATGATTTACTTAAATGGTCTCCACTCAATATTAGAAGGTATCTTCACTGGATGCAATTTATTTTCAAAAGTGTACATTTTAATTACCCTAATTATTTGAGACAGTATTTGATATTATATTCTTCATCATATCATTTAAGACATTATTCACATTATTTTTTCTTACCCCTTTAGTTAAGAAAGTTTCTGGGAAGAAAGCAATTAGGTTTAAGGCTCCTGCAGATTAGCTACTATCTTTGACTTCATTTTAAATGTTTAAAAATGGTTTGTTTTGTTGTTTTGAAACTTGCTGTATGAACTATAATTATATTTATTAATGCTAGGCAAAAATACATAGGCAAAAAAAGTATTTTTTTGTAATGGTGTGTTTGTTGTTTTGAATTAGGTGAATGTTGTTTTTGTTTTGTCTTGTGTATATTGTTTTGTTTTGTGTTGTTATTTAACTTTTGTGTATTAAGACCCCCTTGAAAAAGAGATGATGCATCTCAAGGGGCTTATCCTAAAGAATAAAATTTGTTATTGCTGTTAAAAGCAGTGTTTATAAAACAAGTACCTGCAAAATATCATGTGCAGTGACTATATTGTGTGCAGAATATATACAGTAAGAATAGTGTGACAGAGAAGAGAAAGCTCGCTCAGCATATAATAACACAAAGAGATTGCATGTTAGCTGCAGCTCTAAAATGATGTCATGTAGCCATTGGCGATGGCCTTGTCGCATGCAAAGCACTATTTATCCGCTGTCATGCTCTCCTTTCACGAATGTAAGCATAACATTAGCCGACTATCAGATCTGCAGATTTGAAAAGCAGATACATAGACAATACAAAATTTGTAAAAGATTTTGTAAGCATATAGCTTAGTTGTGCTTGGAGTAAATTGTTTAAATTGTGATAACACAATGAAATATGCCAAGTGTGTTTAGTGTTTTGTTATTCCCTCATATTTAAAATATTAAAAAATATATAAATTAGGATCATTAAATCAAATATCCTCTCCTGACATAACCTTTGGCCATATAATTGTTTTTTTCTTATTTTAAAAATGATAAAATTCAGTAGTAAAACATATTTATCAAGTTAACTTCCCTGGACCCCAGTTTTAAAAGCTCCTGGAGCTTTAAATATTCATTAACCCTTATAGACCCGACACATCATTCACTTCCCTTCCTCTCATTAACCTTCTTAGTATTCCTCAGTATCTTCATTATGAACAATAACATTTTAATTCTAATATTTTTATATCTAATATTTTTTTTTTTGTAAAAAAGTGTATTGTCACTAGCGACCCGAAGTATGTAATAGTGCAGGTAGGCCTATATTTTTTCTGCTCAACAATTGAATCTCTGATGATTCAAAAAGTGAAATTCTTTCACCTTTATTCTTCAGGGTGGCAGTCACTGTCACTTGATAGTGGATCTGGTAAAGAAGCTGTCAGTGATCAACATATTGATTTTGAAGATATTTATAAGAATATGGTTGAGATTGCAAATATGAGCCATTTGCAAGAGGTACTGGGGAAAACGTCTCTGGTTACTTACGTAACCTATGTTCTCTGAATAGGGAACGAGACGCTGCGGAAAGCGCAGTGGGATATTCTCTGAATGTGCCGATTGTCTGAAGCCTTATAGAATCACGCCAATTCATTGGCTGATGGCGTCCGCACAATATGGCTCCGCCCCGACGCTCTTACGTCGCATCATACGTATTCGCGCGCGCGCCATCTGCTCCTCAGATTTCTCTGCCGAAAAGAAACTGTCAGCAGCGCGAGGAGCTTGGCCGCTAACGCAGCGTCTCGTTCCCTATTCAGAGAACATAGGTTACGTAAGTAACCAGAGACGTTCTCTTTCATAGGTTCTCTCAACGCTGCGGAAAGCGCAGTGGGAACGGACTACCAAACTCGCCAAGCTAGAGCGCTTTTATGACTGGTAGATAAAAGAGACAACGACCGAAACGAGTTCAAACAGAAAGAACCTGGGAACCCGGGGTCATGTCAAGATCCAAACTATAGAACCTTACAAAAGTATGCGGAGAGGACCAGCCTGCCGCAACACAAATATCCTCCAAAAGTGCTCCTCTGAAAAGAGCTTGAGAAGATGCTACACTTCTGGTGGAATGTGCTCTAATGTTAAGAGGTGAAGGCAAGCCACGCACCCCATAAGCCAACGAGATAGCCTCTGTGACCCAGTGAGAAATCCTCTGCTTCGATGCAGCAAGCCCACGGCGGCTAGCACCGAAGCAAACCAGAAGCTGGTTAGATTTCCTCCAACCGCCTGAGCGGTCTACATATATCTTAAGAGAACGAACTGGGCAGAGCAAGTTAAGCTCCCTATCTTCCTCAGATGAAAATGGAGGAGGGTGGAAAGCATTAAGGTTAACTACCTGAGAGCGGAAACTTGAGGAAAGAACCTTGGGGACATACCCTGGTCTCGGCCTCAAGGAAACTTTGACCAGGCCAGGGGCAAAGTCCAAGCAGGACTCGCTAACAGAAAGAGCTTGTAAGTCTCCCACCCGCTTTAATGAGGACAAAGCTAACAAAAGAGAAACCTTAAGAGTCAGAATCCTATCCGGAGCTGACTCCAAGGGCTCAAAGGGGGCTTTCGTCAAACCCTCTAGGACAACAGAAAGATCCCATGAGGGGACTCTAGGGGAGCGAGCCGGTTTCAGGCGCTTCACCCCACGCATAAAGGCAGAAACTAACCTTAATTTGCCTAGGGGAATCTCATCCGATTCCCTATGCGCTGCAATAGCCGCGACATAAACTCTGAGAGTGGTAGCGGCTGCTCCAGCCGCAAACTTCTCCTGCAGGAATTCCAGTACTGAACCAGCAGGGCAGTTAACTGGGCTCCTATCATGTGCTAAACACCAAGTCTCAAAAACCTTCCATTTGGAAGAATATAATCTCCTTGTAGAAGGAGCTCTAGCACTCGCAATAGTCTCCTGAACGTCAGTTGGGAGACCAGAGCTTAATGCTAACGGCCTCTGATCGGCCAAACATACAGCTTCCACATGTCTGGGCGAGGATGCCATATCCTGCCCTGTAGCTGGGACAGCAGATCTTCCCTGACCGGGATCCTCCAGGGGGGAGACTCCAGTAGAGGAACTAGCTCCGAAAACCATGGCTGAGATGGCCAGAACGGAGCTACCAGGAGGAGGCGGACTCCGCTCTCTCTCACTCTGGCCAAGACCGCCGGGATCAGTTTGATGGGCGGGAAGGCATAGAGTTTCGGCGTTGGCCAAGGGTAAGCGAACGCATCTATCCCCAATGGGGCCGGGGGACTCAGGGAGAACCAAAGAGGGCATTGGGATGACTCTTGAGATGCAAAGAGGTCCACCTCCGCCTCTCCAAAAACCTTCCAGATTAGAGCCATCGTCTGGCGGTTCAACATCCATTCTCCCGATCGGAGTTTCTGTCTCGACAGAAAATCTGCTGCGAGGTTCAGAACCCCTGGGACATGAACCGCTCTTAGAGATAGGAATCTGCTCTGAGACCACAGGAGAAGGTGACGCGCATGCCTGTCTAGGGTGCGCGACCGAGAACCTCCCTGCCGGTTCACATGAGACACCACTGCCATATTGTCCGTTCTGACAATGACATGGTGACCCTCCAGAAGAGGGAGGAAATGAAGCAGAGCCAGAAAAACGGCCCTTAACTCCAGGCAGTTTATGTGCCAGGAGAGAGCCTCTCCGGTCCAGACCCCACACGCTGGTCTGCCCTCGAAAACCGCTCCCCAGCCGGTGAGAGAGGCATCCGTCGTAATCATCTGGCGACGAGATACCGCACCCATGCTGACCCCTTTCCGAAGAAAAAGAGGGTCCCGCCAAACTGACAGGGCTCGAAAGCAACTGCGCGATACCTTCAGTAGGCGAAGGGTTGACCCGGAGGGTCGAACCCCTGAGAGTTTCACCCACCACATGAAGGGTCTCATGTGGAGTAGGCCCAGCGGTAGCACGGAGGAGGCCGCAGCCATAAGGCCCAGCATCCTGCGGCAGGTGCCCACAGACACATGATGGCCTAGTGAAAAACGAGCCAAGCATGTCGTCAAGCTGGAAATCCGTGCAGGGGCCAAACGGGCCTGCATGAGAACGGAATCCATGTTCACCCCCAAGAAAACGGTGCTTTGAGCCGGAGCAAGAACACTCTTCTCCGAGTTCAACCTCAAACCGAGAGACTGGATATGACTCAGAACGACGTCTCTGTGGTGGGCCACTAGCTCCCTGGATTGGGCTAAAATGAGCCAATCGTCCAGGTAATTTAGAACACGGATGCCCTGGAGCCGCAATGGGGCCAGAGCTGCATCCATGCACTTTGTGAATGTCCTTGGAGCTAGAGATAGGCCGAAGGGAAGGACCCTGTACTGGAACGCCCTTTCTCCAACGGCGAACCTGAGGAATTGCCTGTGTCGCTGTACAACCTGGATGTGAAAATAAGCATCCTTTAGGTCTATCGTCACGAACCAATCCCCTGGCCGAATCTGAGATATGATAGCTTTCAGCGTCAACATCTTGAATTTCCCTTTGTAAAGGGCGAAGTTCAGCCGGCGGAGGTCCAGTATGGGACGCAAACCGCCGCCCTTCTTCGGGACCAGGAAGTAACGGCTGTAAAAGCCCCGCTCGGTTTCCCCTGGAGTAATCTCCTCTATTGCTCCTTTGAGAAGGAGGGAAGAGATTTCCTGCTGCAGTACAGAAGCCTGAGCGGCGCTGTCTACTACAGTAGGAAACACCCCGTTGAAACAGGGGGGATTGCGGCAAAACTGAAGAGTGTAGCCGAACCGAATTGTGCGAAGAACCCAGGACGATACCCCTGGTAAGCGTTCCCACTCTGGAAGGAAATGTGACAGAGGAGGAGGGATGTTGTAATGCAGACGACATACCTGAGTAAGGGTGCCGTGTTGACGCTCCTGGGGTAAAGAGGTTGACTGTGCAGGAGGGCCATCGGCGTCCTGGCACGTGATGGGAGGCATCGAGATAGGGGTCATGGTGACCAGGTCCGCCTGCTTTGGAGGAAAACGGAAAGTGCCTCCGAGGATGCGGCCGGTAGTTATAGAGAGCGTGGGGGGTGAGGGGAGAAAGCCGAAAGCGTCTCCTTCCTCCCGCACCAGACTGAGTAGAGAAGGTGAAATATGGCCTGCACTTCGAGACACTCTGAGTGGCGAAGGTGACAGGGCAAGGAAAGGAGAGCTGGGAGGTGGGCAGAAACGCTTGCGCGGTCTGACCCAACCCTGAGGAACCAGAGGAGCTCTCCTTTTTCTGACCGGAGGGTCAGGAACGGCTCTGCGCCGCCGGAGCAGTCGGTTTGTCGGACCGCTTCAACTGGAGGCGCTTGTGAGGCCGTTGACGGGGAAACGGGCGACCGCGGGCTCCCCAAACCGTGGCAGGTGGGGGATGCCCTGGTTCGCTTCTTCTGGAAGAGAACTCCGGTCTATGAGAGGGACGTTCTCTGGGTCGCACCGGGGGGGGAGCAGAAGGTTCCCTAGCCCTCCTGGGCATGAACTGTCTGAACGCGGCCGATTGGGATTTGGAGGAGCGGAATTTCTCAACCACTGTGTTGACCGCCTCACCAAACAACCCTGTTTGAGAAATGGGGGCGTCCAAGAGGAAAACCTTCTCTTTATCACGGATCTCCGTGAGATTAAGCCACAAGTGGCGCTCCACCGCAACAGAACCAGCCATAGAGCGACCTATAGCACGTGCGGTATGCTTGGTGGCTCTTAAGGCTAAATCCGTAGCCTTACGAAGCTCCTTGACCGCTTCAGGGGTCACACCGTCACCCTCGTCCATTTCCTTCAGGACGTCCGCCTGGTAGGCCTGAAGAATGGCCATAGTGTGCAGGGTCATGCCTGCCTGCCCAGCCGCCATGTAGGATTTCCCAATCAGAGAGGAAGTAGTCCTACATGCTTTAGAAGGGAGAAGGGGGCGCGACTTCCAGGACGGCGCAGACGACGGAGCAAGATGGTCGGCTAAAGTTTCCTCAATCGCCGGAATGGCGGAATAGCCCTGTTCCACAGAACTTACCAGGTTGGTGAAATCAGCAGCAGCCGCATTAGTGAGGCGCGAAGAGAAAGGCTGCTTCCAGGATCTGGAGATCTCATGATGCAGATCACTGAAAAATGGCAGCTTCCTCCGTTGAGGCCTAGAATTAGGGCCACTGAGAAGCCTTTCGTCGAGTTTCGACGACTGAGACTCACGTGGCTCGTCGGGCCAATCAATAGTGAGCTTCTCCGTAGCGCGTGAAAGCACGTCAACGAGCTCCGCGTAGGCCGCAGTAGGCCGCGCTTCCTGGCCGCTCGGCGGAATAACCTCGTCGGCGAGAGTAGGCCCGAAATCCTCGGAGTCGGAAGCCTCGGTAAAAAGTATATCCTCCAGCCCGAAAGAAACCGCGTCGCGTGCTCCCGGGCTGGGGCGCAAATAATCGTGTGAAAATTCGACTGGCATGTCTCGCGCGTGCCGAGGGGAGGGAGGGAGAGAAAGAGCGGGGCTCGTCTGCTCGAACTCCGCATCCTCAAGCTCTACATCCGAACCCCAGGTCGCGGATCCTCGAGAGGCCTCGGGAGCGCGACAAGCGGAGACGAATGATTCCCTCTCAAAGACCGCGAGCCGCAATTTGAGGGTTTTGAGCAACAAATTTTCACAGAATTTGCATTTAGACGATCCTATAACTGCCTCACGCGCATGTGAAAAACCCAAACATTTAACGCACTTACTGTGTGGGTCGTCGTTAGCGATGTAACGAGCACATGGCGGAGTACAGCGTCTGTAATCCATGGCAGCTTCACCGTAAGGAGAAACAGAGTTCCGCTTGAACAGTCGCAGAAGCGCCGAGAATAATCCTAGATGTAATTGTAGCTCAGAAAAATCACGAGCGAAGGGCAAACGTGACCGCTTCGTTCTGAAGGCAGAGAAATCTGAGGAGCAGATGGCGCGCGCGCGAATACGTATGATGCGACGTAAGAGCGTCGGGGCGGAGCCATATTGCGCGGACGCCATCAGCCAATGAATTGGCGTGATTCTATAAGGCTTCAGACAATCGGCACATTCAGAGAATATCCCACTGCGCTTTCCGCAGCGTTGAGAGAACCTATGAAAGAGAACAGCTCTGACCATGACAGTGATAATGTTAAAAATCATCTGCTCAAATTGAACCCTTGCAAGTTCAAAAAGGTAATAAAATATGCTTTATTTTGTTCATTTGTAATTGTTAATAAAATATCAGGAGAGTTTTATACGTCAACGGTCAAAGATGAATCCGTGTTAGATATAGATCCAGGTCACTAAAGACCCGAATATATAATAATGACTGGGGAAACATTCATGCATTTAAGGGTTAAAAGGTCATATAATGAACATGAAGGGTTAAAAAGAAGGTGAAACCGGTCATGAAAAACAAAAATCTGATGAAAAATTCTTTCATAACATTATAAGTGGACTACAAGGAGACAAAATAAATAAAAAATGACCCATTTTAAAAAAGCCCTGACTGTGCCATGTCAGTGTGCATCATTCAGACAGGCCTGATCATCCTCTGAGCTGGCGGGTTAACATAACTCATTCAGACACTGCAAGCAAGTGAAAATGCCTTGACAAATGCTCCAAATATCTCAAATTTGGCTTTAGGAGATTCCCCTGAGCACTAGTTGTGGTATCACTGTATAAGAAGGTCAGTTTCTATATCCGGTGGGTTGACAGAAGGCTGGATAAACATGAGAGTCCAAAAAAGTGCTAGAAACACACAGGGCACAGGCCTGGGGAACAAAACGGATGCTACTGTTTCAGTAATGTCTGATCCTGTTAGCAGTCCGTGAGCTGCTCCCGAGCCACAGTCTGTAGAGCTGTTATTAATGCAACTGTGCCCGGCTAAGATGTAATTAATGTGATTGCTTCTGCTCTTACTGCAGGTGGTCTTCCTGGATCCAGCAATTAAGACCTCATATACTGCTGTGACCTTATAGATGACCTACAAACACACTTTACCAGGAAAACTGCAAACATTGCACTCAACATTGCTCAAAAGATTACAAAGATCTTGCCAGTCTAATCGGATTCTGTCTTCAGTTTATCCTAAGTGTACATACATGCATCAATATTCATAAGTGGATCAATAAGTATTATTACTGAGATGTACTGAAACAACATTATCTTAAATAAATGATGGAGGTCCTACTTAGGCAAATCCATATTTTTGCACAATTTTCTTTTAGACACATTTTTTTATAGAAATTATTACTTAAAGGTGGGGTATGTGATTCTCTTTTTTGTCCATTTTTTTTCAAAATCACTTGAAATCCTATTCCTAACCCACTTACAGCCACTGAGTTAGAAGCACTGAAATGAAAATGAAACAATTTATTCATCTGTGGAAGGGGCAGGACTCGAAAAACTCCAGCCAATCATTTCCAAGACCACCTAGAATCATTGGACAGTAAGTTTGTCAATCAAACGGTCATACCATACCCCCCTCCCCCTCACACGAATCAGAGACAGCGTTGGAGGAAAGAAGGTAGGACCATTTGAGTTTCGTATTTTCAAAATCTGCCGTTCGTTTTTCAAATCACATACCCCACCTTTAAGTTATAGTTAAGTTAAGTTAAGTTAAGTTATCAGAGTGTTGTTGCTGTTTTTTCCATCCCGGAAAAAGGTTTGTCCTAAGGCTGATGACTCGGGACAATCTGTTGTTTATGGATCACAACTTGTAAGTATGTCTTAGGCTATAGTTTTCTGACAAATATGATTAAATGCTGGATATAACATCGTATCTATAAGAAAATGACAAAAAACAACAACAAACCACTCTGAAACGTCATGTGAAATCCATGCTTGCAAAGTCCGTGCTTGAATCCGTTCAGCACGATCATCTTGTTCGTTAACATTATCAGGGTCTAAATTGAGATTTGCACACACTTTGACTTTCCATTGACTTATGGTTTTAATACTGAGTTAATTACATTTTGTATCATCCTAACCTCAGAAAAATTTCATTTTTAAATATTTATTAATCCTGTGTGTAGATTATTTCAGGTTTTACTGTCTTTGTGCATGTAGTCAAAATCAGACACAAAAAAGCAACAAAGTCGGTTCCTTCAATATTTTCACAAGGTCAATAACAAGAGGCAAGGAGGCAAAAAGGATCAAATACACTATGGCTTTTGTGATTAAGATTTTTTTACTACAGTGTAGAGCATAATGATCCTTTGTTTTGAGAGGGATCTGTAGGTTTACTTTTAGCCACATCTTTTACAATAACACAGGAAATAATTGGGACAAAAGTCGGCTGGTAGCCAGTAATATCAGCAGCCCTTTCTCCCACTGGTCTGACTTCTGTCCACAGAGAGAGATAAACTAAGGAAATCGAACTGGCTTTGACATGAAACAGGCCTCAGGAAAATGTGGCCTGATACATTTGAGAAAACGCAATGTAAGATAAATTCCCAATTGAAGTTGAGCATTTATTCTGTAGGCTCTCAAGCGGCTGTGGAGCTGAGCGCAGATGAAGCATTCATCAGGATGTTTTTTTTTTTTTTTTCTGCGCAGAAGCACAGAATCAGCAGCCCACGGGGAATACAGAGCTCAGGAGTGTGTGGTCAGCTGGAATCAGAATGATGGGTTCCATCTGGTCCTCAAACACCTGCCTATATACAGTATATATATATACATTTTAAAACGTAATTTAAAATGTATTACAATGTAATTTGCATTCTGCTATTTTATGAAATATTTGTAAAACAATCCTATTTGTGACTGATCATATGACTCCTTTTGTAAAAATAAAATAAAAAAGGTCAGATGTTCTTGCTTGTACCAAAGCACAAGATGCCCATTGGAGCATTCTCAAATCAGGCTAAATTTACACAATAGTTTGTCATTTATTTTTTTGTAGCAAAAGGGTTTTTCATTTTCAGATGTCTGAATAGATGACGGACGGACGGACGGACGGAAAGACGGACAGAAGTGTACAAAAACAATCTGAGTTATATCAAAAAATATCCTGGCTTTTCCAAGCTTTATAATGGGAGTGAATAGTACCTTAGATTTTGAAGCGACTACTAGAACTAGTCATATACACCTAGGGAGGATTGAGGGTGAATAAATTCATTAATTTCAATTAGTTGATTTTTGGGTGAACTAACCCTTTAAATATCAATGAAATATTTTGTGTTGTTCTTCATAGAATTATTTATAAAACTGCTGGTTTTTTTGGCAAGAGTGCATTGAGATGTCAGTCTCTCCACTGCTACATGAGGCCTACACTAAATCAAACTGAGGTTATCTTATAAGCACATGGTGGTGTAGAACATGTCTAAAACAAAGCCCACTGAACTGAACACATGGGAATGTTTCTAACTCTCATTCCTCTGGCTCCTGCCCAGCTCCTGCCATTGTTTTAGGGGCAGCTTGATGTGACTTCATACAGGATCTCCGTGGAATCTCTAAACAATATGCACCTCACTAACCCTCAAGTGGAATGGGCATAGAAAGAGGAACAAATGCAGAATGCACATGTACACGTCATACATGGGTTCAAAGAGTTTGAGAAGGTGACATAACCCAGGACTGCAAGTTCAAGTCCTGCCACTGGTTCTTCCATCACCCCTTCCCCCTCTCCACTTGACCAGCTCATCCAAAGAGAAGTGACATCCTAGTTACAGGAATGTAGTGGGTCCGGGCTCTGCCGGCTGAGGGCAGCTTGGGAACAGAGGGAGGCAGAGGGGCAGCTTCCTGGTGGGATCAAGCTTAATTAAGCCTAGAACAACAATTAAAGCCCTGTGGCTTTCATGAGGCTGAAACTCCAGCAATCAGCAAGCATGTTCCACTTCCCCTGGTCATTCTAACTGTGGCAGAACCACCAAGTCCTCACAAAGAAACAGAGCCAACGGCTAAAGGTCAGCATCTTGCAGTTCAAAGACTTAAAATAAGAATAAGATTAAGGCTTCTTAAATATCCAATTTTTAAACTTTTACATTTGGACAGTTTTGCACATCACAATTTTGTTACATCATTACACCAGCAGGTCTTGAATCAAGGGAGTCACTGAATCATTTTGTCAACCGATTCATTCAAAACCATTGATTCATTAATTGATAGAATAGAAACTACTGCTGCGTCCCGATTCACATACTAACCGTCCTAAATAGTATTCAAAATTTGAAATGAGTATTCCAAAGATACCCAGATGGTCTACTTTTCTAGCCTGACGTCGTCATACTCAGATTCTAGTCAGAATGTGAGTCTGATACTGCTCCATTGGGCTGTGATTATGGGGCGTGTTTCAACGGAATCAGGAAAGAAAATGCCTCTGCACTCAATTGGATCGACAAATGCCTTGATCGCGGTTCTCTGTTCCTCTTTTAAAATGAGTGCGCTGTCTACATCTTCTATAACAGACGCGATGGCTGAATCTACACATATAAATTATCCAGCGGCAGCCATTCTTTGCTCTATCAACCCAAGCACTCTTTAGTGACGTGGATAATTACGTTACAGTTGATCATCTGTCCATCATCTTATCAAGCCGGCCCTGACAATTTGATTGGTCCGAACAGCTTTGGTTCGGACATACTTGATTTACAACGAATAAAGTCCAGACTGAACTTCGCATCCTCAAATGTTGTGGGCGGGGCTAAGTTCGGCTGGCATCCAGGCTACTACTTTTCCAGTTAGAATCCAAAGTGCAGATCCGTGCACACTCTAACAGCTAATATTGCCAACAACCCATTGCGTGTTGGACAGGGATTAAAAAAAAACAAAAAGTGTTAGTATCTAGTTAGTATCAGTATCTAACCTGAAGAAAAGATATTTATTCAATGTTATCCACATTATATTTCATCAGCAACAACTTTTGTAAAGATATGTTTGGTTTTCTGATGATACGTTAGATTCTAGAGAGCATTTGATTGGACAGAAGCTGTGATGAGAAGTCCGTGGTGATGTAATAAAAGAAGGAAGTAAGAGACTGTAAGTTATATCTCCTAAATACGAATTTTGTCATTGTTTTGGAACTCACCAGCTTATTCATAACCTTAAGGCTAACATATTCATACTAAAAGCTAAAAAATGTAAATTTTGATTTCAGGGGGCCTTTAACTTTTAAATGCATCATTATGCAACTTCTAAACACATGAGGAGAGCTCTCCGCATGAAATACCAATGACTGGAAGATCAACGTGCTACTGTATTCCTCTCCGAAACGGTAGGAAATTAGATTAAATTGATTGATTGATTGATTGACAAGGCAGTTTCAACGGTGACAGGATATGTAAGTAAGCGATAGAGCAGTCCGTTAAAGATTCAATTATGACTAAGTAGAATGTGCCAAAGTTTGCCTATTCTGCACTCAACAGTATGTACTTTTTGTTTTTCATTACATTTAATTACTTATATAATATATAATACTTGTATTTAGTCACTATTGCTGTGGTTCGATGTTCAAAGCTAGCACAAGAGCAAGAGGACTGCCATTGCTTACTTGATCATAAAGTAGAGACTCAAATGTAATGTTGCATTAACAAGACAGTTTGAGAGTCAACGTTAAGGCTGTCAATCCCAAACATTCAATGGTGTAGCATGTGATTAAGATTACTGAATGACTCGCACAAAATACTGATTCATTCAGGAACAAAACGCCACTGTAAATGTGTTTTTTATACATTTTTCCGTGTACATAATTTTTTGACATTTTTAATCAAAATAGCTTCCCCTTCTTTGCAACGACATCTCTTTTCTTTTCTGATGATGACGTGTTTTTTTTTGCGAGGATAGGACAACCTGTCACTCACATGAGATCACATCAGCAATAGCAAACCACAACCACAATCCAATTGGCTGCTGATGGACAAAATCAAGTTCCATCCTACATTTATTCTTGTTCGAGAAGCCAATTCACTCTGATATTTGTCAACATAGGGAAAACTATCTCACCTTCATTTTCATTCCCGACTTTAACCACTTGTTTACAGAACTGTTGCATAAAAGCTTCATAGAAGTGTCATTACCTTATATCGCAAAAACAGTATATCCTAGTTGTTTGCCGGATCCAATCATTTAGTTTAATTGACTGTGTTGAAGCTATGTGCAAGAATGATTCATACTATTAATACAGCGAATGCAATTCTGACTCAACTCGAGTGAACGAGCAGGGCACAAAGAAAGTGTAGCAGTGAGCTGGACACCAGGAATTATGATGTGTCATTCCGCTGAAGTTAAGTGATTGTGTTTCTGTGTCTGAGGCAAAGCTAAACAGTGTAGCTTCTATTGCAGCAAAACTACAAGTGCTCTGGCGTCCACCCTGCTCACCCCATCAAGAGACAAGTCTCACAGTCTGACAGCCACTTAAAGCAATGATAAGAGACATATCTTACTGGGGAATGGATGACCTGAATTTGGACAGTGATAAATAGAGCACACCTCTTTTACAGTCCTCAGTCTAATCAGTCTGGAAATAACTCACAAGTTATAATTAGGGATGCACCGATCCGATATTTGTATCGGGTATCGGCTCCGATACTGCTATTTTTGCCGGATCGGGTATCGATCAGACGAGGCCGATCCAAATCCGATATTGTGCGCATACTACTATTCTGTGTTATTGTTAAGCCCCACAAAAGGGACAAAAACATTATAAAGCACCATAAAGTTTTCGTGCACTATATTAAGTGTTCTGAAGCCATTATATAGTATAAGGTGAGATATAAATGAATATTTAAGTCATTAAATTCAAGTTCACGTAAACTTTTCCCTCCGCTGCGGCTGTCAGTCATTCTCTATTCAACATCCAAACAGCGCGTCGCGTTCGGTTATGACAGTCAACATGATGAAACTCTCTCCAAGATGGTTACTATTATTATACCTGATCTGTAGATAAAGCTCTATGGTTTCGCATAAAACAACTTTATCTTGCTGGACTTTATTGCTGTAGCTTAATCATGTTCATTTTCTACCGTGTGTCTGTTAGAT